>BDUI01000158.1:32740-47204 GCA_002335545.1 Apodemus speciosus
CAAAGTGAGTTCCAGGACAGCCAGGGCTACACAGAGAAACCCTGTCTCAAAAAAAAAAAAAACAACAACAACAACAACAAAAATAATCCATTAAATCTTGGTGTCCTTTTGTCTCTCTGATGAGGCACGACCAGCACAGGAGCCACATTCCATCTCACCACAGCCAGGACACTCACTGCACACCCCACCCGGACTGCCATCTCTCCAGCCTCACCCTGCCGTAGATCTCCCCACGCCACCAGCCTTGCTGTCCCTTCTTGTTGAGGATCTTGATAATATCACCCTCCTTAAGGGACAGTTCCGACCGGTCCCGGGCACAGAAGTCATAGCGGGCTTTGGCAGTGCCAAAATACTTGGTGCTTCCAGCTGGGAAGAGAAAATGAGATACCTAAGCATCTGCGATAAACATCCAGCCATTATCTGTAAACAAGGTAGAGAGGAGACATGTTCTCGGGAGGGTACCATCTATTTGGACTTTTGTGATGATTAGCTTCAATTGCCAACTTGACCCAACCTAGACTCATCCAGGAAGAGAGTCTCAGTAAGGGGTTGTCTACACTGTGTTGGCCTGTGGATATGTCTACATGAATCATCTTAATGAAGTAAATTGATGTGGAAGTTTCAGTCCACCATGAGTGGCACCATTCCCTAGGCAGGGGCTTGGGGGGGAGGAGACTTAAACCAAATAAGAATGGACAAAGTTAGCTGAGAGCACGTAAGCAAGCACACACTCATTTCTCTCTGCTCATAACTGCTGATATGATGTGACCAGCTGCACAGTGAGGAACAGTAACCTGGAATTGTGAAGTAAATAAGCCCTTGTCACATCAATTGACACAAAACAAGAGCATGGGTAGTATGAGTGACCTCTAGGTGAAGGGACACAGCTCCACTTCCAGCACTGACCTCCCAGCCTGATGAGTACCCAAGTTTAGGACATTTGAATTTTTTTAAGTAGGGTTTCATGATATAACCCAGTGTGGTTGACTTGATCATTCTCCTTCCTCAGCCTCCTACTCAGTGGGATTATAAACACACACCATCGCACCTGGTAAAACCAGGTCTTCCATGATTTTTAAGAGTGTTTTGTGTACACTCAATTTCTCTACATCTATGAGGCCCTAACCAGCATATTTAGGTTTCACAGATTCATAGAGAGACTATATTTTAAAAAGTCGGTACAGGTGGCTAGAGAGGTGATTCAGAGTTTCAATTCCAACACCCACATGGAGACTGCCAACCACTGATAACTCCATTTCCAGGCAATTTAACATTCTCTTTCCTATTCTGTGAACTGCCCAGACACAGTGTGAGAAGTGCAGACAAAACACTGCAGGCCTCACTGGGGCAGGCACAGCAAGAAGCAAACAAGTGTAGAGGTGGAAGAGTAAGAGAAACTGAGAGGTTTGGACACTCTGAAGAGAGGCAGAATCGATGACACAAAGGCCGGTGTTGCTTTGGCTCCTTGGGAAATGGTGAACCCCAATGTCATTCAACAGAGCCAGTAAAAGACACACGTGCCTGGGCCTGGGCCTTTTCCTTTGGGAAAGCCCACCACAGTGTGAGCCCTGCGGCTCCCAGAGCTGCATCTTAGGCTAGGAAGAAGAGCAGAGACTGCAGAATGCAGACCACAGCGGACTGTCATGTCTGGCTGTGTTGACTTCTCATCATTGGCCCATCTGCTGATCTCTCTAGTTGCTTGTGGTTCAACCATGAGACTGTGCAACTCTATGTTGAATTGCATTTTTTGCTGTACTGTGTTTAACTTTGGCCAGGGATGTACTTCCTTTGGAATCTTCGGATCAGACAAACATTTAACCATTGTACCATTCAAAAGAAGATGTCACCGATGGCTCTGGGGGCAGGGGGCTCTATGATGAGCAAGAATGTGATGGAGAGATGGGAGAGGAAGAGAAGGGAAATGACTTGTGCACTAGGAAGAGGCAGAGCTGGAGACACGAGGGCAGTGAGAAACAAACCGATGCGAATAGCCTGTGCTCCCCCTGAGGCCATAGTGAAGTTCCAGCCAGTGTGCCACCAAGGGCCATGTCTGGGTCTGTGGCACTGCAGCAGCTGGGGTCTGTGTCAATGTAGGACAGCCTGGGCTGGGCGGCTACCTAGGGCCATATAGATGTCCAAGGACTGAGCAAAGCTGGCCCCACCCTCACTTGGGCAGCATGACAGAGCTGGCCCCACCCCTCACCTGCCACAGAGCTTGGGAGAGCTGGCCCTACTCTCCAATGCCAGGAAGTAGCATGGATGTGGAAGAGATGCCCCACCCCCGCCCCTGCCTCCTACAGCAGGGAGGGGAGCTGTCCCTGCACCCCCACCCCCACTCACTGCCTACCCTTACCTACTCCCGTACCCCCACCCACTACACTCACCCCCAGGCAAAGCAGGAGAGTTGGCCCTACTGGTGAAGGTACAGGAGTGCTATAAGTATTCAGTTACCACCCAGGCCCAGATCATGGCTTAGAGTTATCCCACTCCACCGTCTGCTCCACGTATGAGCTGCTAGCGTGTATGGAGGGGCCAGTTCTGCTACAAGGTCTCTGTGACACAGGGCAACAACAGGGTACCCAAGAGGAGCCTAGACCAGGAGCCAATATTGGGAGTGTGGCGGAAGCCAGAGTCCTCAAGCCAGACCAGTGACTTACTACAATGATCATCTGAGAGTAAAGGCCATTTGGACAGGAAGCCATTTGACCCATGTTGTGACACACTGCAGCAGGGAGGGTGTACTGCACAGCGTGCTGTGACACACTGCAGTTTTSATGGCAATGTGGGTGTTTTGTTTTGTTTTGTTTTCTTTGGGGGAAGGTTGCAGAGGCGGGGGATAGATGTGGAGAACTGAGGAGATCACTGTGTTTGGGGTGCATGATGTGAAATTCACAAGTTTTGCAGGCTTGTACATGAAACTAGAAAATATCATCCTCTGGATGGCCCTTCCTTCAATCTCTGCTCCCTACTTTGTCTCCATATTTCCTCCCATGAATATTTTGTTGATCCATCCCCTATACAGACACCAAACCCAGACACTATTGCAAGATGCCAAGAAATGCTTGCCGACAGGAGCCTAATATAGCTGTCTCCTGAGAGGCTTTTCCAGAGCCTGACAAATACAGAGGTGGATGCTCAAAGCCAACCATTGGACTGAGCACAGGGTCCTCAATGGAGGAGTGAGAGAAAGGATTGAAGGAGCTGAAGGGGTTTGTAACCCCATAGGAAGAACAACAACTTCAACCAACCAGATCCTCCAGAGCTCCCAGGGACTAAACCACCAACCAAAGAGCACACATGGATTGACCCATGGCTCCAGCCGCATATGTAGCAGAGGATGACCTTGTCAGGCATCAATAGGAGAAGAGGCCCTTGGTCCAGTGAAGGGTCAATGCCCCAGTGTAGGGGAATGCCAGACTGGGGAGGCGGGAGTGGGTGGGTAGGTAGGGGAGCACCTTCATAGAAGCAGGGAGGATGAGATAGGGGGTTTCCAGAAGAGAAACTGGGAAAGGGGATAACATTTGGAATGTAAATAAAGAAAATATCCTGAGTGAGGTAACTCAGACTCAAAAGGACATGCATGGTATGTACTCACTAGTAAGTAAGCATTAGCCAAAAAGTACAGAATATCCAGTATACAACCCATAGAACTCAAGAAGGTCAACAAGCTGAAGGCCCCAAGTGAGGATGCCTCAGTCCCACTTGGGAGGGAGAAGAAAGCAATCACGGGGAGCAAGGGACCTTGGTGAGGGGGAAAGGGGAACATGGTCAGGTTATGGGGGGAGCAGGGGACAGTAGTGAAGCCTGAGGGCCAGCAGAAAGAATGGAAACAGGCAATCTCTGGGGGCAGGAGGTGGGAGAACCCTCTAGAATGAACCAGAGACCTGGGAGGTGAAAGACTCTCAGGATTCAAAGGGAGGGACCTTAGATGAAATGCCCAACAGTGGGGAGAGGGAACTTGTAGAGTTCACCTCCAGTAGAAAGACAGGACATCAAGTGGAGGGATAGTGTTGCCGTGCCACAGCCAAAAACTCTCACCCAGAATTGTTGCTGTCTAAAAGAAGCACAGGGACAAAAATGGAGAAGAGCCTGAGGGAAAGGAGGTCCAGTGACCAGCCCAAATTGGGATCCAGCTCAAAGGGAGGCCCCAAGGCCTGACACTATTCCTGATGCTGTGGTGTGCTTACAGACAGGAGCCTAGCATGACTGCTCTCTGAAAGGCCCAACAAGCAGCTGAAAGAGACAGATGCAGATACTTACACCCAACTAATGGACTGAAGTTGGGGCACACATATAAATAAATCTTTAACAAATAAAAGGAGACCTCTCCAACATTACACAGTGCCACATAAATAAGTATTGAATAAAGAATCATTATTTTAAAAAAAAGGTATGGGCAGGCAGGCAGGCCCTGGAAGCCCTGGCTCTCCCTCCAGCAAGAGAAGGCACTGTATAGCCCTCCAGCTGGCAGCATCCTCCTACCTGGTGGCTTGTTGATAGCTCTCCTCTCAGGTTCCTTATAAGGAAACTGCAAGGTGGTATCCAGTGACTTGAAACAATCTTTGAGGGAATTCTGCTGATAAAACTCTACCAGTTCCTGGAAAAATAACCACAGAATAGTCATTATCCCAAATGGCCAGCCCACAGGGCAGCAGAGACCAAGCCTTTGTCTGCACTCCAAACAGCCCCTGTGATGGGAAACTTTCCCCTACTGGAACAGCAGGGACCACTTGTGGAAGGGGCCCTGTGCTGGGTGATACTGACTTGCCTAAGAAAATAGCCTGTGGCCATGTCTACATTAAGTTAACTAAAAAGGGCAGAGCCCTCTGAGCATGGGGGCTCCATCCATCAAGGTTGAATAAAAAGGAAAAGCCAGCAGAGCACCAGCCTCCATTTCACACTGCTCCTTGACTAAGGAGGCAACATGGCCTGCCTCCTCACACTCTGGGCCTCAGCCTGTGGTCTGGAAGAACATGCCACTCTTTAAGCTGCTTTGTCAGTTGTTTTCTCACAGCAATGAACAAAGCAGCCAACAGGCACCACAGGCAAAGGCAGGTTCTTGCCAGACAGACAGCCAGTTCATTTTACTTCCTACCAAGCTTATCAAATAGGCTCACCAAATTCAAGGCGTCCCATCGATGCCCATATCTTTATAATTAATAAAGGGCAGTCCAGTGTGCATAGAACATGTCACCAAGGTCTCCTAGGAATCCCCAAGTGATGAGGATGTTCACAATTCTCTAATTTTATATTTGTTGTCTGTTTGCTTGTATTTTTTGTTTGTTTGTTTGTGGAATGAAGGTTGAGGTTTTGTCTTTTACTGTTTATTGTAATGCTAAGTGCTGGCCTCCAAGATTTGGAGTCTGCAGTAGCCCGAGCACGGGTCAGGTTGAAGTTTCCTAGCTAGAGACCATGAGGAAGGAGCAGGAGGAGAGCTGCCAGAGAATGAACGAGGAGGGGGAGGCAGCCACCATGGGCTAAGGGCCAAGAGATCATGGCCCAGAGGGCTGCCCAATTGGGTTAAGAGAAGCCAAGATGGAACATACATGTAAATAGTAAGTTATAACTTGGGGTTATCGATGGGAAAGTAGATTCTAACTGCATGGAGGGTAGGCAGCTGTTCAGCTACTGTGATGCCTAAGACATATTTAAAAATATAAAGGCTGTGTGTCTTTCATCCACAAATGGTTTAAATGGAACATAAATGGTTTAATATGGGAAGGAACCTTGCATCAGGATTTATTAATAATTTTTTACTACAGATAAATGTCAAGGAATGCATGTGGCAGTCAGAAATCAGCTTGTAGGAGTTGATTCTCACCACCCACCATGTGGGTTCGAAGGATCAAAGCCTTTTCCATGATCAGTAGACCTGAGAAGAAACTGAGGAAACTAAGTGAAAATTTATAACTTAAAAATTAGATGATGGTGGCGATTGTGTGTGTGCATACTCAACACAGTGAGCCTGTGAAAGCCATGGGCTCTGATGATGGTGCTGATTGTGTATGTGCATACTCAACACAGTGACCTGTGAAAGCCACGGGCTCTGATGATGGTGGTGATTGTGTGTGTGCATACTCAGCACAGTGAGCCTGTGAAGGCCACGGGCTCTGTAGAGGCAGGTGTCCTTCCAGTTTTAGGATAGCAGCTGTTGGCATTTACTTGGTTTAATCGTTGGGAATCACCATTACCCACTGAGCCAGCTAGCCAGTCCTCTCTCATTTTATAAACAGAAATGAAGATAGAGGCACCAAGTTCTCTGCCCAGGTCCCACARCAGGCAAGCTTATCATGGGTGGCCTCTAAGTTTTAGACCTAGTCTCTGTAAAAGACTTTGTATTTGATTTCAGCTTCCCAGTGTGTTGATTTATGGATATTTCTTTCACAAATAGCTCATGCTGGTGACAAATAACTAGTTGGGTCCAAATTCAAGGGGGTTCCACAAAAAAGTAAAAATAAAAATAATAAAAAATTTTTAAAAAAATCCCTACTGGAGAGATACAGACTGAAAATATTCAATGTCATTCCAAAGGGGAAAAAAAAGAAAATTGGGGGCAGGGTTGGTGAGATGGCTCGGTGGGTCAAATTCTTGCCTCAAAAACATGGAGACATGGATTCTATCCCAGAACCCATGTAAAGATGGAAGGAGAGATCTGCCTCCACAGAGTCTGTGACCTTCACAGTTTCATTGTAAGTGAGTATGCATACAAAGTGGGGAGGAGGAGGAGGAGGAAGAGGAGGAGGAGGAAGAGAAGGAGAATCTAATTTTAAGTTTCTTCTCAGGTCTACTGATCATGACTTACATACACCAATCTGTTTTAAATGGCTAAGAAAAGGATAAAAAGAATTAACAGGACTGCAGACACTAGCTAAACATTCATAAATTCTCAGCAAGACAGGTCATGTGGAGCCAGTTTGGAGATCTGCAAGCATATGTGTTCTGGAGGCCTGAGAAACAGAAAGGCAAAGGGTGGGACTTGAGTCTTATCTGTAACAGTCAGAGTGAGTGTGGTGGTTTGAATGTGCTTTGCCCAGGGAGGGGCACTATTAGGAGGTGTGGCCTTGTTGGAGTAGGTGTGTCACTGTGAGCATGGGCTTTAAGACCCTCATCCTAGCTGCCTGGAAGTCAGAATTCTGCTAGCAGTCTTCAGATGAAGATGTAGAACTCTCAGCTCGGCCAGCACCATGCCTGCCTGGACACTGCCATGCTCCTGCCTTGATGATAATGGACTGAACCTCTGAACCTATAATCCAGTCCCAATTAAATATAGTTCTTTATAAGAGTTGCCTTGGTCATGGTGTCTGCTCACAGCAGTAAAACCCTAAGACAGAAATTGGTACCAGGGACTGTAGTATTGCTGTGATAGGCCTGACCATGCTTTTGTTTAGAAGAATGTAGATTTGGGGACTTTAGATTTGGAAAGCAGTGGAATGCTTTAAATGGGGCTTAATGAGCCATTCTAGTAGGAATGTGGAAGACTTTGTTGCTGAGAGTAATTTGAACTGTGCAGACCTGGCCCAAGAGATTTCAGTGGAGAATTTCATTATGTGGTCTAGAGACTGTTTTTGTGGTAGTTTGATGAAGAATACGGCTACTTTTTGCTCTTGTCTGAAGAGTCTGCCTGAAGCTAAGGTAAAGAGACTCAGGTTAATTGCACTGACAAAGGAAGTCTCAGAAACAACCAGCAGAGATTATATTCTTTGGTTAAGTCTCATGTAGAGCATTTTGAATAAGCATAGCAAGCATAGAAAGGAAAAATATAAAATATATGGTTCAAGTATTTAAAGGGCACCAGGGAGTGAAATGGAGCTGAAAAGCCAATGTTCTAGAAGATAACAGATTAAGGGATTTGGTGGCAAGATCCCGCCCAGCTTCTCTAAATATAAAGTAAGGACCCTAAGACACAGGTGCAGACACTGTCGCATGGGCTCAGAGCAGCTTAGGTAGGTAGGTTAGCCGAGCGCAGCCCTTACCGGAAGGCCCCGGAAAGCCTTCCTCTCTGTGATCCGGTACAACCCCTCTGACGTCATGATTTTAATATGCTTGACCTCCACGTTATACCTGGAGCAAGGGAGAAAGATAATCAGACGGTTGAGTCCTGAGTCTAAGGATCTCTATCACACATCCACCCAGGACAGAAGAATCAAGCTGGACTTCTTCAAGTAAAGGAAGCCCTGCAGTTCAGAGTGCGGAACAGTGCCCCACCAATCCCTTCCTGGGATCTCTGCTGCTCTAAACCTTCCATTCGTTGCCCTACATTCTAGTTCTCCCTGAGGCGGCTCATCTTGAAGGTCAGCCTGACAGGACCTAGAATCACGGTAGAAGACTGCTAGGCATGTCTGTGTGGGAGTTTCTACACTGAGTTAACTGACAGGAGAAGCCCCACCCCAAATGAGTATAGCACCATCCCATGGACTGAAGTTCTGGACTGAATAAAAAAGAGAGAGAGGGAAAGAGAGCCAAACACCCAGCGTTCATCTCTGCGCTGGCTAGATTTACATGAACTTGACACAAACTACAGTCATTTGGAAAGAGGGAACCACAATTGAAAAAAAATGTTCCCATCAGATTGGCCTGTGTGGGGGGACATTGTCTTGCTAGAACCCAGCCCTCTATGGGTGGTTCCATCCCTAGGCTGGTGGTTCTCGGTTCTACCAGAAAGCAGGCTGAGCAAGCCAGTAAGCTGCGATACTCCATGGCCTCTGTTTCAGCTCTTGTGTCCCAGTTCCTGCCTTGAGCTCAGTGATGGAGCTTATGAGGTCAAAGTGTAAGCTGAAACAAACTCTTTCTTCCCCAAGGTGCTCTGGGTTATGGTGTTTTTCCCACAGTGACAGAAACCCTAAGACACAGTCTGCTCCCTGAGTGTGGATGGGATTCAACCAGCTGCCTCGGGCTCCTGCCACAGTGCTGTCTCCCCCCCCCCGCCCCCGCCCCCAGAGTGGACAGTCCTCTCCAACAGCAAGCTGGACAAACCCTTTCTCCACTAAGTTGTTTTTGTTAGGGACTTTATCACAGTGGTGCAACACGTAAACTCTCTGCCCTACCTCCACCCACCCCCTACGCCCCCCCCCACCTCAAGGGTGTGTTAAGAAGCCAGTAGGACCCTGCAAAGAAGACAGTGTCCTTGGATAGAGAGAAAAAGACTGCTACACAACATGAAAGATGGGAAAACAGGAAGGACTCAAAAGCGGGCGGCTCTGTGAATGCAGAGGATCACAGAACAGCAAAATGGAAAGAGACACCCAACCTCTTGAATATGGCAGATGACACGCTAAAAAAGACAGCATAGAGAGAAGATGACCATTTCTGCCAAGGGGGAAGCCAGGTAACACAAAAACCCTAGAAATGCTTTTGTTTTTTAATTCCTGAGGGGTCACCCAGATGGCTCAGCAAGTAAAGGGCCTTGCCACAAAGCTTGACAGCTTGAGTTCAAACCCCACAACCCTCATGTGGGAAAGTGAGAACTAACTTATACAAGTTGTCCTCCAACCTCCACACTGCACCATGGTGCATGGGCGCACTGGAAATAAATGTTTTCAAACCGATGGAACTTTCACAAAAATTTTGGAAAACCACAAAGCTAAAAATAAAGTTGGAAACAAGAGTAGAGCCACCAGCCAGTGCAAGTTAACTCCCTGATAGCTGCACCGAGCTTGGCCTGCAAGGTGACTGCACCATCCAGTCATGTGCATAGGCGGAGCGGGTCCCGCCCGGCACATTCCCCACACTTCATGTGGCCCCTCCACAAGCAAGGGCAGTGTCTCCACCCTCCAGTGTCCTAGAGTTCAGGGATTACAAGAGGCTAGCCAGTGAAGCCCTAGGATCCTCCTGCCTCTCCCTCTCCAGATGTTGGGGTCACGAGCACAGCCAGACTTTAAGTGGCTGCCGAGAAATCACACCAAGGCCTGAATGTGGTGTGGAGGGCATTTCTCAGCCATCTCCCCAGCTCCTGTCATGGGGTAGTTTCTGAAGCTGTTGTGCTGATTCAAATCAAAACTACATTTAGGTGCCATCTGACCCCAGTCATTATGGCTGTTGCCAAGAAAAAGCACAGCCAAAATTCTAGAGAGGATTGGGTGAGCAAAGGACCCTGTGAGGTTGCAAACTCTCGATGGAAGCTAAACTAGACTTCCACTCCTCAACCCAAACTGGGGAAAGAAGTCTTTAGGGGTTGGGGAGATGGCTACGTCAATATGGCCTTGTTTTCAAGCATGAGAACTAGAGTTTGATTCCCAGTACCCATATAACACGAGCAAGGTGACACTTATAACCCCAGCCCAGGGAGGCAGAGTCATGGAGTTCCCTAGGACTCACTGGCAACCAGCAGAGCCTGTTCTCAGTGGGAAATAATGCTTCAAAACTCAAGGTAGGGACTGCTGAGATGGTTCTTGCCACCAAGCCTAACAACATGAGTTCAAGCCCTGATGCCTATATTGTAGAAAGAGAGAACTGACTCCAACAAATTGTCATTGACCCCACATGCATGCTGTGGCACGCATGCCTTCCCACACATAAGTAATAAATAAATAAATAAATAAATAAATACATAAATACATAAAAAATTGATTTCTTGAAAAACACCTATAATCAGCCTGCAGTGTCCACATGTGAACACATTTCCACATGTGGACACATTGGTAAATGCCCACCTGCATGTCCACAAATAACAAAAAAATAACACAAGCAAAAGTCACAGTTCAACGGTAGGGATGGAAGTCAGTACAGTGTGGAGACCAGGAGATCTGTCCCGGGGCAGCTAGATTTTATTTCCCAAGGATATCTGGTCAGCATAGCCACATACCAACAAGCCTGTGTTCGTTTTGCAGAACTATCAACAACAGCCAGAACACGAAATCAATAAGGTGTCCACAGATGAAGAAACTATGACAGACACACACAGTGAAACATAATTCAGTCACAAAAGGATAGAGAGCATCCTGTCGTTTACAACGTGTAGGAACTGGAGGTTGTTATGTTAAGTGAAATAAGACAGACACAGAAAGACAAATACTGCCGCTTCTAAAGCACACATTAAAGCTAAAAGTGTTGGCCTCAAATAAGAACAGAGAGAAAAGATGCAATGGGAAGGAGACGGAAGGGGGCACAAGGGGAGGAGGGAAGAGGAGCAGAGGAAAGTCAAAGTCTGTAGAAAACGGTATTTCAATAAAAGGCGCTTGCGGACGGACGCGTGCATCCTTTTGTATGGTAAATGACAAGACAGCCTTGGCAAGCCACGGACAGAGAGGAAGGAGCCCAGGTGAAATGGGTGTGGTTAGAGAGGGAGAAGACCAGGACGAAGGGGGCGTGATCAGGAAGGGCGGGTCCCACGTCAGAGGGGGCGTGAGCATGGAGGGATAACCCCAAGTCTGAGGGGATGTAGTCAGGGAGGGAGGAGCAGAGGTCAAAGGGGCGTGGTCGGGGCGGAGTTACTTAATGCTGATGGCGAACTCTGCTGCGTCTTTCACCCTCTGCCGCACCAGGTAGGTCCCATCAGAGCGATTGGTAAGGATGCCCTCGGCTCCTGCTCGTTCCATGGGGCCCGCATACCTGCCAGGAGACACTTGAGTCAGTCATGCCAAGGGGTACAGGGTTGGGTTGAAGCTCGGGCTTTTGGGGATCCCTGGAATTTGGCCATTTTCTTTGATGGGCATCTTCCAAGCTCACTTTAGAA
The DNA here is from genome assembly GCA_002335545.1 of Apodemus speciosus. Classification (NCBI taxonomy): domain Eukaryota; kingdom Metazoa; phylum Chordata; class Mammalia; order Rodentia; family Muridae; genus Apodemus; species Apodemus speciosus. The sequence goes on from BDUI01000158.1 coordinate 44,412, forward strand.
ACTAATCTCTGTGAGAACCAGGGTAAAATGAGGTGTCAGCCTCAGATACACAGGTTAAGGGACGGGCAAGCAGGAGGGCTCAGCAGGTAAAGGAGCTTGCTGCCAAGCCTAAGGACTTGAGTTCAATCTCTGGGAACCACTAGATAGAAAGAGAAGCAACTCCTGCAAGTTTCTCTCTGACCTACACACACATGCATGCACACACACAAAGTGTAAAAACATTTAAGGGAAGGCCTGAAACAAATCAATAGTATTTCAATGCAATGTTTTTTTTTTAAAAAAAAAAAAAACAGAACAATTAAAAGCCAACTTAAAAAGGAATGAGGCCTATGCACAGCCACAATGGGTCCTCAAGGGCACCATGCTCACACAGTGGGTCCTCAAGGACACTAGACTCACACAGTGAGGCCTCAAGGATTGCATGCTCACACAGTGAGGCTTCAAAGACACCAAGGCCAGTGTAAAAACCAGACACCAAAGGCCCGTACAGTGTGCAACTCCATGTGAGAAATGTCCACAGCAAGAGAGTCCAGAGAGAGAGAGAGAGAGCAGATTCATGGGTGCTGGGACTGGTCAGGAGAATCCTGCTTAGAGGAACAGGACTGTGGGGTGGGAAGGAAGAATGATCTGTAACTACAGACAATGAGTGTCTTCCATTCCAGATGCACCAAAACATAGTGAATACAAATTAAGTATGACTGTGATATAATATATTGTGATGTGATACATTTATGTCTCCTTTAAATTTCTTTATTATTGTTGATTTAGATGTAGAGTGTGGCTTTTTGTAAAAAGTGAAAAGAAGTAAGCTGTAAAAATGTTGCTTTTGTTTTATAATTTCTGTCTGTATAAACTGACATAGCTACTTTCTTTGTGGGTTCTTCATGGGTTCCTCTTCTATCTGCCTCCTAACAGTATCTTCTCCAGCTCAGCCCAGCTTCTCCTGGCTCAGCTGCCACTAACTGTCCTCCCAGTCTGCAAGCCTGATTCACTTCCAACTGGCTTTTCTTTCACTCTTCAGAATCTCTTTTCTACTCTCTTCCCAGCCCTGCTCCATGTTCCTTCTCCTTTTCTGTCTCCGGGACTTGACTTCTCCTACTCCCTTCTCCCTGCTCCTCCACTGACTCAGTCTCTGCTGGCTTTTTTATCCTCTCCTGTTCCCAGAAGAGCCAACTGCCGCTGAAGAGAATAGGGTCATCTAAAGGACCAGGCACACAAAATATTCCATACTACAGTGAAGACCAGCGATCAGTTCTCTCCTCCCACCAGAGAAATAAAGACTTGCTTTATTCCTTGAACTCAGGTCCTGGGACTTTAGCAGCAAGAGCTTTTATCCACTGAGTTGTTTCACCAGCCATGTCTGTCTCCTCACACAATACGTGCTGAAGTGTCCATATGTATATGTGTAAGCACCTGTAGAATGTGTTATGATGATACATATAGCATGAATAATACAATTATATATAATGTAGAATCATATATGTAAATGCACCTCTATATATTGTGGGGGAATATAAACATGTATATGTAACATATTTTGTATATGAACAGCATCACTATCACCTCCAACAGCATCACCATCACCACACGGCCCTCAAAACCATCACTACTGCTGCTGCTGTCAGTCTCACCACCATCATATTCATCACTATCATACTCTCCTCTCTACAGTTAACACCATTACCACTATTGCCATCACCACATTTACTACCATCACCACCACCACCACCATCAGCACCATTACCATCATGACCATTACCACGATCATCACCACCACCATGATGACTGTCACTGTGACTTTCATAATTGCCCAGAATCAGGGACCTTCCTTTCCCCTGTCCTTCCCCAGCAGCTCTTAGCCCAGGATAAACTCAGAAGTGCTTGAAGTCCAAATAATAAACTACTGATCATTCTGAAAGCCTCCATGTTTAGCCCGAGTTCTCCCTTAACCCACTCACCCCACAACAGACACCCATTTTAAAGTAAGGAAATATGATTGTACTCACCAGAGATGCACAGACAGGTCCTGAGGAGGGCCCTGGGAACACAGACAAAAATCCTAACTCAGAGAAGATGCCCTTGCCTTGAAGACTTCAGGGCCGCCCAATCCACTTAACATCCACTCCACTAACATTTGCTGAATTGGCTCCATGTTCCAGGTATGTGCTATTTATAGGAGAAACAACCCTAGAACCCTGGTTCCCTTCTGTGTTTACATCATGTTATATATAGTTTACACATGTCAACCTCAAGCCAAGTATGATGGCTAGATTTTCAACATGACCCAAACTACAGTGACCTATGAAGAGAGTCTCAATGAGGACTGTGTAGATCGGGCACCCAGTGGGTATGTCTGTGGGAGATTTTCTAAATTATATTAACTGATGTAGAAAGGACAGCCAACTGTGGGCAATCACTCCCTAGGCAGGAGGTCCTGAACTTTATAAGAGGATAAACTGAGCTGAGCACAAGCCAGTGAGAAGGTGACAACACAGGCAGCCATTGCTCTCTGCTCTTGACTATCAGTGTGATGTGAGCATCTGTCTGAAGCTCCTGCCTTGATCACCCTACAATGATGGGCTGTAACCACAAGCTGAAATAGACCCTTTTCTCCTCCCAAGTTGCTTTCTATCAGGCTATTTTATCCCAGCAACAGAAATGAGACTAGAACACCAAAGACAGTGTTTATTTACCTCATCAAAGGACAAAAGTCGAGACAAAGCAACAAATAAAGTGGCAGATGTATAGATGACGTGGGAGTAGGGGCAAGAATGCCTAGAGGAAAGAGTAGGA
>BDUI01000158.1:52835-85516 GCA_002335545.1 Apodemus speciosus
TATATATCTTCCCCCACCACACACAGGCATCCCCGAGGTTGTTAAACTCGTGCTCTCTCGCTCTCCCTCTCTGTCTCTCTTCCACATTTTCAGGCAACCCCAGAAACCTGATGGCAGAGCCCCACCTTCTTGTTGTCTCGCTCCCCAGATGAGTCATCCCGAACTTGGAAGCTGTGCAGGTTCACCGAGGCCTTGAGGTCGTAAGAGTCCCCGCGGCGTTTACAGATGAGCAGAGCTTTGTCCAGCAGGAAGGCATACCTGCGAGCCTCCAGGTCAGGGGCCCAAATCTAACCCTCCCAGTCCCCGCCATCTCCTGGGCCTCTGCCTGCTGCGCGGTGAATTCGCACCCTAACCTTAACCGAGTTAGTAAGCTTGTTTGTGCAGCCTATCTTCCCCCACGTGATCCAAGTTGGTCCTGTCCACCTTTGCTCAACCGCACATCCATCAAGGCTCTACTCTACAGTTGTGGTGATCCCACCAACCTCTCCCTCTGTCAGACAGGCCCTACCTCCATCTTGACTCAGGCTGCTCCCAAACCTAGGATGGCTTTGCCCACAAGTCCACCAAGAATCCTTCTGGTATATCTTGGCTCCACTCACCTATCTATCTAGGCTGTAGCCACGCCCCCGTCAGACTACACCTCAGATCCGAGTTTACTTGCCTATCTAAGAGCTTGGCCTTAGCTGGGCATGGGGTCAGTTGCCTTTTATCCCAGCACTCAGGAGGAAGAGGTAGACATATCTCCTTTGAGATCAAGGCCAGCCTAGTCTACACACCTTCTCTCAAAACTAAGAGACACTACCCACACACAGATTCATCTCAAATCTATATTGATCCTGTCCACCTACCTTCCTATGTAGAAACGAGGCCCAACCTACTGCCCAAGCCTTACCGCAGACTCATTTGACTCTCCTCCACCTTCTACCTTAGCACTGGCCCTGCCCACAACCTCTGCTCTGCCCTTGGTCCAGAGTTGGCTCCACCCACCTGTCCGTCTTTGAGCGACGCTCCACTGAGGTAATCTTGAGCTCACCGTCAATCTTAGGCCGCCCATAGTTGGCCAGAGACTGGTCCTGCACAGTAGGCAGAGTGGAGTCTAGCTACAAATTCCCCTAGAAGGCGACCAGCACCCTGCCCAAAGATCCACACCCTTGGCCCACCCAGCTCCACCCCTCACCAGGTTCTCAATGGACAGCTGAAAGTTTGTGATCTGCCGTAGGGTTTCATTGTCCCTCTTGACCTCATTCACACACTGTGCCAGGTCCTATGAGTGGGAAATGGTGACAGGCTTTCTTGCCTACCCCCCCCGGCCCCGCCCCGGCCAATCCCTTCCACAGCCAAGGGTAAAAGATCAGCCCCCTAGAGGAGGCAGAGAGGTTTGCTGCCAGCATGGGTGCCCAACCAGAAGCACCGGGGATCCCTCACCCTCATGGCATCCAGGGCCAACCGCAGGTTCTCCTTTTCTGTAGCATCCTGTGTGTGTTTCACTAGCTCCTGTGTGCACCAAGGAGTCAGACTTAACCTGGGCCTATCTATCCCCATACCCCTGAACTTCCAACTGATGCTGACCCACTAGGTCCTTCTAGAGACTGGGGCATAACCCAATAGCTGATGTTCCCAACCCTTCAAAGCCAGCCTTCCTGCCTCTGGGGCCTAGAGTCTAGGCCCAGCCCAGATGCTGTAATGATTAATTTTAATTGTCATGTTGACAGAGTCAAAAATCACCTGGAAAGAGAGTCTCAGTGAGGGACTCTCTAGAGCAGGTTGGCCTGTGTGCGTGATTATGGAGGATTGTCTTAATTGTGTTCATAGAGGTGGGAAAACCCTCTCCCTGTGAGCGGCATCAGTCTCCAGGTCTGGATCCTGGATCTATGTAAGTGTGGAGATTTAGCCAAGTGCGATCGGGCAAGCATGCATTCAGTTGGCTCTGTGCTCTACGGTGAGGTTATGGGTATGATCAGCTGCTTCTTTCTACCTTGACTTCCCAAGAACATGCTTTCTCCCTTATTGTTGCTTTTGCCTGTATGTTTTTATTGCAGCAACAAAATGGAGACTAGGGCAGCACCCAGCCACACCCAAGGGGCCCAGCCTTGTGTGGGCACCTGGAGGAGGAGGTGATACTTCAGCACCCGCTGCATGGGCACCATCAGCAGATCCCGCAGGGTAAATCGGCCGTTGTTGGCTCTTTGCGAACATTCCTGGCAAGGTAGAAAATGGGAGCATCATGTGGACCAAATGGGCACAGGGGAGGAGGAGGACAGGAGGCAGGGGAGGAGGGGCAAATGGACTTGACTAAGTACCATGGCTCCATCTGTAAAGTGCTTGTCATACCAGCATAAGGAATTGCGTTCCATCCCCAGAACCCACAGCAAAAACAAAATGAAACAAAATAATAATAATAATAATAATAATAATAATAATAATAATAATAATAATAAAGCACTGCACATGTCGGTGCAGGCAGGCAGTTGTGAGCTTAGCATTCAGGAGGCAGAGGCAGATTGACCCCTGGTGGTCACATGGTCACTGGCTGGCCAGCCTAATCAAATGAGCAAGCCTCCTGTCCCAGGGAGAGACCCTGTCTAACAAACAAGGTGGAGGGGCTGGTGACATGGCTCAGCAGATGAGGAGGCTTGCCTAACCTGACATCTGAGTCCAGTCCCTGGTACCCTCACAGACATACTGTGGCATGTGCACACAGAGAAAGCAAATAAATAAGTAAATAAAAAGTAAGTAAATAAGTAAATAAGTGTAAAAGGGGAATGAAGAGGTGGCTCTGTAGTTAGGGGACCTGGGTTTGATCCCCAGCACCCGTGAGGTGGTTCACAACCATTCTTAACTTCAGTTCAAAACRATCTGATGTCTTTTTCTGGCATCCACAAACACTGCCCAAAAGTGGTGTACAGATACATGCATGCATACAAAATTCCCACACAAATAAAATAAAAATTAAATTAAAAAGAAAGGTAGAATGTGGTAGGTAGAGGAAGACGCACAGTGTGCATTTTTGGCCAGTGCACACGCACATGCACACACACACAAACACACACACACACACACACACACACACACACACACACACACCTTGAACAGATAACATATTTGAGTGTCTTTCTATTCCTATGCCTTTCGCCACAGCCTGCCCTAGGCACAGCGTCTCTCAGGGCTAACAGAGGCTTCCCATGCTGCGGAAGCCAGTGTTGGACTGAGTGGACGGGGAGGAAGGGGACTCACAGGTCACACTGGGACCCAGTTCGGATGAAGTCTCAGCCTGACATCAGGACTTTCCTAGGATCAGGATCTCAGGGTAAACTTAGGGCATCATGAATGTTCAAGCGCATCCCCAAATCAGAGTTCAGTGTGAGGTCAGCGCTGGGTTCAGGGTCAAGACTGGTCATCCCAAAGTCAAGGCTCTACTGGGATACGGGCTCAGAGCTCTGGGTCTTATCCTACCTGACCCATCATCTCTGCATAGCCTCTGGAAGCCTCACCATCCCACTAGCCCTCTGACCCCCCAGCTAGGGGTTTGGGAGAGAGCTCAGTCAGAAAAATGCCTACCATGCAAGTGTGAAGACCTGAGTTCAAATGCTCAGCACCCGTGTTAGCACGCATGCATGGTCACAAACGCTTAACTCTTGCACTGGGTAGCAAGAATTGGCAGAGGCAGATGCTGTCAGCAAGAGCGAGCCAACAGGTGTTCTGTGCTAAGTGTCCAGCAAACCTAGCCAATCAGTGAGCTTCTGGCTCAGTAAGAGACCTTGTCTCAAAATGTAAGACAGGGAGCTATAATGGAGGACACCAAGCACCGACCTCTAGCCTCCAAATGCACACACATACACACACACACACACACACACACACACACACACGTCAGGCATGGTGGTGCACACTTGTGAGATTCCGTCTTTGGGGAAGTAGACACACACAGGTCCTTGGGGCTACCTGGCCAGTCTAGCCTACTAGATAAGGGCAAAAACAGTGAGGGAACCCTGTCTCAAAAAACAAGGGGGGTAGTGAGACCCCCAGGTTGTCCCCTGACATCCATAAGCATGTACACACACACACACACACACACACACACACACACACGTATGTGGGCACACATGCATTCATGGACCATGGATGGACACATACATGCTTGCTCATACTCCACACACAAAGGATTGTAAACTGCAAAATGAGCTCAGCTCCATCTGCCCTGTGCTCCCCGGGACCCATAAGCAGAGGGAGGAGCCCACAAGGGTGGCACAGCCCCACCTCCAGCTTCATCTGCACATCCTCCCGTGCTGTGGCCACTTGATCCAAGTGCTTGCTGGCTGACTCCACCTGACTGCAGTAACGGCCATACACAAGGAACCTGTGGGCCAGGGTGGGGTAGGGGGGACACCACAGGAAGGTGATTATGAAGTCAGGGACATCTAAGCACATTTTGGCCTCCTGCAGCCCAAATACACAACCCCAGCCTCAGTCTCCCCATCTGTAACATGGGTCTGGCAATGATACCTCCCAGATGGCCAACATAATTGTTAATGGTAGAGGGCAGCATGCAGCCTGTGACCAATGGTTGTTGACTTCACAAACAATTATTGAGCACCAACTGTGTGCCAACCCTGTGCTAAGAACCTTATATGGTTTATTCAATCCTCACTGTAACCCTGAATGTGCCCATTTGTAGATGAGGAAACAATAGCTTCCCAGTGGCACACAACAGAAGTAAACATTAAACAAGAGCTGGGAAAGCCAGCTCTGAGGGCATGGCTCACCGATGGAGCCCTCTCCTAGAATCCCCCAGTGAAGGGCTCAGGGTGTGGTCAGGTGTGGAGGCCCTGCCTGGAATCCCCCAGTGAGGGGCTGGAGGTGTGGTCAGGGATGGAGCCCCACCTAGAATCCCCCCAAGTCCTGGATTCACTCAGCCTCCAACCCTCATTCAATGATGAACCCTGCCCAGCAGTCTCTAATGTCTCTCAGTGTCCCATTCAGGCATGGCTGTGACCTCCAGGATCTGGGCAGTCGTGTCTCACCTCTCCTTATACTTGATGAAGACCTGATACAGCGTTGTTGCTCCCGGGGCAGCCAGGGCATCCTTCAGTTCCTTTAAGAAGTGGGTGTGCACGGAAAGCAGGTCCTACCCCGAGGGAAATAGGAAAGAAAGAGATTTGGCTGGGGCTGGAGCCTGGGCAGAGACACAGACATGGACAGAACAGCAGAAGAGGAGGTCACACACATGCTCCAGGGCAAACGACAGTGGGAGATCATCTCCCTGGAAAAGACAAAGAGATCTAGAGACCTGTTTGCTCACCTCAATGTTGACAAAGATGGTCTCCATGTCTTGAGGCTTAAGGAATCTCTGTAGGGGCTTCATGAAGTGCTGAGGAGATCCAAAAGAAGGTAAGATGGAAGATGATCCTCCATCTAGGTCACCCCAGGAGACATAAACAAGAACAACCCAGGGGGACACACAAATAGCTAAGAAACAGACACAGAGACATTGACAACACAGAAACAGCAAGGAAGAGAGAGCAAAACTGATTGAAGGACAGAGTGATGGAGACATAAACAGAGATAGTTACAGACTGACACAGACATCAACATAGAAATAGAGGCAAACACAGAGAGAGACAGAGACAGAGACAGAGACAGAGACAGAGAGATGTGCAGAAACACAGAAATAGAGACAGAGGCAAATTCAGAGAATAAGAAATTGAGACAGACAGAGACAGAGCAAAAGAACTGGAGACCCACACATGGTGGCACACGCCTGATACCTCAGTGCTAGAGTGTCTGAGGCAAGGGCATCATTAGTTTAAGATCAGCCAAGCTACATAGTGAGAATGTCTCAAAAAAAAAAAAAAAAAAAAAAAAAAAAAAAAACAAAAAAAAAAAGACCCGAGGGATAGGGAGAGATGGCTCAGGGCTGTTGATCTTGCAGGGGACCCAGTTCAATTCCTAGCACCCATATGGTGGCTTCCAAACTCCATAACTCCAGTTCTAGTGGATCCAGTGCCCTCTTCTAACCTCCCAAGGTGCCAAGCACTCATGAGTTGCCCATACATATATGCAGGGAAAACACTCAACACTTAAAAATAAAATAAAATTAAATTTTTTAAATTAAAGAAAAATCAAGAGAAAGGGAATGTCCATTAAAAAAATTGCCTTCAACTGTCCCAAGTCACAGTTATCACTAAAGGCCAGAGTGGATGTCATTAAATGTCAACCAGTAAATAGTAGATCAAATATTCTTGCTAGAATATTACTCAGCCATGAGCAGGCTCTAACACATGCGGAGAGACCTCAAGGCTATTGTGCTAGGTGAGAGAATTGAACACGTGGGACCATGCAGGGTGGGGCTTCTCAATAGGAAATGTCCAGGGTGGGGAGATCCAGAGACGTAAAGTGGATTCATGGGTCCTGGCAGATAGAGAAAGTGGGAAGCCTGAAGATTACAGCTAAGGTGTACAGTGTGTCTGTCTAGAACAGTAGCATGTTGTGTAATTAAACAGTGCCAGTGGCTGCCCACGGGTGGATTTAACTGAGCGGATTGTTTAGTGTATCTATCCATCTCTAGTAAGCTAGGCCTTTTTTTTAAACAGTGGAGCCCGGTGTGGTGGCGCCTCCTTGTCGTCCCAGCTCTCGGGGAAGCTGAGACAGAAAGATTGTGAGTTTAAGGGCAGCCGGGGGAGGGGGCGGGGGGGGGCTATGTGGAGGAGGCGGGGAGGAGATGCCCCTAGCAGGACCCCGGGGCATAACGCACCTGCTGAATGGAGCCCAGTGTGTCTGTATATTTCTCCTCGGTCTGCTGGATCTCCCGCAGGCAGCAGCAGCGTTTATCATACTCGGTCATCTTGGTCTGTGAGCAGAGACCACAGAGGCTGGTGAAGCTCCCTGCAGCCGTCTCCGCCCTCCCCTCCCGCTCGGCCCTTCCCAGACCCACGCACTGGTGTGGGCACCGACTCCAAGCGCATTAGGTCCTCGTAGATCTCGTCCCCCTCTGCCTCCTCGTTCTCCACGCAGTCATAAAGGTCCTCATCTTCCTCTGCGGTGTCACTGGGGGACAGATTCCGGCCACGCCCCAAGCCAGGGACCCATCAGAAACTTTCAGAATCAAGAATAAATTCACATTGCTCCCCCACTCCCCCAGTCTTGCAATGTGTCCCCTTAAACTCCAGGATGGATCCGTGTTCCCTCAGACTCTGGGACAGATTCACGTCCCTCAGGCTCCAGTCTCTACTGTGTCTCACAAACTGCACCCATCAGGCCCTAATACTCACTCAATCTGGTCCGAAAGGCCACTGTAAATATCTTCATCGACCAGAGTGCTGTCGTCTGTTGGGAAGGGCCTGAGGAACCAGATGGGCATAAGCAGGGCTGTGGGACAGTGAGCAGTATCTTCAAGAATGGGCCAGCCTCACAGCCTTGACTCTACTCACATGATTCCTTTGTTCTGGGCAATGGGTGTCCATGACAGGGCAGACAGGGTGTAGATGACCTGTGATAAGGAACATAACTGCTCAAAACTGCTCTCCATACCCACTCTCAGGCTCCCAGCACCTGAACTAGCCCCTGAGGTTACACATGCCCACCAGACTTTGGGGAGCATAGCCCAGCATCTTCTATACATCCCTGCACCCCAGACAAAGTCTCCCCGCTATCAAGTCCACACAATCACTCAGGCAAGGCAAGGCAATAATTTGTTACATAGAAGAGATGAGATCAGAGAGGCAGAACCACTCAGCACCAGCCAGGGTCACACGGAACGCAGCTAAACAGTTCCTTGAACATGTTCCCCATCCCCCAAGCCCATGAGAAGGCAGCATCCTGGAAAGCCAACCTGGCTCTGCTACCAGCTCCCTAGGAGTCTATGGGCACATGCACAGGCAGGCCCTCAGGCAGGTGCGCGCGCGCACGCGCACACACACACACACACACACACACACACACACACACACACGCACACACTTCAGTCAGTACTTGAAATAAATCAAGTCCAGTCTTTGGGCACTAGGAATCCAGCTCACCTTTCCAAAGTCCTGCACATCAAAGAGGTCGAAAGCTTCAAAGAGTTCGCTGCGCTTGAGGCCGAACTTCTCACAGCAAGTAGACAGAAAGGTTCGGATATTCTTAAGACAAAGGAACTATGGGGAAGAGAAATGAGGCTGTGGAATACACTATGATATGTGCGCGCACGCGCGCGCGCRCACACACCCCCACACCCCCCCCACACACACACACACAGGCAAACCAGAAAACACAGATATAAAAAATAAATATATGTGTAAATAAAATCAAACTATGGCTGGCAGGATGGCTCACCAGCTAAAGGTTTGTGCTGTGTTAGCCTAGGGACCTGAGTTCAATCCCCAGAACCCACACAAAGATGGACGAGGAGACCAGACTCCAACAAAGTCATCATTTCACCTCTACATGGGAGCTGTGACACATGCATGTACAGCCACACCCACAATAATAATGATAATTAACAAAAACTGTACTGGCCTTGCACTGGCCTTGAATTCACAATGCTACCTTTGCTAGCACTCAACTTGTATAATCCTCCTGTCTCTAAGTCATAATGAGTGCTGGGATGTGTCACCATACCCAGCTAGGAAATGTTGTATTTTTATTATGTATATCTATATGTGACCAAGTGCACACGTGGAGGTCAGATGATGAGCTGCAGAAGTCAGAACTCGACTTCCACCGTGTGGGTCCAGGGAATCAAAGTCAAGCAATCAGTCTTGGTAGCTAGCGCCTTTACCCCTGAACCCTCTCTTTGGACCCCAAAAATGTTATTTTTAAGATAAGATAATGTTTGCCAAATTCCTAGAGCAAATGCAGGCGGTGGTGATGGGACTTATCAGAGGTCGCATCAGGGGGAAGGGGGGATCAACTCAGAAAGACACAAAAGATGGACAGGTTCTTTATCTTGGGAAGGATCTGGGCTGCATGAAGGTTCAAAGTAACTAGGAGTGATTTCGTGGAAAACCCAAACAACTGAGTATCTCGTAGGAACATCAGACTCTGTGCTGAAAAGAAGAAGCTAAAGTACTCAGTCCTAATGAGACGTCTACATTATTAACCCCACCCCAACTGAGGCTCGGGGAATGAATGCTATGCAAGAGAGGATGGAGAGACCACGAGAGTCAGAGGATGGGGTGGGGGACTGCTGTGAGACGCTGTCTGCTGCAGATGACAGAGCTGTTGTTCTCAGGAACCAACAGCAGCTGTGGGTGCCTACACAGGATCCAGCCAGCTGACCTTGGCATAGACTGGTAGATGACCTAAGCCCTGCCCTTGCTAAGGAGCTCCAGGCAGCACATGGCCTTCGGGGCAGGAGAATCATGCTTTGCTGAGTTATGGTCATTGATGGGTTCTGGAGCTCCAGTGGATGCCCCCCACACACGCAGCACTAACAGCGTATAAGGAAATATAAAATCGACACAAACATGAGAGAGAGTGTGTTAGATGGGACATAGGAGCAGTGGGAGGGGTGGATGGAGGTGTGATCATATGTCATTGTACCTATGTATAAAAGCCACAAGAAGCAAGGCTAGAGAGATGGGTCAGTGGGTAAGAGCACTTGTTTCCCTTGTAGCGGACCCAGGTTTGGTTCCTAGCACCCAAATGCTGGCTCACAACCATCCATAGCCCAGTTACAGGGGAGCCAATATCCTCCATGGACATCAGGCATGTTCATGACAGACAAACACACAAGATGGACGCTCAGTCACATAAAACAAAACATTTTTTTTTTTTGCTTCTATTTTTCTGAGACAGGGTTTCTCTGTTTAACAGCCCTGGCTATATTGGAACTCACTTTGTAGACAAGGCTGGCCTTGAACTCACAGAGATCCACCTGCCTCTGCCTCCTGAGCACTGGGATTAAAGGCAGGCCACCAGCATGCTTGGCTAACAAAWTTTTTTTAGTATCAAGAATAAAATAAACCTCTTAAAAGAAAACTGGGCTGTGTTTTCTGTTTCTTCATTTTTTCCATACTTCTTTTTCTTCTTACTATTAATTTTTCTTTATTCTTGAGAATTTCATTCATGTATACAATGAAAATATATTGGTGTCCACCCCGTCTACACTTCCAGTTCCCCCTCAACTGTCCCCTCACAAACTCCATGTCCTTCTTGGACTTCACGTCCCCCTCAGTCCACTGTGTGCTGCGAGTGTGGGGCATTCGCTGGAACATGGGAACCCCACCAGTGGCCACACCCTCTGCAGAGAATGATTTGCACCCCCACATACTGTGTGCTATCAATAGATCCTCAGAGAGGGTGAGCCTAGCACCATCTCCCACCCCCCCACCCCAGTCCATGCTGGTGACGTGCTGCCTTGACCCACAACTGTGATCAATTCATGAGAGTTATGGCTGTGTCACGTCCAGAAGGCACGCCATTCACAGCATCTCTCCTGGCATTCTTTCTGCCTCTTCTTCTGAGACATTCTCTGAGTCTTGGAGTGGGGGAAAATGTACTTCAACCATTCCAAGACTGAGCTATAAAGTCAATTCAATTTATACTAAAACCATTTTTTGAAAATTACTGGGCTTGGCACATGATTCACCAAGATTGTATAGCAAGTCATTGAAGTATAAAAACTAAGCAAGATGTTCAGACAATAAAAAAGTCATGTAGGGCTGTTGGCTTTGCAAGATATTAAAAATTATCAGAAATCTTCTGTTTGTATGTGTGTGCAGGGCTGGTAAGATGACTCTGCGGGTAAGAGCACTGACTGCTCTTCCAAAGGTCGTAAGTTCAAATTCCAGCAACCACATGGTGGCTTACAACCATCCATCTGATGCCTTCTTCTGATGTATGTGTGTACAGGTATGCTGTGTGTGCAAACTGAGACCAATTTGACATTGAATGTCTTCCCCAATCACTCTCCAGTTTATTTTCTGAAGCAGAGTCTCTCCGTAAGCCACAACTCCCTAAAATCAGCCTATGCTGGTTGGCTGACTCCCCTTCCAGTGCTGGGAATTACAGGTATATTCCCAGCTTTTTATGTGGGTGCTGGGAATCCAAACCCATACACAAGCATTTGACCAACTGAGATATTGCTCCTGTCCTCAAGAATGATCATCGTCAATCTACAACTATTCCAACAGTGTAATAATGGTCGCCAGCCTATGAGATGGCCATCATGGCGCCCAGCTCCCAGTGTCCATGAAGAAAATGCAGTGATYTCTCTTGTAACCCCTTCCATGCTGAAGCAGCTTGCTGTACAGAACTAAGAATTGGTGAAAGTAATGATAAGGGACCGTTTAAAACTGAGGCTGTGGCCTCGCACATTCTCTTTGACTTCTTGCGTCACTTAACCACAACCATGTGGTAAGGCTGCCCAATCAGTGCTGTGGAGGAGATCTGAGGTTCTGCATGGCTGAACCACCTAAGAAGTAGATCATCAAAAGGCTTACCCAATGACCATCAAGTGCCTCATCTAACATTTGGCTGTGACCTCAAGAAAAACCTCAAGGGTGAACTGCCCTGCTAAGCTGCTTCAGAATTCTTGACCCAAAAGAGCCTTATGAGAATCATATGATTAAGCTATAGAATAATTTGTTATACACGGATAAGCAGGTAAGTGGGGATAATACAAATACAGGGACAGCTTGTCTAACGGCATCTGACAATGCAGTTATGATCATCATTCAAAGAGCTTGACCTGGTGTGAGCCCTCAGTATCTGGAAATTATTGTCATCACAGTCATGATCACTATATCATCACCACCACCATCACCACCATCAATATCAACACCATAATCACCACCATCATCACTGTCACCATTAAAACCATCATCATCACCATTATCACCTTCTCTGTTACGATCATGACACTCATCACCATGATGTGCACAATTCTCCATCAATCTACATGTCCCACTGTCTAAGCCTCTACTAATGAATGCATAGTATTGATCAGACCATGTCTTAACTATTCAAACTAACAATGGGGTCACGGTGAACTCACCAGTCCCATGAGGGCAGAGATCAGTTCTCAGCAAGCATCACTCCCCAGCTCCAGGGGCCTCAGTGTAAAATGGTAGAAGGAAGGGTGTGGCCATCAGCTCATCACAAACCAATTGAATAACTGCTGAAGCGAAGATCAATGGTTCTTTGCCTAGAGAGGTCGTGACTGTCCTTTGTCTAAGACTGTGTGTGTGTGTGTGTGTGTGTGTGTGTGTGTGTGTGTGTGTGTGTTATGTGTGAGCATTAGTACATACGTGCAGGCACAGGAGGAAGTCTGCGGACAACCTCGGGTGTTGGTACTCAACTTACACCTTGCTAGAGGCAGGGTTTCTCTGCTGTCCCATGCCTGTGAGCCCTCTAGGGACTGCCCTGTCTCTGAGTCCCATCTCATAACAGGACTGCCTCACTGCCCCTCCTAGCTTTCCATGGGGCTCTAGGAAACACTAACCTGCACACTTTCTTCTCCAAACCATCTCTCTATGGTCCTCCTTTCTGATTGTGAGTCAGGTTCTCATACAGCCCAGGATGGCCTCAAATTCACTGGAGAGCCAAGGATAAGGAGGTCCTCTTGGTTTGCTGGGGATGGCAGGAGTCTGCCCCAGGTTGGGCAGGTGCT
Organism: Apodemus speciosus; assembly: GCA_002335545.1. Classification (NCBI taxonomy): domain Eukaryota; kingdom Metazoa; phylum Chordata; class Mammalia; order Rodentia; family Muridae; genus Apodemus; species Apodemus speciosus. Next base: position 65,425 of record BDUI01000158.1, read on the forward strand.
GTACCCAGGACTCTGCGCACACTGGACAAATGCTCAACCCACTGTGCCACAGCCCCAGCTTCAGACTATTTTTGCAGCTATCTTGGATTGTCAGCCCAATGGAGCTCTGTCCTCATGTATGCAGCCTCAGCACCAAGGACACTCCAAAGACAAGGTCCACTCGTATTACATGACACATCAACATGACCTAAGGCCACAGGTCACTCAAGGGCTGGCTCTTACATTTGGACAACTATTTAAAGACCTGTGGCTAGGGGTGGAGTTCAGGAGAAGTTGTTGTGTTGAAGGAGGAGGGAGTCAAGTGAGGACCCACTCCTCCCTGAGGAGTTGTAGGCAGATAACATCTTCCAAGGAAGGGAGAGGCATTTTCTTCATCATCCAGCCACTGGTACATGACCCCTCACCCCAACTCCTGTCAGAAACTCTAATTCAACTCACCAGGTCACAAAAAAAAAAAAAAAAAAAAAAAAAAAAAAAAAAAAAAAAAAAAAAAAACAGAAAAGATTCCAAAGTAGAAGCAAGTAAAGACACCGTGATCAAAATACATATGTACATGGACCAAACTGCCAAAAAATATGCTCTGATTTCTAAGTTGTTGAAGGAAATCTGGGAGGCAACTCAGTTGCTAAAGCAAGGGCCTGGGTTCAATGCTTAAAACCCACGAGAATGTCCAGGAGTGCTGACACTGCCTCGCAATCCATCTCACAGAGGACCCAAGTTTGGTTCCCAGCCCGTATCACAAACACTTGTGACTCCAACTCTGGAGGGATCCAATGCCCTCTTCTGGCCTCCTCAGGCATCTGCACCCATGTACACACACACACACACACACACACACACACTATAATAGTAATAATAAACACATGCACAAATACATACAAATACATGCACAGGTGAAAGACAAAATGACTGAACAAAGGACTTCCATCTGACAGGTGGGAAAACTGAGGCTTGTCAAAGGAACATCACCTGCCAGAGTCACACATGCAAAAGCAGGAGTGTGGAGAAACACACAGAACCAAGCCCCGCCCCTGCTCTACCCTGGCTCCATGAACCACAGTGAGCCATCACAGCCCCTTCTCCAGGCCTCACAGGGACATAGTAGGCCAGCACATCATAGGAATTATATATACCACTCAGAAGTCCTATGGGTCCTGGACTAACCCTAGACAGGCAGACAGGGCTGGCAGGCCAACACCAGAGGCGATGTCTGGCCTTAGGTCTGTCTGGCCTAAGAAAGGAAATCCCCTCGTAACCTCAGAGGATCAGCTGAGCTTTCAGACTGTCTTCCCTCAAGTCACATGACCCTTCCAAAAGGAGTATGATTCATAACCCCTCCCACCTCTTCAGAGTAGCTAGTTAGAGAGCTGGGCTCACTGAGAAAGCACAGTGACTGCGGTTAAACCACCAGAAGAACTTCCCGGTATCATGAGGCATGTGAAAAAATGATGGACAGGAAGCCGCTCACTGGAGGAGGCACATGGAAGGAGAATTCTTCCTTGTATCGTGGGGACAACCCCTCTACTTCCCTTATCCTCCAGTTTAAAAGAGGACCATGGCCCTAGACGAGCACCAAGGCCTTAGGCAAATCAGGAGCCAGGCACTGTGGTCAAGTCAGAAGTTGGCTTTTGGTGCCTCTGCCCAAGCTAGAGAGAATTCTGTTCAAGGAAGTGGCAGCAAGGCCGCAGGCATCGGTTGGGGGCTGAGGAAAGCCGCCCAGACTCAACACAAATTCTGCCTTCTGTGCTTTCCACACCCACAGCCCAAACCCGGGAGATGGCCGGAAACAGGAAATGCCTGTTACCAGGCCTGGCTGGGGAAGATACAAAGGGGGTGGAGGGGTGGAGGGGTGGAGGGGTGGAGGGGTGGAGAGGTGGAGGGGTGGAGGGGTGGAGGGGTGGAGGGGTGGCTCTCTGCCTTCCTTCAGCCCTGTGATCTTTCAGGCTCCAGCTGGCTCACTGAGGCTTCCCAGAGAGAGTGGTCATGCTGTTCATCCCGTCCAGAGCTTGGAATCGAGGAGCTGATGACCCACACTCTTCAGCATGAGTCAAAAGCATTCTGGGGGTCAGGCTTCCTCTCCCCTCTCTGTCCCTCAGACCCCAGCAAGCCCTCAACAACTAGGTGTCTGGCAACTCCCAGCTCAAGTCGGTAAACAGGAGACCTTGGACGGGTCGTCATGCCTTAGGTTCTCCAACCAAAAATCAGACATGAAATCACCGTGTAGTGGAATATACCTGTAATCTCAGCGCTCAGGGGGACGAGGCAGAGAATGGGTAAAATCTGAGGTAAGCATGGACTACAGAGTGAGTCCCAGGGTGTCTAGGGTACCACAATGAGACCCTGTGTCAAAAACAGGAGTGGGAAACAAGGTGTGGAAGGGAGAGAAGGCACAGGGAGGGGAGAAGAAGGTGTCGTGTAGCAATATCCCTTGAGATGAAACCGTCCATCTTGGAAGGAAGCTCATTAAGACATAGGATGTGCTAAGCGGAGGTGAAACATTCTATCCTACAGAAAAGTCTGTTAAGCTCGGGAAATAAACAACAGAAAATAAGTAGGAAGTTCCTGAAACCAGATTCTCTAGGCTCTGCCCTCCCTGAGCACAAGCGGTAAGGACTACTGGTGACCACTCTCAGACAAGCTGAACTGCTCAGAAGTTTAGACGGGACAGGGCACCTGGAAGAGACAACTGTCCTCCTTACAGACCTGCCCACCGGCAGCTTTCATGAGTCGCCACCCATGCCAGGCTTTGGTGATACCCCTATATTTGACCCACATTCCTGTATGTGACCCAGCGACACTCAGTGCTTCACCAAGTTCGACTTCGGTGGTGCCCTTGCTTTTCCTGGCTGTTGGCCCTGTCTGGGATGAGTAGACGTGTTCACACCTCCCCCCAGAAGACAACATATTATTCATACAATAAAGATGAAGGAACAGGAAGGAAAGGAGAGGGACAAATATGGATGGGGTTGGAAGAAGAACAGAGAAAGAGGAGCAAAGGAAAGACAGAGGATGAGGAGAAAACCAGAGACAGAGAGAAGGAGAATCCACTTCTCCACCTTAGAACTGAGTACTAACACAAAGCCTGACCCAAAACCCAGTCATCAATTGACTCAGCAACCATATATTAAGCATTTGCTGTTTACCCAGCACTGAGACCCAGTAGTGGACAATGAAAACATGGCCCTGATGACACAGTGCTCATAACTTGGGAGAGATGGGGTAGATAAACACGAGAGGCTTCCAGCACAAAGCAAGCTGGATATCAGTTGGTGACAGTGCCGGTGAGTGTGTGGTAGGACGTACAGACAGCTGAGGTATGCGGTAACAAGAACAGGCAACTGAACAGCTGTGGGGTGTTGAAGGGAAAGCGGGGCTCAGCTGGCAGCCACAGCAAGTCAGAGAGATGATGGGCAGAGTGGGGAAGAATGCTGGACGGGGTGGCCTTCCGTGGTACGGGTGCATCCACTTTAAAAAAGAGTCTCTAAATGTCTACAGGGACACACAAAGCTGTGCGACCTAGACTCCTGACAAGCAGCTCTACTCAAAAAGTAAAAATACCTACAGGCTGGGGTGTGATTCCAGGTGGAGGCCCTGCCTAGAATCCCCTAGTGAGGGACTGGGGGCCAGGTTAAGAGTGGAGCCCTGCCTAGAACCCACCAGTGAAGGGCTGTGTGGACTGCAGGTATCAGAGGAGGCCAGATGTGAGTGCTGGGAGCTGAACTTGGGTCCTCTGCAAGAGCAGCCAATGCTCTTAAGCCCTGAACCATCTCTTCATCCCCACCGTATTTTTTTTGGAGACAAAGTCTCTTTCTCAGCCTAGAGTTGGCCCATGGGCTAGGCTGGGTGGTCAGAGATCCCCATCAATCCTTTATCTCAACATTTCCCAGTACATGGATTCCAGACAAACTCCATCACATCTGATCAACTCAGGCCCTCATGGTTTCATGGCAAGTACTTTATCCCAAGCCACTTCCTGGCCCCCACACCCCAGTTTTAAGAAGAACAGCTGTTCTGTAAACAGATCTCTCCTGATCCTCTGTATCTGCAAGCTGACTGGTTTCAGGACCCTGCCCTCATCCTCAGGTAAAAAAAAATTAAATAAATAAACAGGTGTCACCATATCTTCTAGACCCTTCTATTCACCATATCTTCTAGACCCTTCTATGTGGTGGGGCAGTCTGTATCCTCCTAGAGACTTGATGTCACCTGTGGTGACTTATCTCAGCTGACAGAATGAAAGAGCTGAGGATGGATGGCTGCAAACCAGCCAATCTGTGCTGACCAGCCCACCCGGGGGCTTCCATTCGGGTTGCTGTGCCTGTGGAAGCCAGAGGACAGCCTGAAGGCTCTTTCTTCAGGAGCCGTTCATCTTGGTCTCCCACTGGCCTGGAGCTCATGCATTGGCTGAGTTTTGGACCCCAGAATCCCTGTCTCCATCTCCCATGTGCTGTGATGGGTGGACAACACCACACCTGAGCTTTTTACCTAAGTGCTGAGGATTTGAACTCAGATCCTACTGCTCGAAAGGCATGCTCTTTACTAATTGAGCCGTGATTGATTAAACTCGGACGTAGCACAGTCAGATATCGGGGAAGAAATGAATTATATATCTTTTCAATTCATTCATTCATTTTACAGTGTGTGTGTGTGTGTGTGTGTGTGTGTGTGTGTGTGTGTGTACATCATTCTTGCACCATGAGGGATCAAACTCGGGTGATCAAGCTTGCCAGCAAGTGATTTTACCCACTGAGCCATTTCACTGGCTCTCATATGTCTGCCTGCCTCTCTCTCTCTCTCTCTCTCTCTCTCTCTCTCTCTCTCTCTCTCTCTCTCCCTCCCTCCCTCCCTCCCTCCCTCTTGAAGGCATAGAGGCATCTTTTTCTTCCAGCCCTGTACCCCACACCCAGACCTGGTAGCACACTTGTTATTAACAATTGCTCAGTCAGCGAGGAGATGACCGGCTGAGCAGAGCCTGCTATCTGTTCCCTGCTGAGGGCAGTTTCGAATCTCCTATGGCTCTAAGAAAGATTCATTTGCATAGAAGCCGTATATATTTCCCTCTGCTTTGGGATATTTATTATCAGAAGAACAGGAATATGAACAGAGAGAGTGTTTTGCATTACTTATCAATGGTGGCTTCATTCCCTCCTCGTTACCTCATTACGCTTGTCCCTCTGAAGCCTTTGACGTCTTTTATAAACTGCTGCTTTTAGGAGACAGAGCAGAGTGAGCTATAGCTACTTCCTGCCTTCTTCCCTTCTTCTGCTTTCTTTTAAAATTAAATTTAGTCGTGTGTGTGTGTGTGTGTGTGTGTGTGTGTGTGTGTGTGCACGTGAGTATGTTATATGACTGTGCATATGAATGCATGTGCACTCATGTATTGTGCACACATTGTGTGTGTGTGTGTGTGTGTGTGTGTGTGTGTGCCCAAAGAAGTCAGCATTGGGTATCTTCCTTCCTTAATTGAGCTCCATCTTATTTTTATTTTAAAATCATCCTTGGCTACACAGCAAATTCAAGGGCAACCTGGGTTACATGAGATTCTGTCTCAGGAATTTTTTTATATAAATTATGGTGTAYTCAGCTTGCAGGACCGTGGCTGCTATCATTAGTCCCTAAACAATAGAGTGGGTGGCTCTGTCCATAGCATATGCATTCTACCACCTGTGGGGACTCACCTACAGATGACTTAAAAACCAAGGGACAGTCGGGCAGTGGTGGCGCATGCCTGTAATCCCAGCACTCTGGGAGGCAGAGGCAGGCGGATTTCTGAGTTCGAGGCCAGCTTGTCTACGGAGTGAGTTCCAGGACAGCCAGGGCTACACAGAGAAACCCTGTCTCGGAAAAAAAAAAAAAAAAGCCAAGGGGTGATACAAGTAGGATCTATCAAAATAGCTCACCATTTTCTACAAGAGATCAAATAATTGGCTGATATTGGAATCCATGAAACTAGTCTCTCATGTACCATGGGAGCACATATGGCTTGTAAGAAGGTTATGGGCACCGTAGGAGAAAATACATTTAAAAATTAGGTGTGGCTAGGGTGATTCGGTGGGTAAAGCACTTGCTGGGCAAGCATGAGGACATGGGTTCGAATCCGACATAAGAGCGGGACGTAGTAACAACCCTTGTAATCTCAGAACTGGGATGAGGGTGGGGTGCAAACGGGAGGCTCCCTGGGTATCTCGGGCCAGTCCCAAAAAAGATGGTGGGGCTAGACAGTTGGCAAAAATGGTTAAGAGCATGTATGTTTCTTTAGAGGACCCCAGTTCAGTCCCCAGCAGCCGCAGCCACTGGGGACCCCAGCTCCAGGGGCGCAGTGCCTCAGGCTTTGCCAGACTCCTGCGCACAAGTGAAGCATCCTCACAGGCATGTACTCACAACTGGAAACCTTAAAAAATATATTTTCTAATGCAGAAGAAGAGCATTTGAGGAAGACACCCATGGTTGGCCTCTGCCCCCCCCCCCAGGCTTGTGTATACGCATGCACACATATGGAGCACACGCAAGCACACAGACACACAAGGAAAAAGTGGATCGAGCAATGCACAAGAGGTGGGCTTCAGTGAGGTGACGAGAGACCAACGTTTGAGCAAAGGCTAGAGCGGGTGAGAGGGCAGCTGGGTGGGTACTGACATGAGCACTGTTCCAGACAGGAAGCAGCCAGGACAAAACCCTGAGGCGGGACTGTGACGGGCGCACCGGAGGAAAGCTAAGAGGCCAGTGGCAGGAATAGACCACCAGAGGAGGAGGAGGGGACTGAAGCAGGTGTCTGAGGAACCAAAACTAGGACCTGTGAAACAAACACAATGTTTGTGATTGTCACCTCAAGACCCGACCTTGACTTTGTCCTTGAGAGGAAAGCAATAAGGACTGAATGATTATGTTTCCAGCGAGGAGTTGTGGGCAAGGTCAGGGGTAGAACCATGCCTAGAATCCCCCAGTGAGAGGCCTGGGGGAATTTCTCAGAGTTCGAACACTGGTCTAGCTCAGGAAGACCTAAGTTCCACTGCAGCTGAGACAGAGAGATATAAATAGGGAACTGAGTCATGGAGATTTTCAGTAACTTCCTGTAATGTTTAGTGTTATCAACTTGACTGGATACAGGGTTAGGCAGGAGCCAATCCTCCAGTCACACCTGTGAGAGATTATTTACGCTCTGCACCTGCCTGTGAGGGATTGTCTAGATTAGGTTAATTGAGGTGGAGAGACACACTAACTTAGGCCCACCATCCTAGAGGTCCTGGACTGAGAAAAACAGAGAGAGTTAGCCAAACACCAGTGTCCACCTCCCTACTTCCTGACAGTGATGCAGTCTGTGGCCAGCCGCCTCACTCCTTCCTTCCACCAGACCTTCCCCAACATGACGGACTGCAACTTTGAGCCTGAACAAACCTTTCTCCTCGTGATCGTTTGGAAAATGTTTCTCATCATCTCTGGCATTTGAACATGTGGTCCTTAACTGATGGCATTGTTTGCCAAGGTTTAGGAGATGTGGCCCTGTTAGAGAAAGTGTGTCACTGGAGCTGCTCACAGCACTTGAGTTTGCTTTCTCTGCTTCCTGCTTGCTGTTCGAGATGACAGTGCCCAGCTCTTCCTGCCACGTGACTCCCACCTTGACGACGATGGTTATCCCTGTATAACCATAAGCTCAAATGAACGCTTCCATAAGTTGCCTTGGCTGTGATGTTTTATCACAGCCATAGAAAAGTAACTAAGGCCGGGCGTGGTGGCGCACACCTGTAATCCCAGTATTCGGGAGGCAGAGGCAGGTGGATTTCTGAGTTTGAGACCAGCCTGGTCTACAGAGTGAGTAGCCAGGGCTACACAGAGAAACCCTGTCTCAAAAAACAGACAAACAAAAAAGTAACTGAGACACTTCCCCAAGATCCTGCAGCTGGAAGTGGAACTCAGAGCATACCAGACCACTAACCTTAGGGGCTTCAAATCTCATTCCATTGAGCCCAAACTGAAATCTCAGATATGAGATCCTACTCACTGTGGGATATTCACTAGAATCCATGGCTCACATACTGAGGATAGCAACAGCCTCCCAGTCTTCCTGGAGATAGCAATGAGCCCAGGCACTGCCAAAATCCCCCTCAGAGGAGCAATGTGCCTCTCTCACACTCACCTGATAGTTGATAGTCCATGCTACTTCAGGGCCTTAGTGGGTAGAGCACTCACCTAGCAAACACAGCACCCCAGATCCCATCCCGACCAACACGAACACCAGGTGTTACACATGTGTCATCCCGGCACTCTGGACTGTCATCTGAACCAAACTGCCACCATCTCCATGAGCTCAGCTCTGATTCTTACAAAAGATCATTGCAGCTGGGCCTGCAGACTGTTAGTATTCCCTCATAGGAAAAGGGTCAGAAAGGATCATCCAGCCATTCTCCCTAAGCCACTGTGCACAACTCTGCCCCAACTGCATGTGGCCTCAGGGTCTGGGGAGGTGCTACAGTACAGAGCATGGACAGGAAAGGGCTCTATCTGCACAGCCATACCAAAGCTATCATCCTTGAGGGGTGCAGACCTTCTGGCTTGGCTGTTCTGAGGTCACTCTCCCACCCATAACCGCCTGAATTCCTAGTTGCTGTTTCCATGAATATACTCAGGGAGACTCAATAAATGACAGAAAAAAATCAAAAGGACGGTACCTCCCAGCAAGAGACCCTAGCTAAGGGACAGTGTTGGGAGTTTCATGTCCATGCATCTTTCTATTTCAGTCACGCAAATGGATCATTTAACCAAACACCTGACTATGCAGAAGGTCCTGACATCCAAACACTGACTGACACCCAGGGATAGCACTGCGTTCCGTCCACACTGTGCCGTGTGCTTGTGTTTCCACACTGCTGTCTCAATTCTGTGTTTGCGTGTGCAGCTGTGTGTGTGTGCACGCAGGGGGCAGATGTGGACACCAGGTGTCTTGCTCTATCAGTCCCTGCGTGGTTGAGACAGGGTCTCTGATGAAACCTGGAACTAGGCTGGCAGCCAGCCAGCCCACAGCACTGGGTTTGCAAGGAGGGGCTCACAGCCATACCTGGCTTTTTCATGTGTGTGCAGGTCCTTGTGGTTGCACAGCAAATGGCTAATCTCCAAGTCGCTAAACCCAAGCCAACTGCTATATTAACTTCGACTTTCAGTTCAGACATACCAAGGGCTCTACCCATGACAACAGGTACACACCCTCATACCCACCTGCATGGCTTTCTGGGGCTGGAGACGTATCAATGTGTTATATACCAATTCCTGCTTCTCCTGGAGTATAATGAGCCTTGCATCCTGCCAAGCCTTTCCCAAAACTCATCCCTTTCTCCTCAAACCCTGAGCCTCGAAGTTCCATGTGGAGAACTGCACAGTCCCACAGAGGCAGGAAGCACATGCTTGTGATGTCCRAAGCCTCTTTCTGAACATGATGTCATCAGCCTTTCTGTGGGTCTTAGGCCTCATGGGCACTGGCCAGTCTGACAATGTTCTACTCAAATCCCCAACACCAGTGCAAACCAGCTAGAAAGCCTCTGCCCTGAGCACATGGATCCCTGCCTGCCGCTACCTACCTCAGGACCTTTGCACAGGCAGCACCAAGGGCAGGGCTTGCCCTGGATAATCACTGTTTGATGGATGGGTAGAGGGTAGGTGGGTGGATAAAAGAATAAATGAATAGGAGAACAGGTGAATGACTAGACTGGTGGGTGAGTAAGTGGGTAGATGAGTGGATGGACAGGTAGACAGATGAATGGATGGATGGATGGATGGATGGATGGATGGATGGATGGATGAATGGATAGGCAGCCTTGGCTATGACACACAGGGGTGAAAGCTCATCCTTAAGTCTTTAAATTGGTGGATGGGTGGGTGGAAAAACTAGGTAGATGTATAAATGGGTAGGTGGATGGATGAATGGATGGATGGATGGGTGGGTGGGTGGGTGGATGGATGGATGGGTGAATGGGTGGGTGGGTGGGTGGATGCATGGATGGATGTGTGGGTGGCATAAAGTAGGATTTTCAGCACCAGATGTATAAAGTGAGTACAAGACCATTCTGAGATATGGTTGATGGGGAGGTTTTATTGTAGGTATGAGGAAGAATGCAGCCAGAAGCATCTATGAGAGTACAGACATGGAGAGAAAATATTAGACTGAGCATGGCCAGCAGAATGGACCAGGCCACAGTGGGAGGGGGAGAGCACGAGAGGAGAGAGGGCCAAGAGATGGGACCAAGGGTGCAAAGGGCACATGGTCAAATGGGAGGGTTATATAGGAAGAAGAAACTGGGGAAGGCAAGCCCATAAGCTGGTGATGTTCAGGGAAGGGAATGGGGTGGGAAGAACTGAGACTAGCCACAGGTACTGAGTAAGTCTGAACACCAGCATGTGTTTTCATATGTTAGTGTTTTCATATGTTAATAGGCACTATAGTCAGCCATTTGTCCCAAGTTTCTTTTGGGCCTGATGGCTGGTTGACTGGATGGATGGATGGATGGATGGATGGATGGATGGATGGATGGATAGATGGATGGATGGATAAGTGGATAGATGGACAGGTAGATGGGGGGGGTTAGTGGTATATAGATTATTTCTTTTGCTGAACAAAGGCGAGAGATAAGGAAATGGAGGAACTAGCCTTTTTATTCCAACCTGTACAACTTTATCTCCACTGTTTCCCAGTCAGTGGCTCCTTTCCTTCTTCTTTCTGCCTTCCATACCCCATGGGCCACTCTGTCCCTGGCTTGATTCTGCTAACAAATGCCCCAGAGGCCCAGAGGGGATTTCCCTGGGGTGCCGCCTCTGGCATATTGTATATAGCCCATTGGTTCTCACAAACATCTCCACCAGTTGTAGAATTTCCAAGGAAGGCAGAAAGACCAGAGACCAGAAGCTACAGAGATGATAGATGCGGAAGATTAATTAGGGTTAACACTGGCCCAGTCTGAGGCTTCATACAAGTGGGCACAGGGATCCAGGACAATGAGAAAACTCCTACTGATTCTTCAAAACCCCAGCTTGAATAGCCGTTCGTACATAAGTCCTAATTCTCCCAAGCAGTAAGTGTCCTTCTTACATTCCTAGAGCACAAGGGCCTGAGATGCATCTTCTTCTGTCTCCTTGAGTTTAAGACGTCTTTAGGGGCCAGAGCCAAGTTCCCAAAATTGCCTGGTACAAACTAAGACTGTTGTTGGAATACAGCTGGTCCTCTGGGGATTAACACAATGCGCGCTTGCCCTTCAGAAAATCAGTCTTAGTTATGATGCATGGGGGTGGAAGTCCATCCTTAACTCTAATTGTTTTTCCGAGCAGCTGCGATTGCCACATCGTAGGGCACCCCAAGTCCTGCCAGAGCTGGGGCCCAAGAGTTCCATAGCTACTTCCTCAAGTCCTCAAAGCTACTGGAGTTCAAGCAAATGCAGGCAAATCTCTGATGACCTGCAGCCAGCCAGAGGGACTGGGGGGGGGGAGGCGGGGGAGGGACAGTGCGCACTCTGTTCCTTATTTCCTTCCGGGAACTTATAACAGCCTCAGAGGCTGCTACCACACTGACAACCCCAGAAATATCCTAGAGACCCCAGCAGGCCATTCTTAAAATAACTTCCTTCTTCAACTCCACGGAACCCCTTGCATGAGGGAAGAGACCAGGCTCCAACCTTATCGCCCATCATTTCTAGGGACAGCCCCCTGGGATTTGGAAAAACAGGACTGGCAGACTGAGGGCAAGAGGACAGAGGCCCCTTACACCAAGGCTATGTCCTTCAGACCCCAGGGCACGGCCATGCCCCTTAGATAGAGCTCATGTTCCTCACACCCCATGGTAAAGCTATAGATCCCTTTGACTTGAACCTATATTGTCCATTCCTAGGGCTATCAGCACCACCCCCCAAACCCAGCATCCTTGGGGAAACAGAGAAGAGCATACAAAGCCACCAGTCATCTTTCACCACCACCACCCCAGCCACATTCAAATAAGGATTTGAATACATTTCCTAAGCTCACCAGGGCATAGTCTGACCATGCCTCCGCTTGAAGCGTGGAGAGTGCAGAAATGCCAAACTCGGGGACACCCAGGACCTTCTTCGGATCCTAGGCCTGGGCCCTGCATTCAACGGGCCCTTCATGGAATGGACAGAGTTGGGATGCCACGGGGTCTCACATTGCAGCCCCCAGGGCTCCATGCCACCCACACAGCACAAAGCCCTGGCAGGAAATGGAGGTAAAGGAAGATGTGAGAAGGAAGGAGGGGCAGAAGAGGAGGAAGAGGCCGAAGAGGAGGAGCCACTGGTGGGGGAGAAACCGAAGACCTCTCTTTTGAATCTGGTGCTTGAGCCTCATGCACCCCTTGGCTCTCTACAAGGCAACCAGATACCCCTTAAGACTCCTTTAAATTGATCTCAACAAAGTCAATCRGAGGTTAAGGCGATTTCCCCCGTAATTTGTCAGGACAGATGCAAACCAACCAAGAGTCTACAAACCCACCCAGAGCTCTGTTCTGCTCAGCACCAGAGCCAGGCCCACCTACCCACCTCCATCCAGTCATGCCCCGGCATCACCCAGCAGACTCACCTGGGACATCTGTGGCCGCAAGTTAACCTCCCGCAGATTGATGGCGTGGGGAAGCAGGTTGTTAAGCAGTTGACACAAGAGGACTCCATCCCGCAGTGCCTGTGCCAGCTCACACACCTGGGCCCCCTCCCAGGTCACACGGTGGCTGGGAGGCAGCACGCGACACTGGATCAGCCAGTGGGTGCACTGGCGCCAGAGCTCCATGGCGGCTGCCTGCCTCTCACTCGGCCCCTCGGGGAGGCCCCGTGCACCCTCGTTCCTTCACCGCCGCACCGCCGCTGCCTGCCCCAGTGGGGACAACTACAACACCACTTCCTCTTCTGTGACTGTAACTGTCGCCCCAGGGTGGGGGTGGGGAGGAGCCGTGGGGCGGAGGGGAGCACCTGCAGTTCCACCCTCACGCCTTCCACTCACTGGTGTGACCTGGTCTTTCTCCACCTACGCTGGGCAGAACTGGGCACCTGCTGAACTAAGGTGCCACTACCTCATCCAGCTGTGGGCACAGAAGCTGTCATCTCCTGTCTCTTCCTGGTGCCCTGTCTCCGGCCCTGATCTCTCATAGTCTGTTGCCCCTGCAGCAGCCAAAGACGACCACTGAACACTGAGTCAAGTCTCAACCATTCTTCTGCCACCCATAACCCCTTACAGTTCCACGTTCCTTCTTCCACGAGGTCAAAACTCAAGTTTTCCCTGCACCCCACAAGGCCCTGTTCACCCTGCCCCAACCCCTGCCAGCCCCTTCTCCTCTCTCTCTGTCCTTCACTCCCTGACCTCCATCCTGCCCCAGGGCCTTTGCACTTGTGCTCACCATCTGGCATAAGATACGAATTCACTCCATCACTCCCTACATGTTACTTTTTGACTAGYGAGTGCTCAGCTATAGGTGGGACATCTATACCACCACCACCCCAATGCTCAAGGGAGAAGAGACAGAAAGTAGGTAAGAGTAGTGGGGAGGGCTGTGAAACGCTGTCTCCAGGACATGCCCATGGCCACTGTGCTCCTGAACTCAGTGTGGTTGCTGTGGCAGCACAAGATCAGGCCAGGAAGGAGCCGACATGCCCACAGGCAGCAGTAATGGCCACGAAGGGTCAGAGAGGAGCAAGTAACTGGGGGTAAGGTAAAGAGAGCCCACTCTCATTCAGAGTCAGAGGGGAGTCGGGGGTAGGGTAAAGACAGATTGTGAACATGTAGGAAACTGCCAACAAGTAGAACTGCAATAAACATTAGAAAATATATTCTACTTATAAAGCCATTTTTCACTTTATTACCTTTATTTTCTTGCTTCGTATGTATGCATATGTGTGTATATGTATGCTGTGTGTTTGTGTTGTATGTGTGTATGTGTGGCAGTCAAAGGGACAACATGAGGGAGTAGGTTCTCTTTCCACCATGTAAGCCCCAGGGCTCGAACTCAGATCATCAGGCTTGACAGCAATCACCTTTACCCACAGAGCCTCTCACCACCCATTTTCCTTTTTTCGAGAGAGAGAGAGAGAGAGAGAGAGAGAGAGAGAGAGAGAGAGAGAAAGAGAGAGAGAGTATGGCGTGTGTGTTGAGATGACAGGACAGCCTCAGTGTAGATTCTCTCTTCCACATCACTTAAGGTAGAGTCTCTCTTGCTCGTGGGCAAACTGTTCCTGGTTAGCTGGTCTCTGAGCTTCCAGAATGGTCTCTGCCCCTACCTCATCGCCCCTACCTCATCTTAGGAACACTGAGAATAAAGAGCACAGACTACCTCCTGCTTTAATTGTGCCCTAGGGATTTGAACTCTTGTCCTCTCATTTGAGTAGCAAGCATTTGACTGAACCATCTCCCCAGCCTCCAAATGTCATTTTTTTCCTTAAGTCTTCCTAAATTTTCAGCCACAACCCTCCTCCACCCTTCCCTATTTTTCCTCTTCTTCAATGTCTGACTGTGCCCAACAAACCTGACAATTATCATACTGTAGCCCACCTTCCCTGCTATGAGTTCTCCTCAGAGTCAAGGCCACCAGTGCCCTTCCATGTCACTTATTAGTTAATTTGTTTAAGAAATATGCGCTGTTTTCCTGACCATAGCTTATCGGGATTGCAAGGTTGCAGTGTGTCTAAGGTTGCAAGCCGCCCCCTTGCGCTCCACCTTTTATCCTTATGGCCACTAGGCGGCGCTAGACGGCCTCGCCGGACCAGCCTGAGTTTGATTTACATACTGAGGATATAGGTCGGAGTGGGCACCAACTGGAAACCCTCCCTTTTACAACCTTACAAAGACGAGGACAATTTCCATCCCCTATTTTTGGTATCTGTGACTTCCTACGCGTCCTCTCCTTCTTCTGTAAATTGGGTAACAATTATTTTCTTTGCGCGCAGTTAGGGTTAGAGGGGAAGGCCAGGCAGTGAAATAAAAAACGAGGCAAGCTGCAGAGCGCCCACTAGGTTTCTAGATTGGAATTCCATGCCCGCCACTTCCAAGCTGAGGTATATTTGCACGAATGGCTCAGCTCCCCTCTTCTTGTGCTTCAGTCTCTCCATTGAGAAAATGGGGGTGAATGGTACGTATCTCATCCCTAGGAGGACATAACAAAATTAAACCATTGAGACAGAGAAAGCAAGCCGAACTGTCTTGGTTTACGGTAGGTTTCAAAGAGGGCTGCCGCTACTATATAGAATACTTTACTAAGAATCTCATGGAGCACCCAAACTGACCTTGAACTTCGTGATGTATCGAAGGCTGACGTTGAAATCCTGATTCCTTCGCGCTGGGCCAGCGCTCTACCCACTGAACCCCTGCCACAGGCTAACGCTAATGAGCTTTGTACAAACGTGGCCTTAGAATAAACGTAGTATTACCTCTCCTGCTGCAAATTCCCAACCCTCAACTTCTAACTCTTCTCCAGGCATCAGGATGGAGCCCCACCCCACCCCCCAACCTGAGAAACCATCCCCTCTTTCCTCATCCTGGACCCCAAATCCAGCCCGATCTCATCTTTGGTGGAGGCTGTCGCCTTTCGCACAAGTTTCTCAATTCCAAACCGGAGGCAGGGGCGGGCCTGGAGGAGGCTGCAGGTTTGACGCCACAGTCCCGGGGCTGCCCTGAACTGACTTGGATCTCTGGTGATTTGGAGAAACGCCCTCAACTCGGTCAGGGAGACATGGCGTGTGGCAAGTCCTTCTAGAGCTTGAAGCTGGGCCTCAGTGGGCAGGGCGCTCTCTCAGGTCAGTCCCCGGCACCACATAAACCAGATATGGTACAACTGTCATCTCAGCACTCAGGAGATGGAGGCAGAAGGACCAGGCGTCTAAGTCATCCTCGGATACATAGCTGAGTGCTATAAAGGCGCTGGCAGAAGGGAGAAGAAAAAGAAGAGGAAAAAGAAGAAAAGAGTAAAAATCATTCTAGTTTCCCAAACTACAGTACTAGTGGGGCGTGGCCGTGAGGAGGTGGGACGCCAGTCTAAAGAACCGGACCCTAAGGGTCACTTGGAGATGCCAAGGAAGAGGAATCTATAGAGAACAAGACGAACACGCACGCGCACACATACACAGGCCCGAACACACACACACACACACACACACACACACACACACACACACACACACACACGTTCATAGGGAGCCTCGATGGGGCTGGGCTTGTAGGGGCGGAGCCAGGTGCTGGGGCTGGGCTCCAGCTAGGGAAGGCTGGGCCTAGCAGGAGTCTGGACCTTTCGCTTCTCAGCCGCTGAGCTTCCAGGTTGAGTCCCCTTGGATCCCAGAGCGTCCAGGTAAGTGAGGGAGTGGCCGTTGTTAGATCCTGGAGTCTCTACTGGTCAGGGTGAGGTCATCAGTCCTTAGGGAGAACCCGAGGATCCATCTAAAACAGTCTGCAAGAGCCAGAATAACTCTCCAAGTGAATAGTCACGCGTCATGCGTGTCCGGGAACCCGGGTGKGTCTTAGATGGCCCTCGCGCAGCTCCCAGCTCGTTTCCGGCTCTCTGCGGAAACACTCTTGGCTTCCACTTTCGAGTGCGCCATCGCAAATCCGGATCTGCCCCTCCCTCCCTGGCTGACTCCAAAAATCCTTCCTAAACTAGCCTGTGGTCACCGACTAAAACGGGGCGCGCCCCTTACTGCGTGGTCTCCCCTCCCAGCCTACTTTTCTGGTCCCCTCCTCACCCACATCAGCATCTTGGTCCTGTGAAAAGATCAAAACCAGCCCGTCTAACCGCCTCACTCTTCACTCGTACCGCACCACCACACCACTCGGGCATCCCAAAACTTCGCCGAGGAGCTTGCCTCAGTCTAAACCTAGGACTCAGCTCCCAAGTTATCGCTTCCTTTCATATTTAAAGAACACCCGACCCCGGGGCTGGCGAGATTGCGCGGCTAATAAAAGCGCTTGTAGCAAATYCCTGGAACGCACGTGAAGATGGAAGGAGAGTGCCTTCTCCACTGATTTGTCTGTCCTCTCACGCCCCATCCACGAACCTTGGCACTCCCAGTCTATCATTTAAATTAATTTATATATAATTTAAATTAATTTAAAGGTGGTTTATTTAAATAAAATTTAAATTAAAAAAATAGACCTGCCCTTCTAGCCGTCCTTATCGAATTTTCCTGTTTCACGACTTAAACCATTAGACATTATCTTCGTTCATCTATCTATCTGTTGATTGTTGGTTGTAGCTGGGATTGGGGTTCCGGGGACAGGCTGGTACACAGTAGGTCTTAAGTCATCAGTATCAGCTCAGTGTCAAAAGTGAGACCCCCCCCCCTCTGACCTCACCTCCACCTGGATCTGTGGGGTGTCTGCTGGAGACTGCACCCCTGAATCTTTGTGCAGCTGTACACAGACACAGTAGACCCACAGACCTCCCTCAAGTTTGCCTATCCCTTTCCCTGATCCCCCCTCCCCCACCCCTGCCCAAATTTTCCCCAAAAGCCCCAGGCAGTGACTGATGACTCCGTTGATCTGCGGCTGACTTGTGCCCTTCAGCTCTCAAAAGTTGAACTAGAATTTGCGGCTACTGGAGAATCGGAAAAATCTGTATGGGTTGTGAAGCTCAGGACCAGGGGGGAGGGGGGAGGGGGAATGCTCCCGGAGGTGGGGGTAACCTAGGTGACAAACAGGAAGTGCGCCAGTTCTGGAGCACTCCTAGCTTTAGGTATGCAGCGCCTGGAGCAGCTTCCTCCTAACTCACCCACCCACCCCACCCCTGGGGCCCAGGTCTCAGCTGAGGTCGCCCTGCCCCCTTCCCCCACCAGGAAGTAGTGACTCAGGAGACAGGAATCCAGCTGCGCACCTCTCCCAAAGCCTGGGTCACATCTAGACTTCAAAATTCCTAGGTGGAGTCTGGAGATGGAGATAGGTAGACAGACAGACAGACAGACACACACACACACACACAGCCCTCCCACCCAGCATGATTTTTCTGACAGATATTTGAGACACAACCTGAAGCTTGTGAAATAATGTCGAAGACCTAAAAGCTAACTACAATATTCTAACAAAATYCCCAAATACATGGAGAAACTCAAAACGTAAAATTGTAGTCTCTAAGTTTGCATTTCAAATGCGGATGGGAAGCAGGAGGGTTGGTTGGTCGTAGAGCCTTGTAAGCATGAAGCCTCAGGTCCCCTGACTAGCACTGAACAAACCCAGCTTGGGGGTTCCGGCCTGTCATGCAGCACTGGGGAGGTAGAGACAGGACTTCAAAATCATCCTGGGTTATATAATGAGTTCCCAGCCAGCCTGGGCTACATGAGATCCTCAAAACAATAAACAAAAATTGTGTTCTGTTGGAAAGTAATATATAACATCTTACACTTTGGTAAGGAGCCCACAGATGTGCAGTTGCCAGCAATAAAATCTAACATTATTGTTCAATTTTATTTTTACTGTTTGGAAAACTTTTTCAGATTGGGTCTCACTCTGTAGCCCAGACTAGCCGTGACTTAGGACCTGAGTGGGGAGAAACATTTCTATGACTGCCTGATTAAGCAAGTTTTATTTAGTCTTGCCAGATGGCTAGCTTACCCTAAGTTGTGATTTCAGAGAACAGCCTCTCAGTGGGTTTTGAGGTCCCTTTTATGGGGAAGGGTTAGGGCTGAGAGAAGACAGCTGCTGAGGGAATCGGCTGTTAGCACCTGGACAGAAGACTGGGGGACTCAGGGCTCAAAGCTGCCTATGGAGAAGATAAGTGTGAGGACACATCACGTGAAAGGGGAGTCATCACAGGTTCCGGAGATTAGCAAGGCAGAGGGGTAGGTAGACATCGTGGGGTTACAAGTTCAGTGTAGGTTGAACAAAATGGTTTACAAGATACATCCAGTTTAGGTTTAGAAAACAGAACTTATTCTTGTAAGGTACAGAGATTTTTTTTTTTAAACTTTTTATTTATTCATTCATGCACTTTACATCCCAGTATTTCCTGCCAGGACCCCCCCCACACACACACACATACAGATCCCTCCCCATTCTTCCCCTTCTCCTTTGGGAAGGGGGAAGCCTCCCTCTGGGTATCATCTCTCYCCGCTACATCCCCTTCAACTGCCACCACCACTCCCCCCACCCCACAGGCTGCACATCAAGTCACTACAGGACCAGGCACATTCTCTCCTGAGGCCAGATAAGGCGGCCCAGTTAGGAGAACTGGATCCAGAAGCAGGCAACAGATTCAGGGACACCCACCCCCTGCTCCAGTTGTTTGGGGACCCACATGAAGACCAAGCCGCACTTCTGCTACATATGTGCAGGGGGGAGCAGGGGGCTAGGTCCAGCCCATGCTGCCTCTTTGGTCATTGGGTCAGTCTCTGGGAGCTCCCAAGGGTCCAGGTTAGTTGACTTGGTTGGTTTTCCTGTGGAGTCTTTGTCCTCTTCTGGGCTCTCAGTCCTCCCCGCAACTATTCCATAAGACTCCCCAAGTTTCATCTAATGCTTGATGGAGAAAAGGCATGGAGACTTTTTTTTATTAAAACTTAATTTTTTTAAACATTTGAAAGACTTATTTTATGAATGAGTACACTGTAGCTGTCTTCAGACACACCAGAAGAGGGCATCAGATCCCATTGTAGATGGTTGTGAGCCACCATTAGGTTTCTGGGAATTGAACTCAGGACCTCTGGAAGAGCAGTCAGTGCTCTTAACCACTGAGCCGTCTCTCCAGCCTGATGGAGACTTAATAACAATATATAACAATGTGGCTCCTGCTTTGGTTTCACAGACCCTCCTAGCCCAGCCTCGAGAGTGCTGAGTTTATAGTCATAAGCAGCAGACCCAGCATAAATGATGGTAACTGAGCTAAGCATGTTACTTATGGCCAGATTTTATGTATATGTTTGTGTGCATTTCTATATATACTTTGTTTCTCCTCTGTGTGCGTGAGTGTCAGCCCTCTGGGGAGCGGGGAGGGGGGGGGACGGGGTCTACCCCTGCACAGGTGAACCTGGGCTGTGTAAGAAGCTAGCAGAGAGCCAGTGAGCAAGCCAGTAACCAGTGCTCCTGCTTCATTTCTGGGGTGTGTGTGTGTGTGTGTGTGTGTGTGTGTGTGTGTGTGTGTGTGTGT
>BDUI01000158.1:85532-96396 GCA_002335545.1 Apodemus speciosus
TCTCTCTCTCTCTCTCTCTCTCTCTCTCTCTCTCTCTCCATGTGTGTGGGGTGGATGTATAAATGTGTGTGACCCAATGTATGCCACATTTAGGGGCAGGACAGGGAATGTAGACGTCAGAAGTTGTGGAATCCCCTGGAGCCGAAGTTACAGGCTGTTATGGGTGGGAGTGTGGGTGCTGGGGTCTGAACTTGGGTCATCTGCAAAAGCAGTCTGCGCTCTCGACTGCTGAGCCCTCTCTCCAGCCCTCCGCTTTGGTTCTTGTCTGAGTCAAGGACGGAGTGTGACCTCAAAGTGTAATCCACCGAAATCCTCTCCTCCTACCAGTCATTTGTGATCAGGGTTTGCTCACAGCAACAGAAGAGCAAAGTAGGACAAGTATACATCATTTTGTTTTCTGTCATGGATTTTTATTTGTAAATAACTAGATTGTATTTATTTGTATACAAAATTATCTCATTTGGCTCAACCCCCAGTGTGGATACAGCCAGTGTGGATACAGTCAGTGTGATATACTTAGGGCTGGGAGGTGGCTCAGTGTCAGCGTACCTGCCTGAACTTAGGAGGCCCTGGGTTCAAACTCAGCCACACACACACACACTAGCTAAATGTACTAGCTCACACCTTTAATCCCAACACTCAGGAGACAGAAACAGTTAGATCTCTGTGATTTCCAGGCCAGTCGGGAATACATAGCTGGTTCCAGACCAGCAAGGTCTATACAAATGTGATCCTGTTTCAAACATATATATTTAAGAACATTATATATAAAATATATGCATGCATGCATGCAAATATGGCTGCAATGTTTAACTTATTGTATGCATCCAGTGTGTGTGTGTGTGTGTGTGTGTGTGTGTATCCATTACCATGCCATTTGAGCAGTAATGCTATGTGGACTCTTCATAACAGCCAGTATAGAATCTTCATAGGTGTCCATCAGCACATAAATAGGAAGGACATGTGGATTCAAGAAGTGGAGGCAGGAATTTAAGGACATCCTGGGCTACATGAGATTTTGTCTCCAAAAAAACAACTGGAGAGGAATAAAAGGGAAATCTGGTGTGTGTGTATATATATATATATATATATATATATATATATATATATATATATATATATATATATATATAATGGAGTATCATGCAATTATAAAAAACAAAGTATGTCATTTTCAGGAAAATTGATGGGACTGGAGATTTGTTTTGTTAATTAAAATAAGCCAGACCCAGCAAGGATAAGACCCAGCCCCTCAATATGCAGGCTCCCATTTTCCAGTTGTGAAAGACTGAGACAGAGTGAACGTTCAGAGCTCGGCTCTGAGTCTTCCACCAGGAGCCCAGTCAAGCACTACAGGTACAGACGACCTCGCCCGCCAGCCCTGATACCCAGTCTGCTGTCCGGACAGGTACTGACCGCAGGCTGGCGGGAAGACTCTCCCACTCCGATGTGAGAAATCCTTCATCTTAGATGAGCAATTTGGAGCCGGGGTCTGTTGGAAGGAAGTGGGCTGGAGGACCAGAGGTACTCAGGAGCTCCCAGGCTCTGAGCTGAAATCCTTTCCTGGGACACCACTGAGGATGGTGACGGAGACTTAAATACAATAAACTGTGAGAGACGGAGAGACATTCTGGGTCCCGATCCTAGACTTACATTCTTTGGATCTATGGACAATAGACTATGGACATAGGACTATGGATCTTTTGGCTTCTCTGAAACTCAGGTTCTAAATCTATCTAGAGTGGGGATCAAAGAATTCCTCTCAAGTTTGGTGTAATCCCAGCGTTCAGAAGGCAGAGGTGGGCAGATCTCTGTGAGTTAAAGGCCAGCCTGGTCTACTGAGTGAGTTCCAGACCAGCCAGGGCTGTGACCCTCTGGCATCCTTACGCATGTGTGTGCATACCCACAAACACACAGACACATACACCTTCATATTTAAAAATAGTATCCAGAATTCAGAACACTCCCAAGGTGTTGAAGGTTTGTCTTTGAGACTGCAGACAGCGGGAAGGAATCCTCGGTTACGGGACTGGACCAATAGCTGAAGCCGGCTGGCCAGCAGCTGCATCTCATTTCCACCTCCTCTGCTGAGCCATCTTCTCTGTCCACACGCTCCTCTGGCCACCCTTCCTGCCTGCTGGGTCCCCCAAATCGACCTTTGCACCCTGAAGTTTTCTGCACACTCACAGAAGCTTGCTTGTGACTCACCATCCTGGGAGAACTACTCTGCACCTGCTGTTGGTACATTGCCAGGTGGGTCATCTGCTTGGATACTGCATCCGAAAGGGGCTAATCTGGGGCTTCCCCCAACCCCACCCCACCCCACCCCTGGGAGTGAACAAATGTCTGCCCACCATAGATAAGGCACCACCAGCTGGCAGAAGGAAGTAATTTCAACTGAGTCTAACTTAGTGACCTGGAGAGTTTGTGGGGTTACTTCCCTGAGTACAGGTGAGAGGTCACTCACAGGAGCACTGGTGACTCAAAGGCACAGCATCACTTAAAAAGCCCAAAGCCAGCTTGGGTATCTCTCATAAAGCCTTGTCCCTAGTGTCCTCTGCAGGCAGCTCTCGAAATTGTTACTGCTTATGAATTTTGTGAACCATGTAAGCTTCAGGGATTGCCTGAGACTTCTAAGTTTCCTCTACTTCCCTAGTCTTGTCAATTCCCTTCTCTTCCTAGAAGCCTGCCTGCTCCCTCCAGGCAGGAGTTTCAGTTAGGGAGAGGTGCTTCATCACAGGAGCAGAAAGGCTCCACAGGATCACCAGCACCCTTGTCTGTTTCACCCCACTTTGTGATCTTGTGTCAAGGCTATAGACCTGCTGGGAGTGACCAAGAGTCAGCGGAGTGCCATGGGTGTCCCCTCGGGTCTGGAACTACTCACCCTTCCTCGTGGTCATCACCTGAGGTTGGAGGTGCTGGAGAGGTGAGGTGGGGGGCAGGGTAACTCCCTACCCAGTTTCCTACTGATGTTCTCCATGGTGGCGGTGGTTACACAACCCACTTCCCGCCTCCCCTCCCATCACAAACTCCCCTGCTGTTCCCAGACCCTTGCATTCCACCTCTATAGGAGAGAGAGGCTGGTGCCAGCTGGCTGGGCCCCCTGAAGAGCGCGAAGCCGCTCTAGTTGGCATTGGTACTGAGGCCAGGAGCGACAGGGGACCTGCTGCGACTGGCTGGGGTTATAGGTGCCCTGCTCATGCCCAGGTGTGCTGGGAACAGAGATGGGGAGGAAGCCTGGGTGTAGGTGACAGGAAAGAGAGGATTAGGTGGGATGCCTGTCTGCATCCAGGTGTCCAGGTTCGAGAGCACCTGGCTCCATCTACGAAGGAGCCACACCGGCTGCGCTGGTCTTTGAACCAGAGCTAAAGCCTCTGATGCAGGCGGGCCCTGGATGAAGGTACAGGTGGGAGGCCTTGACTGTGCCTCACCTGCCTTGGGCGGTTCCTAGTCACCTCCCTCAGGCTTCTTCCCAACCCCAGGTTCTTACTCTGCTCGTAGATCCCTTCTCTGCCCTAAGCTTTTCCCTTCCTCCCTTTTAGGCTTCCTACTCTAAGCTAGCGCCTTCGCCAAGTGTTCCTCCCTGCCCCAGCCTCCTTCCCAGCTCTAGGCTCCTCCTCTTCCCACTCGCCTTGCCTTAGGCTCCTCCCCTGCTATTTCCTCGAGTCATTCTAGTCTTCCCCGCCCCTGTTCTAGGGCCTAGACTCCTCCCTGGTCTCATGATTGGCCCCATCCTTCCTCAGTCCTAAGTATAGTATATCCCCTTCCCTAGGCCCTGCCTGTACCCCTGACTTCACCCCATCCCCTCCCCCCACCCCGCAAGTCTTTGACCACAGGGTGCACCTAGGCTCTGCCCTATGCCCGTCGCCACCTCAGATCCTACTCTTCCCATAGGAGGGCACCTCTTCCTGCAGGAGAGGTGGCCTTGCCTCATGTGGCACCAGCAGTGTGGCTGCTGGAGGGTGAGGAAACCTCTGGGCCGCTGCTGGGCACCCTGCTTGGGGCCGGACAGGTGGCCCGCGATGCACCCCTGTTCCGCAGGGCAGCTGCCCAGCGCCTGCAAGGTAAACAAGGGCCCCCGTGAAGTCCTCTTAGGCCAAGCTTTCCAGTCGCACCCAGCTGGGACGCCACACCCCTGGAGAAAGGTCTAACTGCAGTCATGAACGCCAAATATTGCTTCCCATAATAAAAGGGCCCACTGAGCCAACAGAGCCACTACACCCATGGGGTTTCACTCCAACCTCTGGCCTGGGAAGACCCCCTCTCAGACAACATTGAGGTCCCCTCCAAGAAGGCTCCTTTCCTAGTCAGAATCCCATTTCTTTCCTGGGCCCAACCCAACTTCTAAGACTCTTATCCTGGGTCATTTCTGAGACCTTAGATGTCTCCACCCTCTAAATCGGCAAGCTGGGTAGATGTGCCCTTCAAATCCAGGCATAGCCCCTAAGGCAGGGACCCCCGCACTGTGCATCCAGACTGGACACCCGTGTGCCCCATAGTTGTCCTGTAACCCGCTCTCCTGTAGAAATCAAGGGGTACCCTTCCTCCACTAACCCCTGCCCAGGCATTCCCCAATGGCCCCTATGCTCCTACCCGTTGGTCAAAGTTCTTAGCTTTGGTATGGGAGAGGCCTGAGCCACACCCCCAGAGCACCTGACTCTGCCCACAGGATTCAGACCTAACCCAGAACTGTGGGAGGCACTGCCCACCAACATCCAGGGCTGCCCTCTGTGGGGGAGCAAGGGGGCCCAGGCCGCCATAGCTGACCGCCTACAGACGTTCCATTACATCCTGAGCATCCTGTCCCAACAACTAGAACCTCATGGCTGAGAGCCCATCCCCCATCCCTTTTATATTTGCGGGACTCCCAAGGAGGCTGCCCCCAGCTATTCAAGAGGCTATAAAATGAACTTGGTGACCACACTCATCATGCCAGCACTTTGGAAATGCAGATGGGAGGATCCTCTTTATAAATAAAGACATCTTACATATAGGTCTGGTATTTCTTAAATGCTGTGTGACTCCCAGCAAACCACTTGACCTCTCTGTGTGCTCTAGGGAAATGGAAGATAGAAATGCCTGGTGTACAGCACATGGGGATCACAAGCTTGGGTCACATGCACAGGGAAGGCTTGCCAGAGCACACCTAGGTTTACCTCCATTTCTTCCACGTGGGGCTCATAAGAAAGGTAGCTTTTATCTCATTTTAACTTGAGCAGGGGACATGTATGATGGCCAGAGTTGGCCAGAGGGGACATAGGCTCGAATGTTTGGAAGCTTTGGGAGCTGCTGTCCAAAAGCAACTCCTGGCCCTCTGCAAGAGCATGCAGAGCTCCCCTCCCAAGCCACCTCTCCACAGAGATGCCCTTCCAAGGTCCCTTCCTGACACTGGAGGTGCAGACTCCGAGAACTTTATATAATTATATATACTTTTTAATATAAAACAAAACTTGGCCCAAGCCGAGCGGCAGGAAGAGAGGTCTTAAATGACAAATATGTACAACCACACAGGAGGCCACGAGTGGGTCCCTGTAGGGGGACAGGTGAGGTGAACGGGGGACAGCAGGTTACACAGGTCTCAGCCAAAAGCCACGAGGGCGGGAATAAAGTGCAAGGTCCTGGGGGCCCCCTGTGGCTCAGAAGCAGCAGCTGACAGCCCTGCCCCTCACCCCCCTCTGGCGGGGTTCAGTTGAGTGTGACTCGGAGGTAAGAGGTGGGTACGTAACCCTCACCTCCCTCTTTCCTCCGGACCCGTGTCCATCCATCACCCTTATCTTCCTCCATCAGACTGAGATCTTCCCCCTCGGACATGGAGACAGTTCCCTCGCTGGATCCTGTTGGGGAGTTGGGGAGACAGGTCAGATTTGGTGAATCTGATTAGAAGTCACGGCTCCAAGTGACTGCCATATCCCCTGATGTAAGGGTTAATACTGTCAGTTCCTCAACTCAGAGACAAACTTCTGGAATGTCTGGGAGGGAGCTTCTGGATTGTAGGAGGGGAACCCAGTCCTGAAAGTCATCCTCTGACCTCTCTCACACACAAAATAAATAAAAATGGTTTAAAATAAGAAATAAAGCCTTCCTTAAGTTGACTCTCCAGGTCCTTCCTTTGGCTGGGGACTGAACAGAAGGCCTCACAAACTCCTCTCAAGCACTCTACCACTGAGCTAGTCTTCAGACTAAGTTCCTTTTGTCAAAACAAAAACAATTTAACTTATGCTATAAGCCCACCTTCAAAATGGTAGATAGCCACACACTGGCCAATAGGGGATGCTGGCTCTTCAAAGTCCTCGTCGAACTCAGTGTAGATGGGGGCGTCCTGGCCTTCTCCTGAAGGGGGCTCTTCTGAGCTGCTTGAGAAGTGGAAAAAAGATGGGAGCATGACCCTCCAGGGTCTCTGAGCCACACCCCTGGCCCTCACTGGGGGATTCTAGGCAGAGCACTACCCCTAACCACACCCCAGGCCCTCACTGGGGGTTCTAGACAGGGGCCCCAGCCCTGACCAGCCCGCAGGCCCTCGCTGGGAGATTCTGGACCAGTGCTATACCAAACCCACACCTCATAACTGCTGCTGCATCCCCTACCTACCTGTCCTTATTGTCCTGGGATCCACTGTTGTTGCTGCTACTGCTGCTATCAGGCGGGGCAGTAGTTGGGGGGTCTGGGGGCCGAGTGTGACGGCTTAGGCTGTCCCCTCGGTTACTAAGGACTCGATTTTCAGCTTCTGCTAACCAAGCCTAGGGTTGGTTGGAGATCACAGCATGAGTTCCAAAGCAAGGTTTGGAGGACATCCCACTCTGGATCGGGGTCATTTCATGACATCACCCAGGCACACTCAAAATTGAGATGGTAGGTAGCTGGATCCTATCCCCCCAGCACCTCCCTGTCCCCCACCCCGCAGTGACTCATGCTGCTCCGCCTGCCACCAGGCCTCCCCAAGGCACGCCTCTGACCTCATACTTCTGCACCTCCAGCCTCAGCCTCTCAATGTTGCTCAGGGTCTCTGCGATGCGGGGCTCTAAGCTGGCGGGGTCCCCCATTTGTGGTGTTTTCTCATACACATCTTTCATCTTCTTCAGGGCCTCCCTGAGACAGGACAGACAGACAGACAGACAGACAGAGACAGGAAGGAAGGAAAACGCACACTCTTATGACTTTCCAAGTAAAAAACAGACTCAAGGAGAGACAAGACTCTGGTGATGGAGACAGATGTCCCTGTGTGCCTGTGCCCCTGTGTGCCTGTGTCCCTGTGCCCCTGTGCGCCTGTGTGCCTGTGCTGAGCTGGAGGACAGCAGGTTTAAGGTCAGCCTCTTCTACAATAACAAGTTCAAGGCCAACCCACTCAGCTTAGTAAGACCCTGTCTCAAAAAAAATCAAAACAAGACTCTAGTTGACTCAGTGGGTAACCCAAACACATAAGAGGACCTGCGTTCAGTCCCCAGTGCCCAGGCCTGGTGGCATACACTTGTAATCCCAGCACTGGGGAGACAGAGAGAAAGATTAAACTGACCAGCCACTCTAGTTAAATCTGAGCTGCAGATCAGTTAAAGACCCTGTCTTTAAAAAAAAAAAAAAAAAAAGGCAGCCGGGCGTGGTGGTGCACGCCTTTAATCCCAGCACTTGGGAGGCAGAGACAGGCAGATTTCTGAGTTCGAGGGCAGCCTGGTCTACTGAGTGAGTTCCAGGACAGCCAGGGCTATATAGAAACCCTGTCTCAAAAAAACAAAAACAAAACAAACAAACAAACAAAAAACCAAAGGTGACAGGCGAGATGGCTTTGTGGGTAAGAGCACTTGCTGCACCCAGCCTAAGGACGTGAGTTTGAATCCCCAGTACCCATGTAAAACTCTGGGTGTAGCTCCCATAGGTGCCTATAACTTAAGTGCTGTGCAGGAGAGAGATAGGAAGAGGCAAAGACTAGGATCTCCTGGGCATGAGACCAGCTGCTGGTTCAGCAAGAGACCTTATCTCAAGGGAATGAGCTAGAGAGATAGAGCAGCCCCCAGCGAGACCCTCTGACTTCCACATGCACAGCTACATATGCGCGCGCACACACACACACACACACACACACACACACACACAGGTTGCATACACACCCACAGGGGAAATGACCTGCACCCGGGGGACCACACTCAAGGCTGGCCTGTGGCCACCCACAAGCATGACTGACCACACATGTGAAATAAACAAGCCAGGCATGGTGGGAGACTAAAGTGCCAAGGCAACCTGAAAGGTTAGCAAGACTTTTCTCAAAATAAAATATAAAAATAAGGGCCGGTCAGATGGCCCCGCAGATAAAAGCACCTGCGTCCAAGCCTAACGACCTGAGCTCCATCCCTGGGAGCCACACGTCGTGGAAAGAGAGAACCAACTCCGGTGAGCTGTCCTCTGACTTCTGCATAGGAGCCGTGGCATGGGTAAGCCCATACACCAAATAAGAGAATGAATCAAAACACGATGATTAAAAAAAAACAAAGTAAATAAACTGCAAAGCCAGCCTTGTTCACTCTCGGCAGGCAGATGCTTCACTCTACTATAAACACCCCAGTTCCAAGCACGGCTTCTGTCCCATGAGTTCCATTCTGTGGAGAAGGCCACATGTGAGCAGCCAAGGAGAATTTGGCCGGCCACCTGCTAACGAGTGGCAAGCATCACTCCTGTTACATAAGGAGGCTGGGCAGAGGAGTTTGTGGCTTGGAAAGAATGACTAAAGATTTTCTTGTCCTTTTAAATCTGGCAGATTTTTCATGCTAATATTTTGTGTTTCGGCATTAGAGAACTCTCCTTTTCCTCCTATCAAGACAGGACTGAGCTCCTGACAGGTGATCAGACAGTGAGCTGTCTTGGCATTAATGGGGTCAGGCTCTATGGGATGGGCATTTTGTTTTATTTTGCAGTCTACTAAAAACTTGGAAACTGAGCCCAGGTACCAGTTTGTCATCCCAGCTACTTGAGAAACTAAAGCAGGAGGATTCAGAGTTCCAGACTGGCCTAGGCAATTTACCCAGACCTAGTCTCAAAATAAGAATTAGAAAGAAAGAAAGAAACAAAGAAAGAAAGAAAGAGAGAAAGAAAGAAAGAAAGAAAGAAAGAAAGAAAGAAAGAAAGAAAGAAAGAAAGCCAGCCAGCCAGGTGGTAGTGGTGCACACCTTTAATCCCAGCGCTCAGGAGACAGGGGCAGGGAGATCTACACGAAGTTCGAGGCCAGTCTGGTGTATGGAGCAAGTTCTAGGACAGCCAGGGCTACACAGATAACCCTGTCTTAAGGTGGGCATAGGGGGTTAAAAAAAAAAAGGAGAGGCCTGGGGGCATGGTCAGGGGGAGAGTCCTTGTCAAGAGTCCCCTAGTGAGAAGCTGGGGACACGGTCAGGCTCTTCACATCCCCTACTCGCTAGAATCCACCAGTGCTAAGGGCGGCCTAGCCCGCAGAGGACAATCCTGCCTTAGAAACTATAATCAACAGTTTGTTGTGGCAAAGTATGCATTACCATAAGCTGGTTATTCTTTAATTTATCTATTTGCTTATTTATTCCTTATTACACATGCCTATGTGTACACATACATGCCACTGCACCTGTTCGGAGTGGGTTCTCTCCTTCCACCACCTGAGATCAAACTAAGGTCTTCAGGCTTGCATGGCAAATGCCTTTAGCCACTGAGTCAGATCACTGAAGGGACTAGTAATTTTCTTGTCTTTTGGTCAGTGATGTGTAGAAAGAGACTGCACAAGGGCTCACCAGATTCTACCTGCTAGAGTGACTTACAGGAAATGGAAAATAAAGGACTCTTTCCAGCTTTTAGGCTTTTGTTCTTCTCTGCTATTGTTTCAAGACAGTGTCTCAAGAAGCCCAGGCTGGCTTCGAACATAGGATCTTCCTGCCTCTGGCTCTGGAATGCTGACATTACAGACAGGGGCTACCATACCCGGCTGTGTGGCAGGAATCTCCTTTAAAACCATCAGATGTGGCTAAGGAGATGGCTTCAGTCAATAGTGTTCACTGCACAGGCACAAGGCAGGATTTCAATTCCCAGCTCCACTGTTCAAAGCCAGGCATGAGACCTCGTATTTGTAATCCCAGCACTGGGTGGGTGGTCTCCTTAGCCAATCAGCGTAGGCCACTCAACAAGCCTAGGTCCCAGTGAGAGGGACCCCTCCCCCCCCAAAAAAAATGTCAAGTGAAGCCAGTATAGTGGTGCACATCTTTAATACCATCACTTGACATTACTGTGCCTTCAAGACCAGCCTGGTCTATATAGTGAGATCCAGGCCAGCCAGGGCCACGTAGTGAGATCTAGTCAAGGTCCCAAGGCTTCACACTATTACTGATACTATGATGTGCTTACAAAAAGGAGCTTAGCATGACTGCCCTCCGAAAGACCCAGCAAGCAGCTGAAAGAGTCAGACGTAGATATTTGCACCCAACCAATGGACAGAAGCTGGGGAACCCCTGTGGATGAATTAGGGGAAAGCTGGAAGAAGCTGAGGAGGAGGGTGACCCTATAGGAGGACCAGCAGTCTCAACAAACCTGGACCCCTGAGATTGCTCTGACACTGAGCCACCAACCAGGCAGCACACACCAGCTGATATGAAGCCCCCAACACAAATACAGCAGAGGACTCCCGGATCTTGACTCATTGAGAGAAGATGCACCTAATTCTCAAGAGATTTGAGGCCCCAGGAGTGGAGAGGTCTGGTGGGGTGGGAGTGAGGAGGTGGGGGCATCCTCTTGGAGAGGGATGGGGGAGGGATGGGATGTGGAACTGAGGGTGGACCAGGACAGGGATAAAGACTGGACTGTCAAAACAGATTAAAGAATAAAATAATAATACTAAATACTTAATAAAAAAAAAAAAAAAAAA
>BDUI01000158.1:101576-114939 GCA_002335545.1 Apodemus speciosus
GAGTTCAATGGGGCTACTCCAGACGCCACCTCAAAATAAAAGGTGTAGACACAGTAGGTGCGCTGAGTACCCCACAGGGAGGGCCCTAGCCACCAGTGGCTCTATGGATAAGCAGCCACACATCCCCAGCTCTTCAGGGCCTGAGCTACCAGCTGCCCCCACCCCCCACACTCACATTCTCCAGCTGTTTGAAGCCATTTTCCAGCTGCTGCTGGGCCCGACGGCCTTCCTGGAAGTGCTGTGCAAACAAATGGGAGAGCCTCAGTGAGGGTCCAACAGGGTCCTCAGCGAGCATGGGTGGGAAGGGAGTCTCACCATCTTCCTCTCCTGCTTCATCTCCTGGGAATACTTAGCCAGCTCCAGACACACTCGGACGCCAAGGCTCTCCGCCACCAGCTCTCGCTGGCCTGCGAAATCATTGACCTCCTGGAGAAGCTGGACAAATGACTGCTGCTGGCTGAACCTGGCAGGAGAGACAATTTTAGAGTTCAGGACCAAAGACAGACCTGTGCGAACCCAGCCAGGCACAGTGACACAGGCCTGTCATCCCAGGGTGGGGCGGGGGGAGGTGGGGTGGGGAGGGGGGAGGAGGATGGATAGAGAATTTAAGGCCAGCCTTGTCTACATAGTGAGTTCGAGGTCTGCCTTTGCTACTTGAGACCCTGGAAAGAGAGAAAGTGGGAGTGGGGAGAGAAAGGCAGAAGGAAGGAAAAGAGACAAAGGAAGGAGAAAGCAAAAGGAGAAAGTGAAATGAAGTCTTGAGCTACATCCGTTAACAAGTCTAGGTCCCTGACTTCCAGCCCTTAATTCAGAAGCATTTTGCAAATCAAATTTTTGGAGGAATGATGCTTATAACATCTTTACTATTGTTTGAGGCAGGATCTCACTATGTAGCTCAGGCCAGCCCAGATCTCTCTTTCTGTCTCTGCCTTCTGAGCTATGGAATTAAAGTTGTGAGCCTTTTTAACATCTTCTATGAGTCATTCCCTGGCTAGTGACAGAATACTAGAATCAAATGTTTGTTTAGGTTTTGAAGCAGAGCCCAGCTACATAGCCCAGGCTAGCTTAGACCCCTTGTTCTTCCTGTCTCAGCTTCCTAGCTGCAGAGATCACAGACCTAAGCCACTATTGCTCAGCTCTCTCATCAGATTTTAGAGGTGTGAATGCAATATTCCTTCAATAGCCATGGCAACCATTTCTAGGGTACTTAGAGGGTACTAAAATAAAGGATGCGCAAGCCCTTCTCTACAACAGCAAGATTGGCACACAGGACTCCTCTGCAATGTAAACACTATACACTTAATCCAAATTGTCTGGATTAGAGAACAATGACCAAAAAGTCTGCCTATGTTCCAGAAAGAAATGACTTTGTTGGGGTGTCTTCAGTCCTCAGGCTGGGGCTAGAGGCGCTGAGTGGTAGAGTGTCTAGGTCTATCCCAGCACCCTGGAGGCTAAGGGAGGAGATCCAGAGTTTGTGGTCACCCTGGGCTACAGAGCGAGTTTGAGGCCAGCTTGGGCTACATGAGACCCCCCCCACACACACACACACACACACACAGAGTACACACTTTTTTTCCAATCCTCGGAAACCCTGGAGTATCATTCACATCAAGCCACCAATTGAAACCAGATATCCCAAACAAACAACTATTGCAATTTCTGGAGCTTTTTGGAGTAACACTTTTATTTATGTATTTATTCAAAATACAGTCTCATTAAGCAGTCCAAGGTGGACCAGAACTCAAAACCTTCCAGTCTGTACCAGAGTGCTGGAATAATAGACCACCATACCCAGCTCACCTTTTAGATTTTAAAGGGAAGGTTTAGAATGAAGTTTAAAGTTTCTGGAAATAACTACAGACTGGCTACTAGTTTGTTTGCTTAGAATTTTGAGACAGGGTGGCATATAGCCTAGACTACCCTCAAACTAACTACATAGCTGAGGCTAGCACTAAACCAACGAGAGTGCTGGATGACAGGCATGCACCAAGGTGCTCAGCTTTGAGACATACAAACTCAGTTCTTCTTTGAACACACAAGATAGAGTAGTAAGTTCTGCCATCAGACCCATTTTACAGATGAGAACAGAGGCAATCAAAGCCATTGATACATTCCAGCTCTTGGGCTAAGAGACCAGTCCTGGCTAGAGAGAGTAACAGGTCAACCAAAAACCTTATCTCAAAGATAAAAACTAGGGTCAGTGACAGGGTTTAACAGGTAAAGGTGCCTGCGGCTAAACATGATGCCTAGAGTTCGATCCCTGGGGTCAGCACGGTGAGAGGCAAGAACTGATTCCTTCAAACTGTCCTCTTGACTTCCACAAGTGTTCTGTGGGGAAATGGGTGCAGCTCACTCTCCAAAATATATAAATAATAAGTAAAAAGCCCCCAGATAACTCAGCGATAGCACGTGAGGGAAAATAGAAGCTGAGAATTTACAAACCAAAAAGGGCTCTCTGCTGGAAGTGAGTAAACTCCACCTTAAGTCATCCAGATTCCTAATGGGAGGTGGTACTGGAGGTGTGAGGTGGAGTGGCCTCTGGGAAGGTGAGAGACCCACGCCTCCAGTCCCACCCCACCCCCGCCCCCCACAAAGTCTTATCCCATTCTTACTTGACTTCGGGGTCATCTTTGGTAGGTCTCTTGGGAAGATACTTTTTCACCAGGCTCCTAAGGGTGGGGACAGAGGCAGGAAGGGTGAGAATACGGCCCTCCTGCGGTCTCCCCGAGGAGTCCCAGAGCAGGGGGCACCCTCTCTCCTGCTCACCGGAGTTGCTTGGCATAAGCCTGCTCCACCTCGGCGCGTTCTTTCACGAACTTCACGTATTTGTCCAACAGATCCAGCCCCCACTGCGTGTGGCGTTCCAGCACCTCAAACTGATCCTGATTGCAGGAGCGCGATTAGGGAACGTTAGGGTCACCTGGGTGGGGGGCACCGAAGTCCCAGCGACCCGGAACAGCGGAGGTGGGGTAGGGTGGACAACCTCGGGCTTAGCGACTCCAGCAAGGGCTGGCTGGCTTCCCTAGGCGCCGCCC
Organism: Apodemus speciosus; assembly: GCA_002335545.1. Classification (NCBI taxonomy): domain Eukaryota; kingdom Metazoa; phylum Chordata; class Mammalia; order Rodentia; family Muridae; genus Apodemus; species Apodemus speciosus. Next base: position 104,612 of record BDUI01000158.1, read on the forward strand.
CGGCGTGGCACAGGGGAGGCAGGAAGCTGGCGGGAACCCCCATCTCCTCCTCCAGGGAAGGGCCTGGGCAACAGGGTCTCTCGGAGTCGGGGTGGCCAGCAAGGGTGTAGAAGGAGGCTAAACCACTCCAGCTCTCCCATCCTCTAATCCCCTCCAAATTCCAAAAAATGAAGAGAGCTTGGCACAAAAGCCAGGCACAGAAGCGATGAGTCTGTGTAGCTCAAAGAGCGTGGAAGCAAGGTCGGAGGACCTCTATGGCCAAATTTCCCCATTTGCCAAGATCTCTGGGAATCCTCAGTTGAGTGACTCAGTTTCCCCTGCTTCTGAGATGCCTCCACTATAGTAGCTCACCCTAACTACATCCGAAGATTCCACCGCCTCCAGAAAGAGGAGGGGTCAATAGTCTGACAAGGATTCAAGGAAACTTCTAGGGCTTCCTGGGTGAGGTTAAGAGGCGGGTAAGGGGTGGCTCCGCCCAGCGCCCGGGGCCGAGTCCTGTAGCCCCTTCCCCTCCCCCTCAGCGTCCCAATTGTAAACGGGGAAAGGGACCCGGTAAGGCCCCACGTGGGACAGAAGGTGACCAAAGGGCCCCCTCCCCCTCCCAGCAGGGCAGGCGAGCGACGGGCAGGGACCCAGGGGCCGTAAGATTAGCCTCCAAGCCAGGCCAGAGCGCTCAAAATAGGTGACCTCGCCCAGCTGTCCCCCCTCCCTGGCCTGATCCAGGGACTTCTTCAGATGGTCTTACTCTCAACTCTGTGCCTCAGTTTCCCTATGCCGGTCCTGGGCAAAGTATCTCCAGGGCCCTCGGGGCGTCTTGAAAGTCCCAAAGGAACTTTTGAGAGAGTGCGGAGGGTAGAGGGCGGGGAACCAAGGAATCAGCTGCAAGGGAAAGCGTGGAGTCCGGGCTAAGGTACTTCGGGGACAAAGAGCGGAGAAGCCAGGACCCCAGCAAGGGAGAACCGTCGGAGCTGGGGGAAAAAGACTCACCCACAACTCGGTACCCCAATCCATGCTGTTCTTGCCGCCGAGGACGCCACCGCCTCCGGCCCGGGTCTCAGCCGCCCTCCACCGGAGACTCAGCCCCAGGGCAGTGTGCCCAGTCTCGCCACGCCCCGTCGTAGGCCACGCCCACCAGCCTAGACTACCACGCCCCTTCGTGCCTTACCACGCCTCTGCTCTGCCAAGCCCCCCGGGGGGGAACTGAGGGCGGAGCTCAACTGATGCTCCGCCCCTATTAAAGGGCCATGAGACCCCTTAAAGGACACTTCGATTTATTTTTCGAATTTGTACCCCATGTTATTCTCCTCTGCCATCCCAAACTATTCATCCTTTTCCTTCAACTTTGCATTTCTTATAAAGGGTCAAAATATCAAAACTCCAAATACAAGCAGTCTCTCCCACTTCTCCCCACTCCATGGCAGGGAAAATCTGTGGTTGGTCATTAGGCTCTTGCGGGGACCTACACGGCTCCAGAAATCTCCATTTTGTCCCACTAATAGTCTGTTTCCCTCCGGCCACAGAGATGGGATGACTTCGATCTAGCCCAGGATGCACCTCCAGCCAAGGCCAGGTCCATTAGCACACACMCCCACCGCATCCTGACTTCTCTTCCTTCCCGCCAGAGCCTCCTCTGAGAAACAGAGGACAGATTGTCCTTCGGGCACCGTTCTGGGCTACGCACACTCGCGCGCGCGCGCGCACACACACACACACACACACACAAACGCATGCACGCACCTCGCACTTGCACTTGCACTTGACTACGCATTTTCCAGCCTCACTCAGTAAGGCCCAATCGGTACTTCTCCTAGAGACACTCAGGTCTCCCCACTCCCACCCCTTTAGACTCTGGGACCGTGGGGCTTAGGAGTTCAGGTCCTCCCAATCACAAAAGTCCTTTCACACATTGTAAATCCCTTTGAGGCGCTTGGATAAAAAGGAAGAGGCCCTAGTGGCTCCCACCCCCCCGCCCACTCTCCCCGGCTGTAGGTGATTTCTCCGCCGTTGCAGAAGTGTCAAAACACCCTTGTGCTGCAACTAGAAGAGTAGTCCAGACTTCTGAGGAAAGACGCCCTGGAGCCAGTGCTGGAACTGAGGCTCTGTTAGGCCTCGGCCCCACCTGCTGGTGGTTTGTGGGCTAAGCTCCGAGATGTAAAGTGGGGTAGAGGGATGGCGGAGAAGGGTGGAGAAGGGCTCAGAGACCCAGTGCCGAAAAAGGTATCAGACTGGGATGGGAAGCTTCGCGCCAGGGTCAGCAATCCAATTAAGAGTTGCAAACTACAACTAGGGTCCAGCAGTTGGGACTCTTCCAGATCTGAGGGCTCAGTAGGAGTCGAGAAGCCAGTGTTTCAGGTTGAAGTAGGGATTCAGCTGCTGCAAGGAGGTTAAGCCTGGGGCGGAGTCGTCGGGTAGGACATACAATGGCATTTCAGCCTAGGATTAGAGATCAGCATAAGGTGAAGAATTTTAGGCTTTTCGGTGGCCCAGCAAAGTTGAAACAAGGCAAGCTCACAGACGATTAGTTGACTAAAAGCTGCACTCTTGGCCCGGAGCTGGGTACTGGGGAAGTGAGGGGTGGGAGAGGAAGTACATCCTTGGGAATACTGGGAAATGTAGTTTGCACATGCTTCGTTGCACGGATCTGCTCCCTGTACATTCTGGGTAATGTAGTCTTGGACCGTTAAGAGTTGCTGAAGGAATTCCGCTTTAAGGATGGATATGGGTTCCTGTATTATTGGTAAATCGTCCTGTTCCTCAAACCACATCCGGGACGATCTGTTTAGCGATTGGAGAGTATGAAAGCGGGGCTGAAAAGAATAAGCACGCCAATTTGGGAGGCCTTCCGACAATCAAAAGGATCTCAGCTGCTAATTGGGTGACTCTACTACATCGTGCGACTATTGGCTGAAAAGTGGGCGGGCCTTACAAGGCGTTAGAGGCTGTGTTCGATGGTCGGTGGGGGGCAGTCGCAGCCCAGAGAGATGGCAATGAGCGAGAGGAGGGGGCTCAGCGGCGAGAGCTCAACGCAGTGTGGATGGGGATACTTGTCGCTACTGGTGCTGATGCTGAGCGGCTGCTCAGGCCGTATCCACCGGCTGACTCTCACAGTGAGCCCCGCAAGCTTGGCCTCGCCGTCTCCCCCCATATCTCCGCCAGTGAATGGAGCAGCCTCACCCCCCACTACAGGCCCCTAGTGGTCTTGTCCCGGGGTCCCCCCGCCCCGTGTTCGTAGTGGGTTGACCTGGCTTAGAGGGCGGGGCATCATCTCCCAGGACCCCGGACTCCTGGCGCTTAAAATTTCGGGGGACCCTTGGTATCAACCATAGGATCTTCTGGGAGGAAGGGGTACCTGGTAGGATCTTCCTGGGATCCACTTCGGGGAGTGGCGGGAGACTACTTTGAAAATTTAGCCCAGATAGAATTGAAAACTTTTCCGGGAAGTCGAAACTATTCACACCAGCGTGTGTAGCCCACTCTCAGGGTAGTGCTCAGGGGGTGAAACCCTGGACACTCACACCCACCCTGTCGCTGCCTGGGACTGAAGTAGGAAAATGTCACCAGCACCAACACGGTACCCAGGAAGGCTTTTTCACATGCTCCTGTCCTGAATAAAAATGTATAGAGCTGCTCAGGGGAAACACACAGTGGGACTGGACTTGTGGGGAGAGGGCCCTTACTGCCGCTGTCTCTTTGGTTTCCTGCAGGGGGAGAAGCGAGCTGACATCCAACTGAACAACTTCGGATTCTACACCAATGGTTCCCTGGAAGTAGAGCTGAGCTTACTGCGCCTCAGCCTCCAGGAGACAGAAGAGAAGTCTCCAAAGGTGAGGGGGCGCGAGGAAAGGCTCAGTGCACAAGTTCTGGAATTCTAGCTCTGTCCCTCACCAGTGTGATCTCTGGCAAGCCTTCTTGAGCCTCAGTTTCCCCACCCATCACCTAAGAGTGAATACAGTGTCTCATGCAGTCTCAGTTTGGGGATACAGATTAATCATCTTAGTCATTATTCTCCCCCTCCTCCTCCTCTTTTTCCTCCTCCTCAGCAATGTTCCCTGAGCCTTGGGCGAAGAGGTGCGATATAAATGACCCATTGGTAGTGGCCTTGGGTTGTTTGGTTTTTTTGGTGGAGAGGTAATGTCCACAGCAGGGTCTTGGAACTCACTACATACGTAGACCTCAAGCTCACAGATCCACCAGCGGAGTGCTGGGATTAAAAGACATGCACTTCTGTGCATGGCATCAGCCTCATTCTGACTGTTTTATGACAGGGCCTCATATAGTTAACCTCAAAATCAAGCCCCTTCTGCCTCAAGTCCATAGCCCTTGAAATTGCAAATGTGCTCTGTTCTGCCCAGCACCATTAACATTTTAGGTGGGTAAAACCAACCAGGAATTGCATTCCACTTGAGCACTGTGGGTCCAGGATGGTGCAGGACATGGAGAAACTAGCACATAGTGGGTGTTCGGGACGTGAGGTGAGCCAGTAGTGGCATTCCATGCTGAGGCAGCAGCAGGGTTGCTGCAAGGTTGTCAGTTCAGCTCCAACCTGGATGATATGGTGAGCACCTTACCGCCCAGGCCTGCCTGGCTAGTCCCCGTCTCAGAGCAAAGCAGAACTAGGCTGCGTTCTTCTACTGCAGAGGATACTTTGGGAGCCCCTCACTTTGTCTCTTTTACTCCAGGTGGGGTTCAGCTTGAGCAGGGTTCGATCTGGCAGTGTTCGCTCGTACTCGGTGAGTGATGCAGAGATGAGGGAGAATGACTATGTTGTTGGGGGCCTGGCTTCTCCGTGTTAGGACTACAGCCGAGGAGGGGCAGGGAGGGGTGGGGGGGTGGTGGATGGGGAAGCACACTGAACAAGGCTAGATCCCTGGGCAGTTGTAACCCAGGCCAGCTCTGTCCACTCCCCAGAGCCGGAACTCCCATGAATGCCCTCTGGAGAGAAACAGCAGCAACTTCCTGGTCCTCTTCCTCATCAATATCAAGGACCTACAGTGAGTTGGGGTGGGGCAGCCCGAGGGAGACAGCTCGTCACTTGCTACACGGTACATCGTGTGTGTGTGTGTGTGTGTGTGTGTGTGTGTGTGTGTGTACACATGTACATGCTGCTGGAAACCACTGCCTTACAAATTGTAGGCAAGTACTATACCCCAATCACAGCACCATCTCTCACCAGGGATTCTAAGGGTGAGGGGTAGCCTCTGCCCCTGAGCCACACTCCCAGCCCCTCAGTTGGGGATTCAAGGTAGAGGCTCTACCCCTGAGAAACCCCCCCYTCCCCTCCCCCCGCCCTCTTTGTACTTTTTAGGACAGGATCTCAGTCAGATTTACCACTTTGGACCTTGAGTCCACTCTGCAGCCCAGGCTGCAATTGAACTTGCCGTCCTCCTGCCTTAGCCTCCCAAGAATCTTGACAGCTTCAAGATTGTAGTCTTCTCTCTGTGGACCGGGCCACGTGATCTTTTAATTTGGCACTTAAGTGGCCCATCCCAGTGGACTGACCATTGCTGATACAGGCAGCCATGAGTGTGTGAGTTACTGTGGTACTGTGATAGGCCATGGCCAGGTGCTGAGACTTTGTCACCGGTGGCTCAGAGAGACGTACCAACCCCTTAAGAAGGGCATTCGTACACATTCTATACCTGACCAACACTTGACCCTCCCCCCCCCCATTCCTCCCCTCACCCCAGGGTCCAGGTCCGAAAATATGGGGAGCAGAAGTTGTTCATCTCCCCTGGCCTTCTCCCTGAGGCTCCCATCCAGGCAGGCCCCCCGAAGCCAGACTCAGCAGGCACCCCCAAGGACAACCACGGTGAGTCCAGGTGGCCCGCAGAGCTGCACCCAAAGACCAGCTTTAACTCTTCTGGGTAAATTAAACCAAAGCAGGCAGCCGAGTGTGGCATCAGTGACTGGGTCAGTGCAGGTAACCTCTGGTAGTTTAACTCTCACTGCTCTGGAGCCAAAAGATGGTGGCCTCTGGCAGTTTAACTCCTGCTAATAGCAGCAGGGAATTAAGAAAAGAAACTAACTACTCCCAGGCTCACAGACCTCTTGCTGATCAGGCCAAAGGCTCAGAGTCAATTCTTCCTAAGTCAGAGAACAGGGAAAAGAAAAAGTCAAGCCCACAGACACACACACTGGATGAAGCAGGAACTTCAAAAGTTTATATTGCTTTCAGCTTTTTATAGCTTTTTAGACACACAGCTCTCTATATAGAGAAAGTTACCTTGTAGATAAAATGTTACACAAAAGGGCAGTTACAGAAGGTAGTTAAAGAAGGATATTGATCTTAAGTTCAAAGCAGTGTTTCAATCTAAGCTCATAAATTCAGAGCAAGTTTCACACGGCCTTAGCGGTGCCCACCTGTGAGCCTGACTAGAATGAATGTTTCCCTTGATTACAAATCTGTCCCAAGCCTATTTCTCTTCTTAGTGTAACTCATGAATGATCATTGTATCCCTTATTATGCAGTCTTTATCCTATGAGAAGGGGCACATTCTATTCTTAAGTCTTCTAACTTTATTATAACTTCCAGGTAAAACAACTGAAACCATCACCTTCAACTTTCTTCCTAAAATTTTAATCAAATCAGGAATTCTATAAAGGCATTATTCATCTAGAAGGCGTTAATTCATGAAAGTTGGTCTTCATGTCGATCTGTAGGAAATCTACCCAATAGAGTGGGCTGTCACCCAGAAGTAGTCATACTAGGCTCTATGCATGAGGGTCTCCTGGTGTCCACTCGCACCAAGTCAGGTGTGTGAGGCCTGTGGCAATGACAAACACAAGGGAACACATCAGTAGCAAGAAGCAGTCCCGGGATGAAGCCTCCAGGGCTCTGCCTCACCAGAGCCCGCCCATCTCAGACAGCGGGCTGTGTCGGGGGGGGGGGGGCTCCCTTGTGTACCACAGCTCTTCCTGCGTGACATCCCCCAGAGCCACCCTGGACATACCCCAAATTTTCTGCCCATTTGTCTTTTGACAGTCATTCACCCATCTCCTACAGAGATGTCTGCAGTCAAGGAGGATCAGGCAAAGCCTGTAGCACCCCAGGTTTCTGGAGATAAGACTGTCCAAGGGGGACATGGGCACTCATCTGAGGGCCAGCCACAAAGACAGCCACCCACACAAGGCCCCAGTGGGAAGGAGAAGGATCTGGTGTTGGGGCTGGGCCACCTCAATGACTCGTACAACTTCAGTGTGAGTATCTGTCCTGCCCTTGTGTCCCCGCCTCCTCTGAACCGGGCCACGCTACGGGACCCTCCAGACTGACACCTCCTTCTCCCCATGACCAGTTCCACATTGTGATCAGCTCCAGGGCTGAGGAAGGCCAGTACACCCTCAACTTCCACAACTGCTACAACACCATTCCAGGCCGGGAGCAGCCATTCGACCTCACTGTGAGTGTTGGGACAGGTGCAGGCGCCCACAGCTGAGCAGCTTTGCCTTCATTCTCTTGCTTTCTTTGTTTTCTAATCACACTTTACTCATTGGGGGGGGGTGGGGGGTGGAGCATCACAGCACGTGTCTGGAGGTCAGAGGGCACTGCTCAGGAGTCAGTTGTCTCTTCCACCATGTGGGTCCCGGGGATCGAACTCAGGTCATCATGTTTGGCCACAAGCTTCTTTACCCTTTGTGCCATCTTGCCAGCCCCTGGATGAACTTCTTAAAGTCCTTCATTTGGGCTTTTGTGGGACATGCAAGCTAGGGTATCCACCCCTCCTCTGATTGAAAGTATTTAAGCAAAGACAAAAGTTGTTTCTATTCTAGATGTGTACAGAGTGTGTGTTCATATGTGCAGGTAAGCTTGTACCATGTACATATAGAAATTAGTCAACCAAGTGGTGTTCCTCAGGACCCTGTCCATCTTCATACTGTTTTTGTTTGGTTTGGTTTGATTTGGTTTGAGACAAGGCCTCACTCTGCAGCCCACGCTGGCCCCAAGCTCACTACCAGGCTGGCCTTGCGCTCAAAGAGCTCCTCCTGCCTCTGCCCTAGAGTGCTGGGATTTTTTTTGTAATTAAACTAATAAAATTTATTTTAGATTGTACAACTCAGTATTAACATTTTTTAAGTCATCAGAATAATTTATAATAGTTCAATGCCTCTTAAATATACATGATATCTTCTGAGGCTAAAAGTAATATGCACTCAACCAGTTTTTAAAATCTATTTGGAACATTAAACATTATAGAAGTAGATAAAAGTCTCTTATGAAGTCCTCTATGAAAGGAAATTGTGACAGGCTCCTGATTAGACCGAAACAGTTCCATCTCCAAGGGAGAATATGCAGTGTAACTGTGGCTTCAGAGAATGAATTGGGTAGTGTTCCATCTATGTCTCTTCTGTGGAATAGTTTGACAAGTATTGGTATTATGTCTTCTTTGAAGGTCTGAGAGAATTCTGCACTAAAACAATCTGGTCCTGGGCTTTTTTAGGTTGGGAGACTTTTTTTTAACTTTTTATTAGATGTAGTCTTTTATTTACATTTCAAATGTTATATCCCTTTCCCGGTTTACCCCTCTCCAAGAAAACCCCCTATCCCATCCTCCCTCCCCCTGCTTCTATGAGGGCGTTTCTCCACCTACCCCACTCGCACCTCCACGTCCCTGATTCCCCTACGCTGGAGCATCTATCAAGCCTTCAGAGGACCAAGGACCTCTCCTCCCATTGATGCCTGACAAGGCCATCCTCTGCTACAAATGCAGCTGTTGTTGTTCTTCCTATGAGGTTGCAAACCCTGACAGCCCCTTCAATCCTTTCTCTAACTCTTCCATTGGGGACCTCGCACTCAGTCCAGTGGTTGGCTGCAAATATCTGCCTCTGTATTTGTCAGGCTCTGGCAGGGCCTCTCAGGAGACAGCTCTATCGGGCTCCTGTCAGCAAACAATTCTTGGCATCCACAATAGTGTCGGGTTTTGGTGACTGTTTATGGGATGAATCCCCAGGTAGGACAGTTTCTGGATGACCTTCAGGCTCTGCACCACACTTTATCTCCACAATTTCTCCTTTGAGTATTTTGTTCCCCTTCTCAAAGGAACCGAAGCACCCATACTTTGGTCTTTCTTCTTGAGCTTCATGTGGTCTGTGAGTTGTATCTTTTTTATTCTGAGCCTTTGGGCTAATATCCACTTATCAGTGAGTGCATACTATGTGTGTTCTTTTGTGATTGGGTTACCTCACTCAGGATGATATTTTCCAGTTCCATCCGTTTGCCTAAGAATTTCATGAATTCATTGTTTTTAATAGTTGAGTAGTACTCCATTGTGTAAATATATCACATTTTCTGTGTCCATTCCTCTGTTGAGGACATCTGGGTTCTTTTCAGCTTCTGGCTATTATAAATAAGGCTGCTATAAGCATAGCAGAGTGTGTGTCCTTATTACATGTTGGAGCATCTTCTGGGTATATGCCCAGGAGTGGTATAGTTGTCCTCAGGTAGAACTATTTCCAATTTTCTGAGAAATCACCAAACTGATTTTTCAGAGTGGTTGTACCGGCTTGCAATGCCACCAGCAATGAAGGAGTGTTCCTCTTTCTCCACATCCTCACCAGCATCTACTGTCACCTGAGTTTTTGATTTTAGCCATTCTGACTCGTGTAATGTGGAATCTCAGGGTTGTTTTGATTTGCATTTCCATGATAACTAAAGATGTTGAACATTTCTTTAGGTACTTCTCAGCCATGCAATATTGAAAATTCCTTGTTTAGCTCTGTACCCCATTTTTAAAAAGATTTATTTATTACATATAAGTATACTACTGTAGCTGTCTTCAGACACCCCAGAGGAAGGCATCAAATCTCATTGTGGATGGTTGTAAGCCACCATGTGGTTGCTGGGATTTGAACTTAGGGCCTTTGGAAGAGCAGTCAGTGCTCTTAATCGCTAAAGCCATCTCTCCAGCCCCAGTACTCCATTTTTTAATAGGGTTATTTGATTCTCTGGGGTCTAACTTCTTGAGTTCTTTGTATATATTGGATATTAGCCCTCTATTAGATATAGAATTGGTAAAGATCTTTTCCCAATCTATTGGTTGCCGTTTTGTCCTATTGACAGTGTCCTTTGCTGTACAGAAACTTTGTGATTTTATGAGGTTCCATTTGTCGATTCTTGATCTTAGAGCATAAGTCATTGGTGTTCTGTTCAGGAACTTTTCCCCTGTACCCATGTCCTCGAGGCTTTTCCCTACTTTCTCCTCTATAAGTTTCAGTGTATCTGGTTTTATGTGGAGGTCCTTGATCCACTTGGACTTGAGCTTTGTACAAGGAGATAAGAATGGGTTGACTTGCACTTTTCTACCTGCTGACCACCAGTTGACTCATCACCATTT
>BDUI01000158.1:129136-148922 GCA_002335545.1 Apodemus speciosus
AGAGAGAGAGAGAGAGAGAGAGAGAGAGAGAGAGCTGGCAAGATCTAGCAAGATTACATCCAGCAACCCCAGGGGACACCAGCTAGCTGTGTTAACACTGTGCTTTGCAGGAAGAAACTCAGACAGGGCTCACCCATGGCTGCTGAGTGGCAGCTCAGAGAGGAAGCAGGCACTGAGTTGGTTGGTGACCCCGGAAGTCTATCTGTCATCAGCAGAAATTGGCTGCTTTCACACAAAGTACCGGGGTGGAGGGTGGTTGGCATCGAGGAGGAGAAAGCTCTCTGAGCACTGATCTGGTACAAACATTGAGGCAAATCTCTCACACACAGAAAGCCCCACAGACACACTCAGGGGAGCTGGGAGAACAATACAGAGAGGAGGTTAATGGTTTGTAATGATGGGTGAGAATCAGTCTTTCTAGAAGTAGAGTCTGTGGGGCTGGAGAGATGACTCGCTGGTTGCCCATCCAGAGGATTTGTGTTTGGTTCCTAACAGCCGCATGAGGCTCACACAGACACCTGCAATGCTAGATCCAGGGGATCCAACGTCTTCTGGCCTCTGTAGGCATCAGGCATACACAGACATACATACAGGCAAAACACTCTGACACGTACATATAAAGCAAATATTTTTTTAAAAAAAAGGAACAGTGTCATGTAGCCTAGGTTAGCCTCTAACTTGCTACATAGCTGAGGCTGACTTTGAACTCCTGATCCTCTTGCTACCAGCATCTAGTGCTGGGATTACAGATGTGTGCCACCAGAATGAATCCTGTGCTACTGAGTATGGAAGCACTTTCCCACTAAACTGCATTTCAAAGCTACTATTTGTGCTTTATAAATATTAAGCGTTGAGAATCATTACCTGCCTACAACTACAAAGCCAATACAATTGAAAAATAATATCCTTATCCTGTAGGTACAGTACAAGTCCTAGAGGCAGAGCCAAGAACAGACTTTCCTCTGTGACTCTCAAAGCCCACCATAGTCATTCAGCCATCCTGAATGACAGGGCAGGAAAGATCCACTTCGTTCTTTTCCCTAGAAAGCAAGCATACCCCCGGAGGGTGGACTACTAGGCAGCCTTCAAAACTAAAGTTTAACTGTCCCACTGCCAAAAAACCCTCCCAGATCCTCTAAAAAAACAGAATTCTTTCCCACTTCAGAAAATGCTCCACAGAGCTTGGACTGTATGTGAGGACCTGCCCCCACCCCTTCTCCTCCTCATAGGAAAGGCTTGGATTATAAACACATAAGTAGGAGTTGGGTAATGCCCAGCAACTGAGGAGGAAGAAGCAGGAGGCTTGCTTGAGGGCAGGAGTTCAGAACTGTTTAGCACAGCCGTCTCCACCTTTCTAAATCTGCCACCCTTCTATATAGTTCCTCATGTGCTGACCCCCCAACCTTAAAATTATTTCATTGCTAGTTCACAACTGTAATTTTGCTGCTGTTATGAATTGTAATACATAGGATATACAGTGTGCAATCCCAAGCGTGTCTCAACACACTGGTTGAGAACCACTGATTTAGCAAGACCTTGGGGGTAGGGAGAACCAGATAGACAGAGGTGCTGGGTTACTGGGACCCAGCTGCGTGTGGGAGGAGGTCACTCTAGACTTCAATCATCTCGGGTCTAACATCTGGCCTTGACCCCAAGAGAAGCCTGAGCTAGGCRGGTACTTTCAAACTCCAGCAAGATGGAAATGTGCCTGGGGTTACTCACCCCAGGACTTGTTGCCCCAGGCTTGTGAAAAGCTTAGGAAATTGTGTTGCGAAATTTGGGGCAGCCCCTGGGGCAGGAACAGGGAGGGACCAGGGAGGAGAGCCACATAAAGAGGCAGTGCCACAGCGCCGGCTCAGCGCTGCCCACTGCTGCCCCGGTGCCCTCACTCCCTCCCCCCTTTGTCCTTCACTATGGGGCCAGATTCAGGGTCCCAGCTACTAGTACTACTGCTGCTGTTGGCCAGCTCCCCACTATCTCTGGGGAACCCCATGTAAGTAGTTACCATTTGGGGGTGCAGTTTCTTAATAGAATTTAGGAGTCACCTAGGTGAATGTTGCTGTGAGGGGAGAGACAGGGATGTTAAGAATTTGTGCTGGGGGCTGGGAGATAGCGCAGTGGGTAAGAAGTCTTGCTGCATGAACATGACTCCCAGAACCCATGGAAAAGCCAGGAGTGGCTTCCAGAGCCGGTGACCCCACACTGTGGGGCTGGAAACAGGGCACTGGGGCCTGCTGGCTGCCAGCCCAGTGCCATGTTTGGAGAGAGGAGACGTTGGCTCAAGGTGTGTGTATGGTGGTCAGGGGGCATAGAACAGGACACCTGACATCCTCCTGTGGCCTCCACACACTTGCGCTCTCTCTCTCTCTCTCTCTCTCTCTCTCTCTCTCTCTCTCTCTCTCTCTCACACACACACACACACACACACACACACACACANAGAGAGAGAGAGAGAGAGAGAGAGAGAAAGAGAGAGAGAAAGAGTGAGGGGGGAATATGTGTTTGGGTTGCTTGTGTGTAAGGGTGTTTACAGTCTTATGTTCATAGAACTTAGGTATTATAGTAGCATTGGTATGCCTACTTATAAAAAAGAAGGTCTATAGATTTATGGTGTCTGTGACGCCTTGTGGTTTAGGCAATGGTAAGTTTAAGATTTGAGGACTGGARGATTCTTGGGGTCTATAGCCCTTGTATGGACTGTCAAAAGCTGAGCTCAGTGTTGGGCCTGATTACACAGACCTGTCATCCTGGCTACTCTAGAAGCCCAGGCAGGAAGTATACATATTCCAGCCAAGCCTGGGCTACAAGAGTGAGTTCAGGGCTAGCCTGAACAACTTAGCGAGATGCTATTTCCAAACAGAAAAGTGAGAAGAGGCTGAGGTGTCGCTTAGTGGTAGAGAGAGAGTACTTTCCCAACACAAGCAAAGTCCTTACGGCCGCTACCCAGTGCTGAAGCCAGGGAAAGTTGGCTTCCGGTGGCTAAGGGAAAGCAGGCCGTGGCTTGGTACCTTCTCATGTGGGGAGGAACACCGACCCAGGCATCTGCTCTGGCAGGCATCCCAGCCAGCACTGAGAACCCTCCAGGACGAGGGACTGAACCTGAGGGCTGAAGTCTCAGGCCTTGAGGTGACATTTGCTCCTGCCCCACGGTCAGGTATTCCATCATTACTCCCAACGTCCTGCGGCTCGAGAGTGAAGAGACCATCATACTAGAGGCCCACGATGCTCAGGGTGATATCCCAGTCACAGTCACTGTGCAAGACTTCCTAAAGAAGCAAGTGCTGACTAGTGAGAAGACAGTGTTGACAGCAGCCAGTGGACATCTCAGCAGGGTCTCCGTCAAGGTGGGCAGGGAACTGGGGAACTACAGTCAGCCATAGTCCCTTCGTCCCTCCTGCCTGGGTCCTCCAGGCTGCCTCCTATATCCTCCTCTGAGCTCCTCCCTTCTGAATCCCTCCCCTCTGGCACTCCTACCCTCTGGGCCCCTCTCCTTTGATTCCCTTTTCTCCTCCGAGTTCCTCCCCTCTGCATCCCCTCCCCTCTGAGACCCTCTGCTCTGAGACCCTCCAAGTCCCTTCCTCCTTGAGCCCCTCCTGTCTGAGGGGAGATGACGGAGGAGGCCCAGGGGCTCTGGGGGATGCTCTCTGGGCACCTCTCCCTGCCACAGATTCCCGACTAACTTCCCGATGACCCATGCATAGATTCCGGCCAGTAAGGAATTCAACTCAGAGAAAGGGCACAAGTACGTGACAGTGGTGGCAAACTTCGGGGCAACGGTGGTGGAGAAAGCGGTGCTGGTAAGCTTCCAGAGTGGGTACCTCTTCATCCAGACAGACAAGACCATCTACACCCCGGGCTCCACTGGTAAGTGCTGTGGGAGGCTGCTCCCACCAGGCCTGGAAAGTCCTCCCAGAGCTTATGGTCTAACGGTCTCTCTGCGTGTCTCCCTCACATCCTCCAGTCTTCTACCGGATCTTCACTGTGGATAACAACCTGCTGCCTGTGGGCAGGACAGTCGTCATCAGCATTGAGGTACCAGCTACTGAGTGTCCCAGAAATGGACACCCTCCTCTCTGAGTCCCCTCCCTTCCAAGTCCCTTCCCCTTTGAGACCTTCTCCTCGGAGACTCAGTTCTCTGAGGCGGTCCATGGACAAATGGCCACACAGAGCAATCAGTGCAGAGACCAGAGACCTGGGAATACCCATAGGTCTGAGGACTCCAACTCCAGGGAAACTCCCTGAACTTCAGTTTCCCTATCTGAAGATTGGGATGACTTCATAGTAATTCTGTATAGTCAGTCCATTCTGCCCAGTCGAGGGCCCCTGTTAAAACCTGAGTGAAGATCCCGCCTTTCTCTCTCTGCAACTCTCTGCGGCTCCCTCTTCTTTAGAGTCAAAGTCTTCCTGCAAGGCACATGGTCCTGCTCACCCTGCCTAGTTTCCTCTCTGCCACCCTCCTCCTTGCTCCCTCTGCTCCAAACACACATCACACCCCTCGTCTTTTAAATACCCAGGCTTTTGCTGCATTAACTTTATCCTAAACATAAAAGGAAATGAACAGAGGGGTTGAGCTATTTACCTGAGAACACAGAGCTTCTAAGTGGCACAGTAGGGATTTGAATCCAGGCTGAGTTAACCAGGTCTATGTTCTTAACTGCTACCTCAGTGAACATGGATGGGGTGGTTGCGCCTCTGAAGAATTGCTTTATCTCATATGCCTTTCTTACAGACCCCCGATGGTGTTCCCATCAAGAAAGACACTCTGTCTTCCCACAACCAATATGGCATCTTGCCTTTGTCTTGGAACATTCCAGAACTGGTCAAGTATATCTGGGTCTCCAACAAATGGGATTCTGCTGCCTCAGGAGAAGGGTGGGGAGGAGGCACTTGGGGGCCTTGCCACATTCCTCATCTTCCTGCAGCATGGGGCAATGGAAGATCCGAGCCTTCTACGAACATGCAGCTACACAGATCTTCTCTGCAGAATTTGAAGTGAAGGAATACGGTAAGTCTTGGGGCACCCAGCAGGTGAAGCCATTGTGCGCATACTGCCCTGGCAGCCATGCCAACGCCATCATCTTCATATCCCATCCCAGTGCTGCCCAGTTTCGAGGTCCTGGTGGTGCCCACAGAGAAATATTATTACATCGATGACCCAAAGGGCCTGGAAGTCTCCATCACAGCCAGGTGAGGGTAGGGGTGACGCATGGGGGGTGTTGTCAGCCACAGCCAGAGACGTCTCCAGGACCCCAAGTCTCCATGTCTCTCAGGTTCTTGTATGGGAAGAACGTGGACGGGATGGCCTTCGTGATCTTTGGGGTCCAGGACGGCGATAAGAAGATTTCTCTGGCTCACTCCCTCCAGCGYGTGATGGTACTGCCTCACCCCTGAGACCACGCCCCACCATCACCCATGAGCCCATCCCACCTCTTAGCCCCTCCCAGTCGTTCACCTTGCTGAACCAGGCCACCCATTCTGAGCTCCTCCCCTTCCTCAGCTCCTCTCTGGGGGGGGGGGCTTTCCCCCTCCCTCATGCTGTCCTATCCTTGGCAGATCGAGGATGGTTTTGGGGAGGCAGTGCTGAGCCGACAGGTGCTGATGGAGGGGGTACGACCCTCCAACGCAGATGCCCTGGTGGGGAAGTCCCTGTATGTCTCTGTCACTGTCATCCTGCACTCAGGTGAGACCTGCTTTGATGAAGGGGTGGCCAAGCTAGTCTGAGAGAGGAGGCTCGGTCCTGAAGGGCTGCTGGGAAGCCTGCCCTCACTGGTACCATCCATCTCCTCAGGTAGTGACATGGTAGAGGCAGAGCRCAGTGGGATCCCAATTGTCACCTCCCCGTACCAGATCCACTTCACCAAGACACCCAAATTCTTCAAGCCAGCCATGCCCTTCGACCTCATGGTAAGATCCAGGGCTGGTCCCAACTTCCACCCTCAGTCACCCTGTCCACCGCCTGACTCTTCTCCACCCACCTCTGTCCACAGGTGTTCGTGACCAACCCTGATGGCTCTCCAGCCGGCAGAGTGCCAGTAGTCACTCAGGGATCCGACGCACAGGCTCTCACCCAGGATGACGGTGTGGCCAAGCTAAGCGTCAACACGCCCAACAGCCGCCATCCCCTGTCCATCACAGTGAGTACCTCGCGCTCCAGCCCTGGTCTCTGCGGCCAGGGAGACACAGGGCTCTGCTGGTTTTCATGACACTTAAGGAAGGATGTCATGGCTCACAGTGCGAGGCTACAGTCCTTCATGGCTGGCAGGCACAGAAGGAGTATGCAACAGCTACCACATTCCATCACACAAATGAATGACTGATGGAGCTCAGCTCACTTTCCCCTGTTTACTCAGTCCAGTCTGGTCTAATAGCTCAGGGGAGAATGGTGCCACCCACACATTTAACCTAATCTAGAAATCCCCTCACCAGCATGGCCGACTTTAGATGCTATCAAGCGGTCAATCAAGATTAACCACCACAGAGCCTGCTGTGAGCCTCCCAACCTGGGCAGCTCTGGGGACCACCAAGCCTCTCTCTGGATTCCTCATCTAGGTCCGCACCAAGAAGGAGGGTATCCCAGAAGCACGGCAGGCCACGGAGACCATGCAGGCGCAGCCCTACAGCACCATGCACAACTCCAACAACTACCTACACTTGTCAGTGTCCCGAGTGGAGCTTAAGCCAGGAGACAACCTCAACGTCAACTTCCACCTGCGCACAGACCCGGGCCAGGAGGCCAAGATCCGATACTACACCTACCTGGTCCGTGACCGCCAGGGGCCTCAGCTCCTCCAGCACCCCAGGGATTTGTGCCCAGCCCAGGGGTCTCCTGTACCCATTCTACCTAGCCCTGTCCTGGTTCTTACGCCAGCCCATCATCCCTCCAGGTCATGAACAAGGGGAAGCTACTGAAGGCAGGCCGCCAGGTTCGGGAGCCTGGCCAGGACCTGGTGGTCTTGTCCTTGCCCATCACTCCAGATTTTATTCCTTCCTTCCGCCTGGTGGCTTACTACACCCTGATTGGAGCTAATGGCCAAAGGGAGGTGGTAGCTGACTCTGTGTGGGTTGATGTGAAGGATTCCTGTGTAGGCACGGTGAGCGCCTCTCTCTCCCCCCCTCTCTCTCTCTCTGTGTGTGTGTGTGTGTATGTGTGTGTGTGTGTGTCTCCCTCCCTATCCCCTTTCATTTTTTAATCACAGAGTCTCACCATGCAGCTGTGACTGTCCTGAAAATTCAATCTGTAGAGTAGCCTAGGCTGGCTCACAGGCTCACAGAGTTCTGCCTGCTTTTGTCTCCCCCATCCCCACCCTCTGCAAACCCTCTTTTTCTCTTCTCTGTCCATGTTCTCTCTCCTCACCTCTATCTCTTGCTTATCTCTTCTCCTCCACTGTCTCTTTGCCCTCCCCTTTTCTCCTCCCTTATGTTCTCTCTGCCTCCTTTCTCTTCCCTTCCTTCCTCTTTCCCTCTGTGGGTTTCTGGGATTAACTCCTCTCTGTCTTGTTTCCCCATCCTCTCTGTAGCTAGTGGTGAAGGGTGACTCAAAAGATAACCGGCAGCCAGCACCTGGGCATCAGACGACACTCAGGATTGAGGGAGACTACGGGGCCCGAGTGGGGCTGGTGGCTGTGGACAAGGGTGTGTTTGTGCTGAACAAGAAGAACAAGCTCACGCAGAGCAAGGTAAGGCCCGCCCGCTGCCCTCGGCCCAGCCCCGAGTGTGGTGGGTGCTGGAAGCCGGATGTTAGGGTAAGGAGGGGTGGGGATGGCTGGGTTGAGCTTTGTGGTGGGTTGGTGGACTTTTCCCACCCCCTCCATCCACCTCATACCACCCCACTTGCAGATCTGGGATGTGGTGGAGAAGGCAGACATTGGCTGTACCCCGGGCAGTGGGAAGAACTATGCTGGGGTCTTCATGGATGCAGGCCTGGCCTTCAAGACAAGCCAAGGCCTGCAGACTGATCAGAGGGCAGGTGAGGCGAGACCAGGGGTGGACACAAGGGACATGCTCGATGCCGGTTTAAGAACGAGACCCTGGGATCAGGAGGCTGAATCTTTGTCCTTCCTCCATCAGCAACACCTGCCCATCCCTGTTTTGCTTAAATTAGTTTTTAATTGCATTAAATTAAAGTGGTGTGTGTGTGTGTGTGTGTGTGTGTGTGTGTGTGTGTTCGCGCTTCTCTGTGTGTGTTCATGTGCATGTATGGAGTGCATGTGAGAGTGAGTGCATGTGTGTGTGAGTGCAGTGTGTGTATGTGTGTGTGTGCACCATGCCATGCATGTGGAGGTCAAAGACAACTTGCACTTCTCCATTCTCACCTGCCCACTTGTGATCCTGGAGATCAGACTCAGGACATCTGGATTAGCGACTCCTTTACCCCAGGAGCCATCTCACCAGTTTTTATTGTTGTTTCTTGAGCCTCAGTCTCTTCTACTACCAAAAGTGTGCAAGCACCACACCCCAGCCTCACCCTGTCCCTCCTGTCTCTCTCGCCCTCAGATCTGGAGTGTGCCAAGCCAGCTGCCCGTCGCCGCCGCTCAGTACAGTTGATGGAAAGAAGGACGGACAAAGGTTAGACATCCTCTACTGACCCGCATCTCCATGCATCCCCCACACGCATCCTGTTAGAATCCCATAGGAGGAGGAAAGGGTTGCCTTCCTTGTCCTGCCCCCAGGGAAGTTCTACCTGAATTCTGGCCTGATGCTCTCCTGATGGCTAAGGCTGACACCAGGTCTGGGCCTCCCGCAGCTGGTCAGTACAGTGACAAGGGTCTGCGGAAGTGCTGTGAGGATGGCATGCGCGATATCCCTATGAGATACAACTGCCAGCGCCGGGCACGCCTCATCACCCAGGGCGAGAGCTGCCTGAAGGCCTTCCTAGACTGCTGCACCTACATCACCAGGCTGCGGGAACAACACAATAGAGACCGTGTGCTGGGCCTGGCCAGGAGTGAGTGACGGCGACACTCRGGTGGGGTGGGAGTAGGGACACAACTGCCCAGTGATGGTGGAAGAGTGGCCCAAAGACTGTGCCCCCAGTCCTGTCCCCTAGGAAGGAAGAGGACAGAGGCCAGCTGGGCTGTGTCCGAGGAAGACTGAGGGAGAAAGCCAAGGGCTTTTTTCACGCTGGAGATAGCTTTTCCACACCTATACCCCCATCCCATAAAGCAATACAACTTCATCAAAATGGAGATAAATTCCCGTACA
The DNA here is from genome assembly GCA_002335545.1 of Apodemus speciosus. Lineage (NCBI taxonomy): Eukaryota > Metazoa > Chordata > Mammalia > Rodentia > Muridae > Apodemus > Apodemus speciosus. Next base: position 138,338 of record BDUI01000158.1, read on the forward strand.
ATCAAGGCACACTGAAGCTAGGTGTGATAGCACATGCCTGTCATTTTAGCACTCAGGAGGCTGAGACAGGAGGATTGCTGTAAGTCCCAGGCCAGCATGGACTACCTAATGAGTTCCCAACCAGTTTGGATGAAGCCCATCTTGATAGCAACACATCTGTAAAACATGATTTTTAGTTTTCAGTTCCTAGATGGAGAGAGGAATCCCCCCAGACCAGCGCGTGTGGGGCGGGTCGAAGACCGTCACACTGGTGAATGCATTTATACAGCTCAGAGATGTTTGCAAGGGAGCCACCTGCAAGGCAGGTCTTTTTCCAAACCAAATCTACCTACCCTCAGGTGACATGGATGAAGACATAATTCCAGAAGAAGATATTGTCTCTAGAAGCCACTTCCCGGAGAGCTGGTTGTGGACCATAGAAGAGCTGAAAGGACCAGAGAGAAATGGGTATGGCTCTCTGGTCAGTGAGAAAAGGTGATAGCCACCAAGGCTCACCACTGGACCCATGTGGTGGAAGGAGAGAACAAAGGCCTCTGACTTACACATGAAGGTCATGGCAGAAGGATGCCATACACACTTAAACATAAACAGTAAATATGTTCTTAAAGCAGGTGTGGGGGGGGATGAGGCTGGGACACTCCCATTCCACATCCTTGCCTGAGGGCTGAAGACATCCTCGAAGACCAGATCATTTGCATATGATTTGCGTGTACCTGCCAACTTCCTTTCTCCTCTGGATTCACCATGGAGGTCCTTGGGCTGAACTAACAAAGCCACGGGTGCAACCCAGAGCTCCTATCTAACCTGTCCCCCAGGGCCCTCCGACTCAGCCCCCTCTGCACCTTGATAGATCCTACCACCTAATTTTTAAACTTGTGTACCACCCAGGATCACTACGAAGGTCATGAACATCTTTCTCAAAGATTCCATCACCACCTGGGAGATTCTGGCAGTGAGCTTGTCAGACAAGAAAGGTACAGGAGGGGCTGGGAAGATGGCTCAGTAGTGACAAGTTTGCCCTGAGTTCCATCTGCAGAACCAACATAGGAAGCAGGGAGTCCTAGTGCTTGCTTGCAATCCTAGTGCTGGGGAGTCAGAAGCAGGAGGATCCCTGGGGCTTCCTGGCCAGCCAGCCTAGCCAAGCAATGAGCTTCAGGGTCACTTAGAAAGCCCAGTGGTTAAAAACATTTGCTGATCTTGCAGAGGAGCAGAGTTTGGTTACCAGCACCTATATCAGGCAGCTCACAACTCCCTGCAGCTCCAGGGGATCTGATGCCCTCTTCTGGCCTCTGTGAACACTGCACTGAGATGCACACAACACAGAGACTCCGTGTGCACATACATAATATTAAGTATGGTAGAGAAGCAATCGAAGACAGCACTCAGTGTCAACCTCTGGCCCCCACATGCATGTACACCCATACACACCTGTGCACATGTGTCTCACGAGGTTAGACACAACTGGCTGCAATACTATCACATCTGGAATTTGCCAATCACGTGTGTGTGTTTAGTCTTCATCTTTTTGCAAATGCGATCAGCCATGGACAGCCAGGGAACCGGAAGTCTGCCTTTGCCTCCCTGCACAGCCCTCCTACCCTGAACCCTTCAGCCTCTTTCTGCCGACAGGGATCTGTGTGGCAGACCCCTATGAGATCAGAGTGATGCAGGATTTCTTCATTGACCTGCGGCTGCCCTACTCTGTGGTGCGCAATGAACAGGTGGAGATCAGAGCTGTGCTCTTCAACTACCGTGAAAATGAGGAACTTAAGGTGGGAGCAAGTCAGAGTTGAAAAGGCCGCCAGGACCCATGAACCCACACTCGCCTGCCCCATCCCCTCCCTCCCTTGCCCCAGACCCTCCCTCATACACCTGCCATGGGCCTTGCAGGTGAGGGTGGAACTGTTGCATAATCCAGCCTTCTGTAGCATGGCCACTGCCAAGACGCGCTACCTCCAGATCATCAAAATCCCTCCCAAGTCCTCCGTGGCTGTGCCTTATGTCATTGTCCCCTTGAAGATTGGCCTCCAAGAGGTGGAGGTCAAGGCTGCTGTCTTTAACCACTTCATCAGTGATGGTGTCAAGAAGATACTGAAGGTCGTGGTGAGTCCTTGGGCATCTGCTGCCTCTAGTCTTCAGATCTTCCTGCTGTTGACCTGGGCTCTGAGACACCAAGGATCATCTTAGGGCCCAGATGTTACAGAAACTTAGAACTGCAGGGTGAGCAAGTGCTTCAATTGCATGCAAAGTTCCAGGCTCCATCTCCAGCACTTTGTAAACCAGGTATGGAGAGCGCCCTGTGACCCCAGCACTTGGCAGGTGTAGGGCAGGAGGATCACGAATCTGAGAATAGCGGGGGTCACTTAATGAAACCCTGTCTCAAGTTTTTTTTTTTTTTTAGTAAAAAGGGCCCAGGGAGCTGGCTCAGGGGGCAACATGGTTGCTGTAGGAGCACGTGGACCTGAGTGCAGGGCCCCAGGACCCAAATGGAAGTCAGAGGAAGTGGCTCACTGCCAGTCAGCCTAGCTGAATCGAGTAGTACAGATTCATCAAGAGACTGTCTCAGAAGAAGAAGTGGAAAGGGATGGAAGAAGACACATGGCACTGACATTTTCACATGCTTGCATTCACACACTTGCACACACTCTCAGACACATGTGCACTTATACACGTATGCACACGTGTATACACTCACATACACACGTATACATCTTGTACACATGCACATACTCTCACACATACATACACAAACATGCACCCTAACACAAACACACTTGTACATACACACAGGCATGCATACTCACACACACACATGCACACATACATGGACACTCACATACACCCATGCACACATACATACACAAACATGCACACCACACATTCGCATACACTCATACACTCACACACATGCACACTTGCACGAACACACTCATACACATGCAGATATGTACACACACTGACAAATACACACATGCACACATATACATAAGTATAAAGTAGGCATTTGAATCACTTCCTTTTTAGAAGAAGTCGAGACAGAGAGAGGTTAAGTAACTGGTCTCCGGTCACACAGGCAGAGCCCTTTTGAAGGACTTTCTCTGAATAGTGCCCTGCTGACCACCTGTATATTTGTTGTCATTTTATCCACCACCCTCCATAGCCAGAAGGAATGAGAGTCAACAAAACCGTGGCCATCCGTACACTGGATCCAGAGCACCTCGGCAAAGGTGAGGAGGCAGGCAGAGAGGGCAAGGCAGGGGGGATACCAAGGAAGGAGAGATGGAAGCTGGTGCCATCCAAGCCTTCACTCTCTCACCCTGCAGAGGGAGTGCAGAGGGAGGATGTGCCTGCGGCAGACCTCAGTGACCAAGTGCCAGGCACAGACTCTGAGACCAGAATCCTCCTGCAAGGTAAGATGGCCTCTTCCCTGCAGTGCAGGGGTCAGGGTAGCTGGGAGCTAGAAGCTAACTGCGCTCCATCTCATGGGGTGGGGGTGAGGAAAGAAGAGAATAAGGAAAGAGAGAGGGGGGAGACCCTGGACCAGGAAGCCCAGATTCAAATGGATTTCAAGTTGATTGACCTGGGACTCATTTCTTAACATACTGCCACCCCGTGCCTCAGTTTCCCCCTATGAAAAATGAGGACAATGATAATGATGCTGTTTTAGTCACTGTTCTATTGTGAAGCAAGAACATGGCCAAGGCAGCTCTTACTAAAAGGTGCATTTCATTGGGGCTGGCTTACAGCTTTGGAGGCATTGCCCATGAGGAGCACGGCAGGAAGCAGACAGACATGGTGGTAGAGCAGTAACTGAGAGCTTTACATCTTGATCCACGGCCAGCAGGCAGAGAAAGAAAGAGACTGGGCCTAGAGTGGGTTTTTGAACCTCGAAGCCCATCCCAGTGACACACCTCCTCCAACATGGCCACAGCTTCTGTTCTTTCTCAAACATAGTTTGACTAACTGAGGATCAGGCACTGAGACATATAAACCTATAGAAACCATTCTCATTCGAACACCACAGCCAGTCTCCGCCTTGTTTGCTGTGGGGGTGGCAGGGGGGGAGGGGTTGAGCCATAGCACCTCAGATCCCCCACTTCGTCTAAAGCATTGTGCCACGGGTCTGGCTTCAGGAGCTTCCTACAGAAGTCAGTTCAGCAAACAGCCTCTGCAGGTAAAGACACTTTAGTGGGAAGCCACACACATCAAGAGCAGGGGTTCTGCTACTCGTGACTGGATCCAGGAACATCAAGGGAACATTGCACCCTTCAGACAAACACTGATAGAGAGCTAGTGACAGTGTCTCACTACAAAGGTGATTTGAGGATTATTCGAGACTCTATGTGGAGTTCTCCAGTGGACATGAGCGATGAACTGTAAGCCAGAGCTGTGTGTGACTATGGCCATTATTTTATCTAAAGGTAAAGTTAAATGCCCAAGGTGGAGTATAACCTTCCCCCCCCAAGCCCACACAGGACCTCCACACACACACTCCTGCAGCCCCCAAGCCCTAGGCTTCCTCTGGTCAGAGACTGTCTTGAACAGGCCTTTTCCTCCACCCTCGGCTGCAGGGACACCGGTGGCTCAGATGGCTGAAGACGCTGTGGACGGGGAGCGGCTGAAACACCTGATCGTGACCCCCTCAGGCTGTGGGGAGCAAAACATGATTGGCATGACACCAACGGTCATTGCGGTCCACTACCTGGACCAGACCGAACAGTGGGAGAAGTTTGGCCTAGAGAAGAGGCAAGAGGCCCTGGAGCTCATCAAGAAAGGTGGGGCCTGAGCTGGAGCTCCCCCAAACCCACCCACTCATCCTCCCCAGATCCTTCCATTCCCAATCTTCAAAGCTGTACCCATCCTCCCAAGGCCCTACCCCTTCCTCAATCTTCTTGCAAGCCTCATCCCTCTCTCCAAGGCCATGGCTCTCCTTCCAAACCCCTCCCCTCTGCTTTCTTCAGAGATGGCTCCCTGTCTGATCCCTAGACGTGACCTGAGTCCTCTTTTTAGAATTCATGCCCTACTTGAGCCTTCCCCCTCCCTTCACACGTGTCCCATTCCGTGCAGCCCCCTTGTCCTCCCTCTCCTCAATGAGTCCTCCCACACGACTCTGCCCTTCAAGCCTTTCTTAAAACCTCTCCCTGCCAGGATCCTGGTCCTATCCTCTTTGCACCCTCATCCCACCTCATATAGTAGCACCCTTATCCTGCCCTGGGTCTCCCACTGCTTATCCTGGCCTGCCCAGCCCCCCAGCCCACCCCTTCCTTTGGTGACCCTGTCTATTCCCCACAGGGTACACCCAGCAGCTGGCCTTCAAACAGCCTAGCTCTGCCTACGCTGCCTTCAACAACAGGCCCCCCAGCACCTGGTAAGCAGGTGGTCAGCTTGGTCCCCTCTGCCTCCATGTTCGCCTGAGCAAAGCCTGAATCCCCACCCATGGTGGTCTGGCCTCTCTCCGCCCACAGTCAAGGCTGCAGGGATGGAATGAGCCTTAGAATCCTTTAAGCACCAGCTTCATGCAGCTTTGAAATTAAAAATCCAAACTGAGTGGCTCAGGCACCAACCCTCTCTGCTCATTGGTGGATGAAGATGTCAATCTATATGCTAAAACCAATTGATTCTAAACTGGTAACTCCCCCTCCCCCCAAGGCTGACAGCCTATGTGGTCAAGGTCTTCTCTCTGGCTGCCAACCTCATCGCCATCGACTCTCAGGTCCTATGTGGGGCTGTCAAATGGCTGATTCTGGAAAAACAGAAGCCAGACGGTGTCTTTCAGGAGGATGGACCTGTGATTCACCAAGAAATGATTGTAAGAGACAGGCAAGATTCTGGATGGAGAAGGGTGGAGGGTCCCAAGAGGCATGGGAGAGAGTACTGCCCCATCTACTTGTTCATTTGGCGGTTCAGGGTGGGGGGAAGAGGTGAAGAGAGTTGTAAAACACTGGAAACATTCCAAGAATCCAGAGGCTGACAGACCCAACCACGACGGGGACATGCATAGTATTCTGTGCACCAGTGGAGGTCAGAGGTCAGCCTTGGGTGTCAGTCCTCAAGGGCTACCACCTTTTTTGAGGAAGGGTCTCACTGTCATGAAGCTCACCAAGAACGCTAGGTTGGCCCGCCCCTGAGTCCAGCCTCTGCCCATCTCCACCTACCCAGTGCTGGCGTTACAAGCACACGCCATCATACACAGATACTTGTTTGTTTGTTTTTTAATTTGGGCTCTGGAACATTAAACTCAAGTCCCTGGACTTGGGCTGTTTCCTTTCCCCAGCTCCTGCTAACTGTTTTGCCTCATGATATCTACATTACTCTGGGCCTCTCAGAAGTTGTCAAGGAGCAACTCTCTATCTACGGGCTGCTGAGCAGCTCACCCTTCCTCCCTTATGGACAAGAAGCCCTGTGAGGACTAGAACCTGTGTCTGCTTTTCCTCAGCCATTACACCAGGGGCAGCAGTACAAGGGCCCTAGCAACAGAAGGAATGAACAATTCAATTTATTCGCACTAGAGAGTTTGATCCTCCAGGGTGGGGAGCTGAGCCTGGAATGCAGATTCTTCAGGGTGCTTGATGGCCAGACGGGGACAAATAAAGACCTGGTTCTGCTCTTATTCACAGGGTGGCTTCCGGAACACCAAGGAGGCAGACGTGTCGCTCACAGCCTTTGTCCTCATTGCTCTGCAGGAAGCCAAAGATATCTGTGAGGGGCAGGTCAATGTGAGTGTCCCCTCAGCCCTCCATCCTGTCACCCTCCCCGGCTGGGATCAAACACTCTGACCAAAAGCAGCTTAAGGGGGAAAGGGTTTCTTTCAGCTTATAGCTCCAGATCACTCACCACCCCTGGGGAGAGGCAAGGGAAGGCAGGTGTGTTCAGTGTTCCATATAGCATTACCTCAGACTAAAAGCTCACTTCTCACCGCCGAAGAAATGATGCTGTTTGCTGGCTTACTGTCAGGCTTATTACCCTGGCTAGCTTTCTTAGGTGGTTCAGGACCACCTGCCTAGAAATGGTGCCACCCACAATGGCCCTCCCACATCAACTGACAATCAAGACAGTCCCTCACAGACATGACCACTAGCTGATCTAACTAAGCAATTCGTCAACTGAATTGACACTCTGGGCCATGTCAGATTGACAATTAAAGCTGATGTGGGAGATTTGGCCCTCTCTACTGATTACCTAGATGGTCTTGGGTACCTGCTAGGCACCATTGTTTGACCTTAGAGGTCTGGTATGTGACTTTTCCTAGGGGAGATCTGAACAAACATCTATCACCTTAGAACAACAGACCGAAGGAAATGGTTCTGCCCAAGTTCTGCTTGGTGAACGTTGTACCAAGTTTATTGGGGTCCCTTAGGGGAGCACAGGTGACTCAAAGGCAGCCGAACTGCAAAAAGGCCCACCCCACCATGGGTGATAAGTCACAAAAGCTGTACATCTGGAGTCCCCTGTCCAAGGAGTCCACCAGAGAGACTCCTCACCCAAGCAATGGCATGCCGCCTTAGGAAGCCACACGGAGAGCTTTGTGCATCTCATACTTTTCCCAAAAGCCCTGAGAGCTTGTGAGTTTTTAGAGCCTTCTGAGCCTTGATCTAAGCCTCCCATTGTCTTCCTGAGTTTAGTGAGAACCGCTGCATCTCGGAGAGACTATTTCAACTTAGAGCAAAGAGCTGCACATCCAAAGTCAATACATGAATACATGACAAACCCATGATAGTGATGGGATGGTGAAGGCATTGATGGAGGAGGACAGCTCACACAGGCTTAGACTGACGTGCTGAATTTGGCTTCTAGCTTATGCCCATTTCGGACATTTTATTCCATCAGTTTGTTCAGTGATATCTCCTGGGGGAGTATTAACACAACCGTAATTCACCTTCGTTTTGAAGCAGGACTCAACTGCACAAGAACCCACAGTCACACACTCTGTTGTACATACCTAATGTACAGACTACCCTAGACACATAAACGTATTCAACAAAAGGATGCCACACAAGTGTCCCTAACAACTAGGGACCACTTAAAACCAGACACATCAAGGACAAGGGAGCTCCAAAAGACAGATTCTATCCTGGTAGCCCAGAAGTCATGTGAAACCCCAACCATCTATCTCTCACAGAGCCTTCCTGGGAGCATCAACAAGGCAGGGGAGTATCTCGAAGCCAGTTACATGAACCTGCAGAGACCATACACAGTGGCCATTGCTGGGTATGCCCTGGCCCTGATGAACAAACTGGAGGACCCTTACCTCAGCAAGTTTCTGAACACAGCCAAAGGTAAGAGATGGGTGGGTAAGGGATCACCTCAAGGAAGGAGTGTAGGGGGAATGTTGAGGGGTCACCTCAAGGGGGAAAGGGTGTATGGGTGAGTATTAAGGAGTGACCTCAAAGGGGTGCAAGGCTGGGGCGTGAGGGTGGTTTCTGGATACATACACTGAGCTGGGACACATGGCTCTTAACTGAGAGGGGGGCTGCATGGCCCACACTGAGCTGCCCCAGAGGACTCGAAAGTATATTGACCCTTCAGTGTAAATCACACAAGAGACCTGCTGCACCTTTCATTATTCAACTGTACCCTGGGCCTCTGAGTCCAAGAGAGGAGAAAGGGTGACTGAAGCTGGTGGACTAGAAATGGTCTCGATGTCTTCTTAGGCTTCTGTTATAAAAACCCCTGATAGAAGCAACTCAAGRGAAGAAGGGCTCTGTCGGCTCACAGGTGAAGAGTGCAATGGGTCGTGGTGAGAACATCACCAGGACACTGAATATAAGCACAGCCACCTGGTCCTGGTGAAAGCTAGCTCCTAAGTCACCCCCAGGCTACGTGGACGAGGGGTTGGGTTGTCTCTCTGCAGATCGGAACCGCTGGGAGGAGCCTGGCCAGCAGCTCTACAACGTGGAGGCCACATCCTATGCCCTCCTGGCCCTCCTGCTGCTGAAGGACTTTGACTCTGTGCCTCCTGTGGTGCGCTGGCTCAACGAGCAAAGATACTATGGAGGCGGCTATGGCTCCACCCAGGCAAGTGGCCTCGAGCTCCAATGCCTATTTCCCATTGTCGCCCAAGGAGACACTAAGGTCCAGGCATGCAACTCTTGTGTCTGAGGAGCGTGGGGACTGCAGGCAAGCCGAGAAGCTAGAGCACATGCCTCGTTCCAGTAGATTATGTTCTTCGTTCTACTAGGTTCCTAGGACCCCCATACATGTTCTCATCAAAATGTCCTAGGTCGTGTTCCCTGTTTCTAAGCCCCCTAATGTGGCACTAACTGGAGACTTGTAGGTCACATTTCCAGTTTTACCAGGCTTTGAATGACCCCCTCACTGGAAGGTTCTAGAACATGATCTCAGTTTGACTAGACTGCCAGTGCCTCCCTCTCTCATGTGTGGGCTCTAGATCATGTGCTCAGTCTCACTAGACTCATCCTCCTTGTCACTGGAGGGTTTTAGATTACTTCCCTCATTCCAGGGGACTTCTAATGTTCCCCTCTCTCACATGTGGGTTCCAGATCATGTTCTTTATTCCATCAGATTCTCAAATGTCACCTTTTCTCCTGGGGTGAATTCTAGACCAAGTTCCCAGTTCCACCCAGGCTCTCACTATTACCTTTTGTCATCCGTGTACTCTAGAGCATGCTGGGGAGATGGTGGGGTGTAGGCCCTACACAAGGGCACTGCCTGGAGCCTCCTTCTCTAGGGCCCTCCAGGTGATGGTTGTGGCAAGTTAAGGCAAAACAGGCTCAGGCTGCAGCTGGTCTTTCCTCCTCGTGGGCTGTCAATCACTTCTCAGCACCTGCTCCATCCTCAGTATCACTTTAGAGTTTGATTCCTCCACACTCCCGCTTTATTCTCTTTCTTATGAGATGGTTCTAGACTAAGTTCTGGCCTCCTATGCCCTAGTCTAAGACTCCTTCCTCTTGATGGGTCTAGATTCTCTGGTGGAGTCTGACTTGTTTTCATCATTGATAACTTCTGAACAAATGTTCACCCCCTTGGAGGGGTCTAGACAGGTCTTCAGTATACAGTTACCTCCACTGCTCCCTTCACACTCTGGTGTGTTCTAGACCACTGATGACTGCTGGCCAGCCCTGGCCTGAGCTTCTCTCAATGGAGCTCTGGGATATCCACCCCCCTCTACCTATATCTCTGCATTCTCCAGAATGTTCTGTGTGTGCTGCTGCTGCCATAACTCTGACCAGGAATTCTACCCAGGACACCCTAACCACCAGGTAGAATGCAAAGCTAACCATCCTATCCCACATGTTCTAGGCCACCTTCATGGTATTCCAAGCCTTGGCCCAATACCAAACAGATGTCCCTGACCACAAGGACTTGAACATGGATGTGTCCTTCCACCTCCCCAGCCGCAGCTCCCCAACCGTGTTTCGCCTGCTCTGGGAAAGTGGCAGCCTCCTGCGATCAGAAGAGGTACAGCCGTACCCCTCCCTCCCTCGTTTTTCAACCCTCTGTACCAGCCAGGGCTGCAGGAGGGAGGTCAGATACCTGTCAGGGCCCTCAGAGCCAGAGAAAGCTGGCCCCTGCATGCTTGTTTGTATACAGGTGTGCTTACCTCTCTCTCTCTCTCTCTCTCTCT
>BDUI01000158.1:149071-170278 GCA_002335545.1 Apodemus speciosus
GCTGAAATTCATCGAATAGAATAGGCTAGCTGCCAGCAGGCCCCAAGGACCCCTGTTTCTGTGTCGCCAGTGCTGGCCTATACCCAGTTTGCTTTACATGGATTCTCAGGATCAAACCTAGGCTCTTGTGCTATAAGTCAAGCCCCTTGTCTACTGTGCTATCCCCCCTGATCCTGAAGCTGGCTCTTAGCACCCCCTCTCCTCTCTCCCAACCCTCTGCAGACCAAGCAAAATGAGGGCTTCTCTCTAACAGCCAAAGGAAAAGGCCAAGGCACATTGTCGGTAAGAAAGGGGAACCCACATCTGCCACATCCACAACCTTCCCCTGCCCACCCCACCCCTGTCTATCCCATCCCTGTCCATCCCTTGCTCTCATGAGACCTTCCCTCATCTCACCAGGTGGTGACAGTATATCACGCCAAAGTTAAAGGCAAAGTCACTTGCAAGAAGTTTGACCTCAGGGTCACCATAAGACCAGCCCCTGAGAGCGGTGAGAGGAATAAAGACCCCTCTATCACCTTCCAACCCCACTCCCATCCTACCACCTGCAGTCCTCCTGAACTGGGACCCAAAGGCACCTTCCCTCATCTTCCTGTTTCTATGTTTGTAGCCAAGAAGCCCCAGGAGGCCAAGAGTACCATGGTCCTCGACATCTGCACCAGGTCAGGATCCTAACCCTTGCGACTCATTCTTCACTGCCAGACTGTATGCACTGGTAGGGCACCTGCTGGGGCTACAGAGTGGGAAGCAGCCGTGGTAGTCTCGGGCAAAGGCTTCAGGAGAGGACTCTTTTCCCAGGAGTGTCATAGTTCTCATGTGACAGACATTCCCAGACGATGTTTGTCGAAACCGTCTCCATGCCTTTGTTCCTTGTGGATAGGGTCTTCTGGACATTTTGGAGTGGGTTGGGATCTAAAGCAGACGCTTTCGATTGCCTTGGTCTGAGATGGCAGGGATGCCTCATCTGCGTGTGGAGGGGCTTCTGGGCGCTGCCCATGTGACTGATGGCCATGGTCTTCTCCATGGGGAGCTGTGTGCTCTTGTGACAGGGACCTAATCTGGAGTAGGTGAAATACCTACTGTTCTCAAGGCTGAGGTCCAGGGTTTCTGAGTCCATTCGACCCATTCAACCTTACCAAGTTTTTTTTTGGGGGGGGGCATGATCCCTGGCTCCAGTTCTCTCCCCTCCTTCCTCACAGTGGGTGCTGTTGGGCCTGAGCCTCTGCTTTGTGCACACAGCAAGTGCCATAGCCATGAACTGCACCCTCAGTCCATCTCCACCTCCTTCACTAACTACCCTTCTTCACTCATGCTGGCAAACTTTCACCCCTCTGACCACGAAGCACATCTCTCACAAAACCCCGGGTTATGTGAGAGGCCCTCCGTTTTCTCTCCTTCTAAAGCATCACTGATGTTACAGTCAAAAAACATTGCCAGGGAATTTTCATTTTTCTTATTTGTTTCGTCTTTCCATGATCATGTGTGTGCATGTGTACACGTGTGCATGTGTGCCTGTGTGCGTGTGCACGCACGTGTGCGTGTGTGCGGGCACATTTCTTCATGTGACAGCATACATGTGGAGGTCAGAGGACACCTGCAGGAGCTGGTTCTCTTTCCTGCCATGTGTGTTCCGGCAATTGAACTCAGGTTGTCAAGCATAGTGGTTAGAGGCGCTGTACTCACTGACCCACCTCACTGGCCCTCCACCTAGTTCTTTTACAGCTTGGCCTGGAACTTGCCAAGTGTGGCAGGCTGGCTGGGCATTGAGCTCAGAGTTCCTYCTGGCTCCACATGGCCAGGGTGGGAACTGTAAGTGTGTCCCAGGGAAATGGCTCAGTGGTTAACGGCGCTAGCCACCATGGTTGATCTTTTGTTCTTTTCATCACGGACAGTGGATGATCAAACTCAGGTCCTTATGCTCACACAGCAAGCACTTCCCTGATTAAGCTGTCAAGTCAGCCTGCCGCACCAGCCCTCCACACTCCAAATGCCAGCCCTCCACATGGACTAAACCTGCTATGGTTTAGTTTAGTGTAGTTTAGTTTAGCTTAGCTTAGCTTAGCTTAGCTTAGCTTAGCTTAGCTTAGCTTAGCTTAGCTTAGCTTAGCTTAGCTTAGCTTAGCTTAGTTTAGTTTAGATTTAGGTTTTGGTTAGGTTTTATTTTGTTTGAGAAGCAAACAAAAAAATTGAGAAACAATTTTGCTTTGTAACCTAGGCTAGCCTGTGTCAACTTACTAAGTAGCTCAGGCTAGTCTCAGCTCACAGTCTTCCCTCCCAGGTGCCAAGACAGCAACATGGACTGCCCTGTTTGGCTGATAGTATGAACAGCTAGGCATGGCTGCATCTGCTTATGTTGCTTTCAGACAAGGGTTTTCCAAATCAAAGCCTTCTTCAGTGCTGGGTGGAAAGTAGGAGCCTGGGTCCCGATGAGCCCCCTCGTCCGAGCACTGGCCCTGGGTGCTGCGCCCATCCTGAAARCTGACAACCTTTTTCTGCTCTGTGCAGGTACTTGGGAGATGTGGATGCTACTATGTCCATCCTGGACATCTCCATGATGACTGGCTTTGTTCCAGACACAAACGATCTGAACCTGGTGAGGAGGCTTGGGTGTGGGGCCTAGAAAGAGGCTTCGGGGAGAAAGGGAAGGATTTTTTTTTACCAGCTCTGCTCTTCCCTAGCTAAGTTCTGGAGTAGACAGATACATCTCCAAGTACGAGATGGACAAAGCCTTCTCCAACAAGAACACCCTCATCATCTACCTAGAAAAGGTAACTCCTACCCCCAGGGAGGCTCCTGTGCCTCCTTTCCTCTTCCTGCCTGGGTTTCTCCTTCCATCTTGATATCCAGCTCATGCTAGCCCCAGGCTTGGGAACACAGGATCTGTGCTATGAGGGGATAGGAGAAAGTTTGTAATATAAGGTGACCAGTTCAAGATCGACCCCTCCCCCTCTAGTCTAGTGCTCCGTGATCAGGGACCCAGACCCCTTCCACCTTGTGGTTCTGGAATCTCCAGGATCTTGGAGTTTTCATCAATAGCATAAGAAAAGCACATGGGTGTGTCTGATTGTGAATGTCAGGGTCGCTCAGTGTAGCCTGAACTGGTCCCAAACTAATAATCCTCCTGCTTCATCCTGCAGAGTGTTGGAATTATAGAGATATACTGGCTACACGTGCCGCTTTCATGGCCACTGTCACAGTGCCCTTTATTTTGTTCTAACAAAATACCCGAGGCAGCATGGTTTATAAAGAGAGTCATTTAGTTCAAACTTTTGGAAAATAACAGTCCAAGACTGGTTGATCCCACTGTCTAGCCTCTAACAAAAACCTCCAGGCATGATGGCAGGAGAGAGCACGAGAGAAAGGCCACACCCAGGAAAATGGACCCACCATCACAGTAACAAATCCACTCTGCTGAGACCTGGCCTTCTCCTCCCAAACGGTCGTTAGTTAATCCCCTATGACCTTAAAGGCTCTATCTACTTAATACTTTCCAGGCTGTGGCCTAGATGAAGAGAAATCATGTCCAAACAATGGCAGGTAGACAGTGATCTGCTGGCCAGAGCTTGGTCACCCGAATGCCCCTGAATCAGAGTGACATTGCAAAGAGTCGGCTCCAAGCATGGTAGAAAAGGAAGATTTAGCAACTGCCCATTCACTTTCCCACACTTTCTAGAACCTGCCCAGTCCCTCGGTTTCTGTAGCACGGCTCCAAATGCCAGGAGTGTGTCCTGGGCTCCCTCTGTCACACCTACTGACCAGCCTCATCCTTCCCTTAGATCTCACACTCAGAAGAAGACTGCCTGTCCTTCAAAGTTCACCAGTACTTTAATGTGGGACTTATCCAGCCTGGGTCGGTCAAGGTCTACTCCTATTACAACCTGGGTGAGCAGCCAGGGCAGGGGTGGTGGTTAAGTCATCCTGGCATCCAAGGACCCTAGGGATCAGAGTATCAGAGATCTTTGGCAGCACCAGCAATCAAAATATTGGGGGTCCTGGGGATTCATATGCTGAGGCTGTTAGAGCCCTAGGATTTGGAGAGTTGGAAAACTCAGGGTTCAATGACTTGCAGAGATCTGGAGGTTGGGAGGACCTTAGCATCTCAGAGACATAGAATTTGACATCTGAGGCTTCCAGGACTCTAGATGGAGGTTTCAAGAGACCATGGTCTGAAAGAACAAAAGATCAGCAAGCCTAAGGTTTGGGTATCACAGGGTCTGAGGTTGGGGACTTAGCATCTCAGGGCTGAGGGGACTCACTCACTGTGCATCTCCTAGCAGGAATGGTCTTTCAGGTGGAACCCCTGGCCCTCTGACCTCCTCTTACCTCTTCTCCCCACAGAGGAATCATGCACCCGGTTCTACCATCCGGAGAAGGACGATGGAATGCTAAGCAAGCTGTGCCACAATGAAATGTGCCGTTGTGCTGAAGGTGGGTACTAGGAGGGTGTGAGGGGTGGGCCCAGGCAGGACACACCCACAGAGATGCTCCAGTCCTGTGGGGGAGGGAGGACCTGGGGGCAGGTACTAGGAGGGTAAGGGGGCAGGCCCAGACAGGACACACCCACAAGACACTCCACTCCTGAAACCATACCCAGGGGACACGCTGTAGTGTAGGTGTTCCTTCTGAAACCAGCCCCAACACAGAAAGTGGGCTGGGGGGTACTCAAGAGCCTGTGTGTACCCCACCCTGCAGAGAACTGCTTCATGCATCAGTCACAGGAGAAGGTCAGCCTGAACGACCGGCTAGACAAGGCTTGTGAGCCTGGAGTTGACTATGGTGAGTATGACTGCTGGTAGCTGTCAGGGAGTGACAGTATGTGACCAGCGCAGAGCAGCAGTGGTGGTGCTTGTGTTCCTATAGGCTGTGGCTGTGGGTGACTATTGCGTAGATGTATAGTGAAGGGGTGGTCTGTGTTGTGTGATGTTTTTTGGGGGAGATACTCACCACCCAGGTCCGGCTTGCTGAACCAGCTGGTTACTGGGATTCCCCCATAAGAACTGGGGTAAGGGTTCCTCACTCTGTGTGATAGCTCTGTTCATATGGCTCTGGAAGCCCAAGCGTGAGGTCCTGGATTGGATCCCCAACACCTAGGTAAAAAGCTCAGAATGGTAGCACATGTCCTGAACTCAAATGCAGGTCAGACAGAGACAGGCGGCTCTCAAGCCAGCGAACCTAGCCACACCAGTGAGTTCAGTTTACATAAGACTGTCTCCACAAACAAGAGGAAGAGATGTCTCCGTGTGAGAGCACTCCACCTCAGGCTCATAGCAGCCTGTAGCTTCAGAGGATCTCCAAGAGATCCAATACCCTCTTCTGGCTTCTGTGGATTCACAGACACACGCATTAAACAAAAAGGACAGTCAGGCAGTGGTGACGCACACCTTTAATCCCAGCACTTGGGAAGCAGAAGCAGGTGGATTTCTGAGTTCGAGGCCAGCCTGGTCTACAGAGTGATATCCAGGACAGCAACTACACAGAGAAACCCTTGTCAGTTAGCAATCGAAATGCCTCACAGACATGGCCACAGGCCAAGCCGATGTACAATTTCTCAGTTGGGGTTCCTTCCCTCTTCCCAGATTTGTCAAATTGGCAACTGATACTATGACATGTGAACATGTTTACACACACAGTAGCCATAGCTCAGCATGTGCCTGTAGCTTTGGGTGTAATTGCACACAGCCGAGAGTTAGACATGGGTTGCAACTAGGCATGACCTTGCCTGGCTGTGTGTGACACAGTGGTCAAGCATGACTTTGGATAGCAATCGTGGCCGTCAAGAAAATGACTGTCCTTACGCATGGATTTGCCGGTTGCTTGGTTGCATGATATTGTCATTGTGGCCTTGTAGGCAATCGTGCGCTGAGCAGCTGCCTCTGTGTATATACATACTTACCCATAGCTCTAACTGTGCGTGGAGTGCATGGCTATGAGTGTGTGTGTGGGTCTGTGGCCTGGAATTGCCCGTAGCCTCAGTCATATGAGACTTTAGCTCGGATGGCTGTGCCTGTTGGCATCTCTAAGTACTCACAAAGTCCTATGACTGAGTCCGTCAGTGTGAGAGTGGCTGTGGGATGACCTGGTTGTATGTGTTCTTGGGAGGGGACAGACTGACAGTGGCTCTGACTCAGCATTATCTCTGCTTGTAGGTGTGTGTTGGCTGGGTGGGGGAAATCACATAGTGGGTGCATCTGCTGGTGAGGACATGACCAACCCTGCTCAAAATTCTCGCTGCCCCTCCCCCCCACAGTGTACAAGACCAAGCTAGCCACGATGGAGCTGTCAGATGACTTTGATGAGTACATCATGACCATTGAGCAGGTCATCAAGTCAGGTACACAGACCTCTGTCTCCCTGCCTCCCCAGCCCGACTCCCTCTGCTGGGGCTCAGCCTCCCCTTCGCTGCTCTGCAGGCTCAGATGAGGTACAGGCAGGGCAGGAACGCAGGTTCATCAGCCACATCAAGTGCAGAAACACCCTGAAGCTGGAGAAAGGGAAGCAGTACCTCATATGGGGCCTCTCCTCTGACCTCTGGGGAGAAAAGCCCAAGTAAGTGGCCACCCTGTCTGTGGGTATGACAGCCCCTCTAGCCCCACCCGCTGCCCCCAGGGACCTGCCCTTAACTGCTCTGCCTTCTGCAGCACCAGCTACATCATTGGGAAGGACACATGGGTGGAGCACTGGCCTGAGGGAGAAGAATGCCAGGATCAGAAGAACCAGAAACAGTGTGAAGACCTTGAGGCATTCACAGAAACAATGGTGGTTTTTGGCTGCCCCAACTGACCACAGCTCACCCCCCCCCCCAATAAAACTTGTATTTCACCCACCTTTCAGTGTCTGGAGTCATGGTGCGTGTGCGTGTGCGTGTGCGTGTGCGTGTGCGTGCGTGCGTGCGTGCGTGCGTGCGTGCGTGCGTGCGTGCGTGCGTGTGTGTGTGTGTGTGTGTGTGTGTGTGTGTGTGTGACTGTAGGTGCCCTCAGAGGCCTGGAGAGGAAGCTGGAGCTACAGATGGCTGCGAGCTGCCCACTGGGGTGATGGGAAGCAAACCTCTGCGAGTGTTCCTTCCTTCTGAGCCATCACTCCATCCCTAGTGACTTATCAAAATTCTGTCTGTGTCTATGCTCAGTACACATGGAGGCCGGAAGAGGGCTTTGGATCTCCTGGAGCTGGAGTTATAGGYGGCTGTGAGCCACAAAATTATAGATGCTGGGAACCGACCCTGGGACCTTTACAAGAACTCTATGTGCTCTTAACCACTGTACCTTTCTGTAAGGGGAGAAGCAATTACTAAAATCTGGTCCCCTAATTGGTTCTTGATTTGGTCAATAAAGAAGGCTGGGCAAAGGGTAAAGGTGGGACTTCTGGGTCCAAGGAGGCAAAAGAAAACTCGAGAAAAGAGAAAGGGGCTTTTACAGCATGCATTGGAAGGAGAAGAAATCAGTCATGTAAGAACTTGGGGAGATTAGAACCAGAGGCCTCAACCGGTGGCAGAGGCTGGCTGATAAAGACTAGCTGATAAAAGTTAGCTGATAAGTTTATGGCAGGAAATTCTGTGCCCAGCAATTGTGCAATCTGACAAATTCTTAAATAATAAAGCTGTCTAGTGTTTTCGTTCCGCAGAGCTAAGGTGAGCAGAGAAAGAGAGAAGCCAAGAGGGGCCGGTGGAGCTCCCAGCAGACCCCAGCTTTCCCAGGTTGGGCTTGGTTATGATTGATCCTGAGCATGCGCACCGCAATCCCGGTCAAAGCCAGGAACTCGGGCAGTGTGCAACCAGGGCAAGGAGGGAGCATGATTTTTAAAATGACACACAACTGGGTGAACCGTGTTTGTGAGACAGGGTCTCTCCCTTTTACTGAGAGCTCAGTAGTCAGCTAGGCTGTCTCTGTCTCTTGTGCTAGGATTATGTGGGCTCTGAGGATGGACATCTAGATGTCTCCCTACACAGCAAGCTCTTAACCAACAGTTATCTCTCACCCCACTCTGTTTCTAGAGGCACCTACAGTGCCCACGCGCGCGCGCACGCCCACACACACACACACACACACACACACACACACACACACACACACGCAGACATGCTCACCCACAGCTCAGCCCTGTCCTAGCTGATTCCTCAACAGTCTCTGTTTCATGGGCTGCTGTGATTCACATGGTTTGTGCTGCTGTTTCCTCCAGGTGTAGACCATCCTTTGTGGAGAGCATTTCATCACACTGGCATGGTTCAGGAAAGTTACAAATCCCAAGGTTCCTGCCCTGTTTGTATTTCTGTCCTGACTTTCTTTGATGATGAACTACAATGTGGAAATGTAAGCTAGAGATAACCCCTTTCCACCCCAAGTAGCTTTGGTCATGGCGTCTCATCACAGCAATAGGAACTCTGACTAGGACACACTCTTTCCTAATTGTTGTTCACTACCTCTGGCTCTTACACCCTTTCTGCCCCCTCTTCTATAATGATCCCTGGACCTTGGGAAGAGTAGGTGCAGGGTAAATGTTTCATTTAGAGGTGAAAATCCTTAGTCTCTTAGTCTCTGCTGCTTGGTTAGTTGTGGTCTCTGTGTTAATCACCAACTAATGCAAATAGAAACTTCTCAGATGATGGTTGAAAGTTGCACTGATCTTTGGGTGTAATGATGAGTCATTCTGAGTCAATAGGTTCTCCCCTAGGTTCCATGACCTGTCTAGCCACAGGTTGGTCCAATCATGGTGCCAGGTAGAGGATTCATCTTGTGAGAGGGACTTAAGTCCAATCAGAAGATGGTTGGTTACACCTATGGTGTTAGGGTCACTATTGGTCAGTGGGCATCCCTTGCCAGGCCCGTTGTTATTACAGCTTGCAGGGGTTGCAGCTGTGTGAGACTGGCGGTGACTTTTCTCCTCGGGTGGTGTGCATAGAACCTACTAGCACTGTGAAGGCCAGCCAAGGGGAACAAAGCTTCCAGGATGAATCACCTCAACATCTCCATGTTCTGTGACTCAAGTATATGGGGTCTTACTGTTGTCGAGTCCTGGGGTTTACCAAGGTCCTTGGCACTAGTCTGTAGGGTTTGAGAGTGTCTATGGCGCCTCACTAGCCAGCAACCCCCCCAAAAGTAAACCATTTCTGGTATTGGGCTATTATTTGTTAGCCAGTGGCATCTAAGAGGAGTGATGTCACCCCATTCATTTTAGAGTAACACGTGTACACACACACACACATGCCCGCACATACACAGGCACACACACATATGTAAATGAAGTATGTAGATGGTACATAGACTTGCACATGTCTGTTTCAACTACCTTCAGTGTATGTATCTGTCCCATATTTCCTCCTTTACCATGACCTCACATCCACCACAATTAACCCCTCCCCATCCCACTAAGCTCCTAAAAGCCTTGGTACCACAGCTTCTATCGTCCCATCCCTTAGTGAGACTGCCTCCCCAAACTGTCTGTGGCCCCTCACTAGTGTCCTGACATAATGAGGGTTTCAAATGAAATAAATGTATCTGAAGATCAAAGCTAATATCTACCAAGGCAGAAAAGGTGTCTGCTTTCTGTACTATGCCAAAACAACAAGCAGTACTAAAACACATACAGAGATGAATAAATAGGTGAATGTAGGAACTGGTGAATCCATAGATGAAGCCTAGTATATTGGTAAGTTTGGTGAGAAAATGTATTAGTTAAAGTTCTCAACCAAGAACAAGCATCAAGGAGAATATGTCTCAAAAAATGAGGAGGATGGAGGGATGTAAGGGGAGGATGGAGGGATGTAAGGGGAGGATGGAGGGATGGAGGGAGGAGGATGGAGGAATGTAGGGAGGATGKAGGATGTAAAGGGGATGGAGAGGTGTAAGGAGGAGACTGAGATAGATTCGTTAGTTCAAAGTTCACAGTGCTGTTGCAGATGTTGCGCATTTGTTTCTCAGCAGTCACGAAAGGGAGTTCACAGGCAGCTCTAGTGCATCTGCAGAATCGGTGCCCCTCGGGCTCGCACAGGCAAGATACAGACATGCATACACTCACAAGGACAAAGGGAAGTATCAGTGAATGTTAAAAATATAATGTGGAAAGCCATTGAAGAAGATATTCAATGTGGTTCTCTGTTCTTTAAATACATTAACACACTGACACACTCACACTGACACACACACATAGACACCACATAGTCACACAGACTCACATAGACACACCACACTTCCACACAGTGTCACACTCACACACACTAATACTTACACTAATACACAGATATATATACATTCTCACACACATATGCACATACTGTCTCACTCACAGACATACCACACATACAATCACATGTATGCTAATATTTACACTAAAAAACTGACACATACTGTCACACACACGTACACACACATTCTTTCACTCATACACACACACACTCAAAGACATACCACACTCACACTGGCACATACACCCTCACAGACACACACACACACACACACACACACAGTCAGTTACTGGGGAATTTGAGACTCTTCACTGGAGCTACCGACAAGTTGAATGGGGAAGTCCAGGCCAGTGCCAACCTGTATCAGTCATTGCACATGCTCAGCCCAGACTTTCATGACAAGTGTCTTTGAGTCACTTGGTTTCCTGTAAGTCACCCTCACCCATGCTTCTGTAAGTCACCCAGATAAACTCAATGGTTCACCATGCTGTAATCAGCTGTGACCATTTCTTCTGTCCTTCCTTTCCCCCATTATCTGCAGGAAAATATAAAAATAGTCTCCCTAGAAGAAGCCACCCAAGAGCCCAGAGGCTTTCTGGTTCTGCCCTGAGCAGTATGTCCGCCCTCCTCCACTGTACCTGCCCTTAGCAGCCAGACACCCTTGTCCTACCCCCGATCCCATTTCTGAGTCTCAGCTCTCAGTTCCCATCTCTTTCCTCAGCAACAGCTTGCGGCCTCTTCACTGAGCCTCATGTCCTGGCTTTCCTGTGGGCTCCCCTGTACTTCCCCAGTCTCCTCTGATGCCTGCCTGGCACACTCACATCTACACTTGTGTGGTTAATCTAGATGATCAAGTTTACGGGACATAGAATCGCCATGGATCACTGATGATCTAGATTGCATTAGCTGAGAGAGAAAACCTGCCCTGAGTATGGGTGGAGTCATTTCAGGGCTAGGGTCCTGAATGAAAAGGAGAGAGTGAGCGGAACACAAGGTCATTGGTCTCTGCTACCTCGCTGTGGATTTGACATAATCAGCTGCCTCATGGCTACCTCCCCTCTCCCCGCCTTGACTTCTCCACTGCGATAGACACTTCTCACTACGAGCTAAGATTTTCCTTCTTCCCAGTCTTAGGGTTACTACTGCTGTGATAAAACACCATGACCAAAAGCAACTTGGAGAGAAGAGGGTTTATTTCACTTACATTTCCAGGTTATATTTCATCACTGAATAAAATCAGGACAGGAACTCTAATCAAGTAGGAACCTGGAGGCAGGAGCTGATGCAGAGGCCTTGAGTGTGCCGCTTACTGGCTTGCTCCCCATAGGCTGCTCAACCTGCTTTCTTATAGAACCCAGAGCCACCAGCCCAGGGATGGCTCCACCCACAGTGGGTGTGGCCCTTCTGCATCAATCACTAATTAAGAAAATGCCCTACAGGCTTCAGTGCAGCCTGAACTTATGGGACATTTTTTCCGACTGAGGCTCTCTCCTCTCAGATGATTTTCGCTTGTGTCAAGTTGACATAAAACTATCCAGCACCATTTACCCCTTGTCATCTTGACAAACAAACACGTCACTAGTAAGCCACAACCTTTCCTTTCTTGTCATATCCAAGATTATTAATATCAACGTCACAATATAAAAACATTTTGTGGGCTAGATGACTTAGAAGTTAAGAGCACTGGCCATTCTTCCAGAGAACGAGAAATCCCTAGCTCACAACTGTCTTTAATTCATTTTCCAGGGGATCCAAATCCCTCATGCATGCAAGCAAAACACTAATGTACAAAGAATAAAAATAAATAAATTTTTAAACATTTTGCAAACTTAAGTCCTACAGATTCAACCATGTTAAAACATAGTGTCTTTAAAACTCCAAAGTTGAAAGTTAAAATCCTTTAAAATCTAAAATATTTTAAAAGTTAGTCTCTTAACTATGGGATCCTATAACATTGAAAACAAGCTAAATACTTCCTTATTTCAAGAAGGAAGAACCAGGGCATAGTCAACAACCTGAACAAGCAAAACCAAACTCCAACTGTGTAAATAATTCAATTTCCAGTGTCTGGGATTCCAACATGATCTTCTGGGCTCCTCCAAAGGTCCCAAGTGACTTCTCTGGTGCTGCCCTATGCAGCGCTCACATCTCGTCTTCTAGGATGGGGTTGGCTCTACCCCAAGGCTGCTGGTGGTGGTGGTGGTGATCATCCCAAGGCACCAGCATCTTCAAAATCCAGGGATCTTCTGCTGCCACTGAATCCGCACTTTCACCAACAGCCTCTCCAGGCCTCAGCGTCTCTCCATGACCTCCTTAAGCTTTTGAAACCAGCGCCATCTGAGCATAACCTTGTTCACCTCAACAGCACAGCTTCTGTGTACTAATTCTGTCAGGAAACATTTCCCAGATTCCACCTCAATGATGCTGGTCTCTTCTTAATCACAGCCAGTTCTGCAGAACTAGGTAAGCAGAACTAAGAATCTTACTTCAAATATCAAACATTCCCAGTGCTCTCCTTGTTGTTGTTTTATTTTAAGATAGAATCTCTTTATAGTTCTTGCTCTCTTGAAACTCACTATGTAGACGAGGCTAGCTTTGATCTCACAGAGATCCACCTGCCTCTGCCACCCAAATGCCATGACTAAAGGTGAGTGCTACCATACCCAGGAAGCCCTGGTGGTCTTTAAGGAACTCCCAAACTTCTCTCTGTAATTTCACAAGCCAGGCCTCCATCTTCTGCATTATTCTCAGCATTTTGAACTTCCAAGCTCCCACAGAATAGCCCACTGAACTCTGTGCATGGAACAGTTTTTCTAGTCCAAAGTTCAGATGCTACTACATTCTTCCCAAAACCATAGTCAGGTCTTTTATATCCCTACCCGACTCCTGATACCAGTTTGTGTCTTGGTTAGGATTTCTATTGCTGTCATAAAACACCATGAACAAAAGCAACTTGGAGAGGAAAGGGTTTACCTCAGCTTAAACTTTCAGGTCACACCCTATCCACTGATGGAAGTCAAGGCAGGAACCTGGAGACAGGAGCTGATGCAGAAAGAACACTGCTTACTGGCTTGCATCCTATGGCTTGTTCAGCCTGCTTTCTTATAGAACCCAGGAATGCCAGTGCAGGGAAGGCACAGTGTACAGTGAACAGGGGCCTCCCACAAGCCAATCTGTTGGGGGCATTTTCTCCATTGAAGTTTCCTCTTCCAAAACGAATGTAGCTTGTGCCAAATTGATACTGGCTAACACAGACCATGAGAGACTAGCGGATGCTTCCAGTCAGATCCTTTATGGATCCAGGCTGTTGAGTAATTTGCACAGTTCCCAGAATGGACCCGAGTTGGGCAACAGCAAGGAGATGAAGAAAAGACAAACACAGACATACAGGAATCCTGGGGTCATGTGGTCTGGGCTTCTGCACACAAGTATCTCAGGATATTATTATACAGAGTTGAATGGAGAAGTGGGGTTATCACATACAGTTAAGCAAGGAGGTAGGGTTTATATACACAGTGGGACAGGGAAGGCAGGTTTAGTTAATCTCCATAGGAGCTGTCTCTGTAAGGGAGCTATGTGCATGTGTCAGCACTCAGGGGGAGGATGGTGGACACATTCTACACACACTATCAACATCCACATCCGTGCGTGGAGCAGAAGAGAAGGCTGTGTTTCTCTCTGGGTCTGAGGCTCTGGAGCCCTTGACAAGCTCATGTCAACAGCACACATCTCAGCACTACTTCCCCGGAACCCTGGTTAGGGACGCCATGAATCAGCAGTGTGGCAGGGCACTGGGGATCTGTGGTCACAGCACTGCCAGCCCTGGGTGAGGACAAACACTACAGCATGGGGGCCATCGACCTTGAGAAGGGGTGGCTGGTGAGTCTTCTAACTGAACCTCTGAGTTCTCAGAGTCTGGGAGGATGTGTGATAGGGGTAAGGTCCAGGCTGAAGACTTGGGGACAAGGTAGTATCTGAAAACTGCCCCTGAGCCATCTCCAATGGACTCACACGTGAACATACCTGAGGCTCATCTGTGTGTGTGCTAATAGATGACACACTCTGTAGTGTCCTGTCCATATATGGACCTACACACACCCCAGGAAATGCCTGCGTGCTTATTTCTGGCACACGCAGGCACATATCAGAACATCTACACCTGTGTGCACACATTCTCGAACCTTGAGTCTGCACAAGCACCTGCACCCACATGCACAGATTAAAGCAAACGTGGAGGCCCATGCTTGCCAGAGTGTGCATATGCAGGTGCGATGCAAGATGCTTGCACAAAACCCACAGAAGCTCCTCCGAGGGAAACAAAGCCACCAAGTACATCGAGCAGGGACTGCCCCATCCAACCCACCTGAGTCACATTTTCTGGAAAGTGTGAGCTATGGTGGCCTGAGTGAGAGTGAGCTGGGGGCCGGACCTTCTTGGGGGGGCACAGGAAGAAGAGGAGGGTGCATGGGAAAGGGGAGGCACCAACCTTCAGCTTTAAAGAGAGTCCTGGGGGTTACAGGAACCTTTAGCAGTTTGCAAAGCCCAGGCATTGGGCAATTGTGGTTTCCTCCGGAGAGGAGGAACTCAGGCTTGTCACCCCTTGCCCCTGGGCTTCTGAGCCTCAGCTGCTCTGGCATGGAGAGTGTGGTACAGCCTTCAGTGTTTGTGGTGGATGGACAGACGGACATCCCATTCAGGCGTCTGGGACAGAACCACCGGAGACAGCACTGTGGCACTGTCCAGGTCATCCTGGCCCTGCTGCTGCTGCTGCTGGGTGCTGGGCTGGCCACTCAGGGCTGGTTTCTCCTGAGACTACATCAGCGTCTTGGGGACATAGTGGCCCATCTGCCAGTAAGTGGGGCTTGGGGGACCAGCGGGGCCTCTCTAATACCTGTCTCTGTATGGCTGTGTATTGTGTGCCAGGCAGAGAGCCCAACTGGGATCCAGGGCTTCTCCTGTAGCCTGTCTGTCTGACCCTCGGTCTTCTCATCTGTCCATGGGGATCTGACACACGTGCAGTGCCCAGCAGGTTCCCTGAGGTTCACCTGCACAGCTGTTGTTTCCGGCCCAAGCCCTTGCCCACCACTGGCTTCATGTCCACGCTGGCTTACTCTCAGCTCTCTCGTCTGCTCACTCTCCGTTCTTCTCAGACAAGCCTGGGTGTGTCACAATACGTTCCCGAGTCTGTGCCTATGCTTTCTTTTTAAGTTCTTTTTTAAAATTACATTTACTTATTTAGTGTGTAACTATGAAAAAGTGTGCGTGTGCTGCAGCATGTATGTGGAATACCTTTGCGGAATCACTTCTCTGCGTCTCCCTTTGTGTGGGTCCTAGGGACTGAACTCAGGTAGCCAGGCTTGGCAGCAAGCACTTCCACCCCCTGAGCCCTCTCAATGGCCCTCAACTATCCAAAATCCTTGAAGACAGTTCCGAAACAATTCTAGTCTCAAGCATTTCAGACACTCAACTTGATTAGTTAATTCTTCGTCCCAGCACATGGGCAGGGGAGGCAGAAGACTCGAGGAGCGAAAGTCTGAGGCCAGCCTGGGCTACATGAGAGCTTATCTTGGAAACACAACAGATCTCATTAGGAGTGTGCCCCCCAACATGTGTGTATGTGTGTGATGTGTGCATGCATGGTTCTGTAGACATGTTAGTGGGTGGTGTCTGTGGCCATGGCCAGACAGTCTCATCACCATATACCAGTGAGACTTGGGTGTGGCATGTCCTTACCAAACATCCCTGTCTGCATTTCAGGATGGAGGCAAAGGCTCCTGGGAGAAGCTGATACAAGGTGAGTTTGGGCCCCAGTCCCTACGAAGCAAGTGGAATGGTTTCCACTCTGCACCTCCCCACACCACACCCCAGGTCAGCATCACCTGGTGTCACTTTGTAGGCCCCACAGGTGCTCCTCCCTCAGGGCCACAGAGGCAGAAATCTGGGTCATTCCAGAAGGGACAGAGCCTGACACTTACAGGGAGCCTGAATCAATGTGTGAGAAGTGACAGGTACCCTCAGTCAGTGTGTGAGAACACACACTCTCACACACACACACTCTCTCTCTCACACACACACACACACACACACACACACACACACACTTCTCTCTTTGTCTCTAACCTCTGCCTCTCTTCTTCAGATCAACGATCTCACCAGCCCAACCCAGCAGCACATCTTACAGGTGAGAGGGACCCCAGATGTTCATGTGGAGTGGGGTTCAGGGTGCCCTGAGAGACGCAGATCTTCACAAGTTAGAGCATTCATTTATGCGTTCATTTAGTGTGTTTTCGATTTTTCCATGTCCTTCTTTTTATTATTGCTCATGTGCATGCCACAGTGTGGATGTCAGAAAACTCTCGAGGGAACAATCCTTTCCTTCCCCCTTGGCCTCCATGGATGGAGCTCAAGTCACCAGGCTTAGGTCCGAGTGCCTTTACTCTCTTAGCCATCTCGCCTGTCTCTCCCCCACCCCCTGGGTTTACTAACAAACAGCCCAGAGGAGAGCCACAGGGGGCCATGTAAAGTCATCTCTTCACCCGCTACTCACAGGGACACATCCCAAGGTCCTTGGAGGCCTCAGAAGATGTTGGGACACAGACCTATCACAGTTTACATTTATTTGTTTGTTTGTTTTTGTTTTTGGAGACAGGGTCTCTCTGTTTAGCCTGGGCTGCCTATGTAGACCTGCCTCTGTGAGTACTGGAATTAAAGACATGGGCCACTACCCCCAGCTAAATATACTGGTTTATTTATTTACTTACTTATTTATTTATTTATTTTTGCATAGACAGTTTAATTTATAATTTAACAAGTAAGAAATTAACCAGAATACACAAAAATATGCTTTAATCAAAAACTATTTTTAAAACATGATGTAGGAGATAGGGAGATGGCTCAGTGTACAAAGCGCTAGCCACTTTTGACTCAGCATCTGAACCAAAAGCCAAACACAACACTCCTGTGCAGGTTTCAGAGGCAGATCCAGGCAGACACACACACTCCTGTGACAGTCATGGAGGCAGAGACAGGCAGAGAGGTCCCTGGGACTTACTGACCAGCAGCCTTGACACACAGGGGACTTCCAGGGTCAGTAAGAGACTCTGCCTCAAAAATAAAGTGAGCAGACACTGAAACTGAGGAAGCTGACTGGTGCTGACTTCTGGGCACACCTACACACATCCATCACACACATGCACACCAACACACACATACACAAACACACACAATCACACATACTTTTTGAGACAGGGTCCCGTGTAAACTGGCCTTGAACTCTTGATCCTCCGGCCTCCACTTCCCGAGAGCTGGATGACAGGCATAAACCACCACACCTGACTTCTTAGGTGCTGGAGTTGGAATGTACAGCAGTCGGTATGCTGGGTGAATGTTCCACCTCGTAAGTCCTAAGACCATTTTTTTAAAAATTGACATTTCACTAGGAAACAAGTACCTTGTGCCTCAGTTTCTTCTTTGAAATTCAAGTGGCTTTGCTCCTCGGTGCCTCCGTTTCTACCCTTGCAGAAGGAGATGGAAATGAACAGAGTTAAGACGCATAACCACCAAATTACTTTGCTTCCGTTCCTGTGCCTCAGTTTCTCCCCCCTGAAAGATGGGAATGGGCTGAGTCAACCTAGACAAGCAGCCTAATAAGGCAGTGAAAACAGAGGGAGCTAGCGTAAGGTCACACGGAAAGGGTGGACCCAAGGCTAACTGTGCCGATCACTTATCTTTCTCTCTCCTTTCCTCCCAGGAGCCAATGCCAGCTTGATTGGCATTGGTAGACCTCTGTTATGGGAGACACGACTTGGCCTGGCCTTCTTGCGGGGTCTGATGTATCACGATGGGGCCCTGGTGACCATGGAGGCCGGCTACTACTATGTGTACTCCAAAGTGCAGCTGAGCGGCGTGGGCTGCCCCCAGGGGCTGGCCAACGGCCTCCCCATCACCCATGGGCTGTACAAGCGCACGTCCCGCTATCCCAAGGAGTTAGAACTGCTGGTCAGCCGGCGGTCACCCTGTAGCCGGGCCAACAGCTCTCGAGTCTGGTGGGACAGCAGCTTCCTGGGCGGCGTGGTATATCTGGAGGCCGGGGAAGAGGTGGTGGTCCGCGTGCCTGGAAACAGCCTGGTCAGACCACGTGACGGCACCAGGTCCTATTTCGGAGCTTTCATGGTCTGAAGGCTGCGGTGACAATGTATTCAAATCCAGCAATTGGATTTGAAGTCCCCCCCACCCCCTTTAAGGAGCTCTGAACTCTGCTGTCGGAGTGCTCGGAACGGTATAGACTGCTGACCTGCTTTGGGCAATCTTCAAATCAGAGACCTGGAGACTTGAGGTGTGGAGTCCAGGAGCATGGGGTCAGCCCATTTGCCTGATATTCAGGAAGAAAGAATAAAGCTGGGGTATTTATGCTTCTGATGCAGACACTGAGATTTGGGCGTTCTGGGTTTTGGGCTGGAAGCAAGAAACCTCCCTAGAGTGTCGTCAGGACCGTGTTGGCAGTGCTGGGGCTCCAAACATGCCGCCACACAGTTGCCTCTCCCATCCATCTGCCTCATTGCTTTCCAGCCACCAAAACAGCATTGGCCCCTGGCTGCAAGTGGCCAGGTACCAGCTTCTAAGCATGAGCATCCTTCCAGGACATCTTGTTAGGACCTCAGTACTCAGCCCAATGCATAGCAGCGACAGACATGCCGGGAATGGTTGGTCAGAAGGGAAAGGAGGAAAGGGAGGAAAGGAGGGAATGCAGAAGAGAAGGGGGACAAACAAGACCAAAACAAAACAAAACACAAAAAATCAGGGAATAAAGAGGCAGGGAAGGAAGGTGACACCCTTGAGGGCACTTTATTCTCAACACACTTAGAGCAGATTGTGCCAGGCCTGCTGGACTCCTGGAGTTGATGGGATTGTGGAGAAACACAAAGGAGAGGGAATGGGGAACAGTTATGAGGATCTGAGTTTTAATCCCTGGTACTCATATAAAGACGCAGAAGTGGTGATGGACACTTGTGGTGATGGGATCATCCATAGGGAACAGAGACAGAAGGACCTCTGGGGTTCGCTGGCTAGGCGGTCTAGCTGAATCAATGAGTT
The DNA here is from genome assembly GCA_002335545.1 of Apodemus speciosus. Lineage (NCBI taxonomy): Eukaryota > Metazoa > Chordata > Mammalia > Rodentia > Muridae > Apodemus > Apodemus speciosus. The sequence continues at coordinate 168,339 of BDUI01000158.1, forward strand.
CCAGGTTCAGGGAAAGACCTTGCCTCAAAAAAGGTAGATAGCTCCTGAAGATGACAACTGAGGCTATTCTCTGGACCCCACACACAGGACACATGCATAATAAATAAAATAAAAATATTAAATAATGTTCTAATCATTTGTGCTATTTTTTTTTTTGAAACAGGGTTTCTCTGTGTAGCCCTGGCTGTCCTKGAACTCACTCTGGAGACCAGGCTGGCCTCGAACTCAGAAATCTGCCTGCCTCTGCCTCCCAAGTGCTGGGATCACAGGCGTGTGCCACCACCGCCTGGCATCATTTGTGCTTTTATGTTTGTTTGTTTGTTTGTTTGTTTGTTTGTTTGTTTGTTGGGAGATGGGGGTCTCAAGTAGCCCAGGATAGCTTTGAACTATAAATTTCATATATTTTGAGGCAGAGTTTCGTGCCTCCTATCTAGGTTTCCCCAGCATCTAGAACTATAGCTGTGTTACCCCAGTTGAACATCTGGGTAGTTACCCAACGCCTTCAAATGCAGAGCCCACACCTGAGAGGGTCAGGCTTCCTCCACTCAGGAGACACAGCTCGTCCCAGCCAGGCCAAGCAGACTTCCTACGTCCTGTCCTTGCAACACTGGTGGGAGGTGGAAAGGCCCCCAAATACCCAGCCTCCCCCTCCATCAGAGTTTCCTTTATGCTTATCACGGCCTCTTTCCGTGTCTTTGATGAGACCAAGGTGTGGGGACAGTGTATTTATAAAAAGCCACCAGCAGTTTCCGCTGTAAGAAAAAAATCATTCTAGAAGATTTTTCTCAGCCTTGAGGAGAATAGAGGAAGGGGGGGTTGGCTGAGAAAGGGAAGTAGGAAAGACAGTAAAAGAGTGAGGAGAGGGGCAAGGAAGAGCGCCAAGAAGGATGGGGGGCAAGGGGTCCCCGGGGGATGCTGGTCCTGGAGATGTAGGCATTGGCGATTCCAGATAAAGCCTAGAGGCAGGAAGCCCCTGTCCAAGACCCTGGCCTACTTCTGTGTTTCTGAGAAGGTTATCTAATGTGTTTCCTCTTCCACCCCTGGGGATCCACCACCCACTGCTCCCTGGGACACTATTCTTCCCTAGGCAGGTACTGACCCTTACCTCTGATGACCTTACCCCCTACAAAGACCCCCAAAATAATGATGGTATAGCAATGTCATAGGATGGTGCCACAGCCCACCTGCCTACCACTATTAAAATGAGAGATGTCATCACAGAGAAATCTGATGGTTCTTATGTTCCGGAGTTGATGTTCAGAGTTCAAATCTCTGCTCTGCCACTTCCCATCTTTGGCATCTCTGGGCCTCAGTTTCCCCATCTATATAGCTTGGGCTGCAGTGAGCTCTTTTATCATTAGTATATTCTTTATGTAAATATATGTAAATATAGTTTTTGCTGTCTCCCCAGAGACATGTGCTTTGGTGCACCACCTCCCTCAAAATTGCTGGTAAGAGATGTCCCAGAGACACTGCCGAAACAATACAAGCTTTTGCCACTGCTCTTTGGTGCCCACCAGAACTTGATAAGATCCTATCATGTCCTCTTACTCAGCTGTGAACTGTGTGAATTACAATAACTGGCTTAGTAAGGCGTACCCACTGGTGCAATAGTTATGTGAATGTTATCGTGGTAACTAACCACTTTATGGTTGGATTTAAGGATCACTCCACGGGAGACAAGTCACACCTGATAAGGTAAACCTAACCAAGAACCCATGTTTTGGGCACTCACAGACCCCAAGGGTGAGCTTACTGTTATTTTGCTAATGGACATAGTGTGAAAATGTCCTCTACATTAGTGTTTTGATATGCAATGGTTTTGATATGCTTCTTGATGCAGTGGACAACAGTTAATGCTGAAACTAACAATGGGTCACAGAGCAGGGAGGAAGAAACTGAGGATTACTCAGTCACAAATGGGAAATCTGTGTCACATC
>BDUI01000158.1:187554-200276 GCA_002335545.1 Apodemus speciosus
CCCATCTCCTCCTCCATCTCCTCCCCCATCTCCTCCTCCATCTCCTCCCCCATCTCCTCCTCCATCTCCTCCCCATCTCCTCCCCATCTCCTCCATCTCCTCCCCCATCTCCTCCTCCATCTCCTCCCCCATCTCCTCCCCATCTCTTCCCCTATCTCCTCCTCCATCTCCTCCCCATCTCCTCCTCCATCTCCTCCCCATCTCCTCCCCATCTCCTCTCCCATCTCCTCCTCCATCTCCTCCTCCATCTCTCCTCTATCTCCTCCCCCATCTCCTCCTCCATCCCCTCCCCATCTCCTCCCCATCTCCTCCTCCATCTCCTCCTCCATCTCCTCCCTCATCTCCTCCCCCATCTCCTCCTCCATCTCCTCCTCCTCCATCTCCTCCATTTCCTTCCACTTATCCCCCACCTTCTCTAACATGTTCAGATTTACAAGGTTCTGAAAATTCAAACTCAGACATGCTTTACCCACTGAGCCATTGCACAAACCCATGTTACCTTTTATAATGCAGTCTCCTAATGGAGTCTGTCTTCTGACCAGAATATTTCCACCAGAGCAATTGGAATAAAAATAAAATATGAATCTATATAATTTTAGTGTTTCCAAAACTACAATTTTAAAATAGAGAACAAAGAATGCAAGACCTGGAGGATAGGGCAGAGAGCGGTGAAATGCGGACACATGACAGCTGGAGCCCTGAGGAAGTCACTGTGGATGTGCTCACTTGCCCAACACCAACCAACCGTACCATCATGGACAAGGAGGAGCTCAGTAGTTCCACCCCTTCACTGTCAGTTTTTCTCAGAGATTTTCTGTAGAGCACTACACAGCCATGGGCAGCACTAATTGAGACAAATTCTCACTATGTAACTTTCAGAAATTGTTGCTAGTTCCACCCCTTTCCCCAACTCCCCTTCAAATTCTAACCTCAGAGATACACATACATATATCAATTAACCAAGTAAAGAGGAATCTGCAGAGCAAGATGGAGTCTTCACTCACTATACAAGTATATATCTGATGGAGTATTAGTATCCTAAACACATAAAGAATTTAAAAAACAGAGTCAAGAAAACAAATGGCCACCGTGCCTGGTGGCGCACGCCTGTAATCCCAGCACTTGGGTGGCAGAGGCAGGTGGATTTCTGAGTTCAAGGCCAGCCTGGTGTACAGGGCGAGTTCCAGGACAGCCAGGGCTACACAGAGAAACCCTGTCTCGAAAAACACCAAAGAAAGAAAGAAAGAAAGAAAGAAAGAAAGAAAGAAAGAAAGAAAGAAAGAAAAGAAAGAAGCAAAGAAGGAAACAAAGAAGGAAACAAAGAAAGAAACAAAGAAAGAAACAAAGAAAGAAAGAAAACAAATGGCCCAATTTGAAAATGGCCTATGGTTGAAAATGGCCTATGGATCTGAACATAGAGTTCTCAAAAAGAAAAAGAAAAATGGCTAAGAAATGATTCAAAAAAATTAATCACCCCTAGCTTTAGGGAATGTAAATCAGAACAACAGAGAGACTTCATCTTACTTCTGTCAGAATGCCAAAGATCAAGAGAACAAGCAGTAAGTCTTGGAGGGGATGTAGGGAAAGGGGCCCCCCATCCAGTGTTAATGGGATTGCAAACTGGTACGGCCACTCCATAATCAGTGTGCAGAATTCTCCAAAAGCTAGGAATGAATCTTACATATGACCTATTGAAGTTGAAATTTTTGGTTTCTTTGGAAAGTTAGTTGTGTCTGATGGTGTTTCGCTGGAGCAGACATGTGAAGGAGTGTTTTCCTGAAGCAGACACAAGTAAAAGGATGTTTTGCTAAAGCAGACATGTGAAGGAACATTTTGCTGTAGCAGACATAGGTGAAAAGATGTCTCACTAAGGCATATTCGTAAAGGAATGTTTCACTGAAGCAGACACCAGTGAAAGGATGTCTTGCTAAAGCAAGTGTGTGAAAGGATGAGTAATGAGGGGTTATTCACTAAAGACACACGTGCATTGGCTCACCTTACATGCATTGCTGAGGCTCCATTTGTCATGACTTCATAGACAGAAACACACCAAAAAATTCCTGGTGATGTGCTGGCGGCTTCTTGTCACTTTTGTGGACTCAGGCCAATTGGCAGAGTGATGTCAGCTGATTCAGACTCACGTGGAGTTTTGCCAAGACAGGCTCACATGCTGAAGTATGACCCACGATGAGGCAAGACCCATGGAGAACATGATATTTGGAGGGAGTATAAATGGGGCTCAACTTACTGAGACAAGGGCTTGCTTGTAGAGATAGCTTTACAACACTTCTTGGTCTCACGTCTTCCCTGATTTTTGCTTAGTTGAAAGAGGTACAGCCAAGAACTCCTGGAATCCCTGGTGGTCCTGGTTCCTCCTGCTGAGTCATGCTTTTTTGGCTGAGTTCTGGCTGCTCCTACTAGGTCATGCCACCTCTGCTGACCTGTGAACTGGACTGCTGGTGTATCTGTGAAGTGTTTGTGGGTGGATCAAGCTGCCACTACTAACTTATGTGGACTGAACTGCTGATTTCCTGACAACGCAGATGGGATTTGCTCCAATGAAAAATTTCTAAACAGGTCCACTTCCTGTTTAGAAAGGTCCATGACCTTTCTCTTCCACTACCTCTGGTGGGTGGTTAGCTAGATGGGAGGGTAAAGCTTTTAAGAACCTGTATTAAAAGTAGGTTTTGGAAAAATTAAGATTACAACCCATCTATACCACTCCTTGTAATTTGCCAAAAAGACTCATCATCCTACTCTACAGATACAAGTTCAGGCACATGCATTGCTCTATTCACAATAGAAAAAATGGAAACAACATAAACATCCTTCAACAGATGAATGGATAAGGAAAATGTGGTACCTATACACTATGAAATAACTATTCGGCTATAAAGAAAAGTGAAATCATGAATTTGGCAGGTAACTGGATGGAAATAGAAAATATTATGCTAAGTGAAGAAATCCAGATTAAAAATGGGAACCAGGAAAGTCTAGAGGGACCATGTCAGGAAAAGTGGGAGCTGCAGAGGTGGAGAGCATTAGGACCCTGCTGTGAAGGGGGAGTTTGGAGAGTGGTACATTTAACTAGAGAGTGGGGAGGAAGCACAACAGAGAGGGAGGGAGGGAGAGGGGGATAACTAAGAATGCTTGAAAAAGCACAAGGAAGTACAATGTTAGATGTTTACTTAAAACACATATACAATGTATAGATCTATGAGTATGTGCTTTAAATGGACTCATGTGACTTGGAGTGTTGGTGCCCCCCCCCCAAGTGCCATAAATAATTTAATAAAATCCCCAGTGTCAGGCATTAGAAACATCTCTTCAAGTTATTTTTCAGGGGAGCCCAAGAGTTGCCCCCCACCCCAGTTTAGGCTGATGCCAATGCCCTTAGCTATATGTCCCAGAACTTGAAGGCAAAACTCTACTGCTGAGATATCACAAGTTCAGATACAGGATCCCAGACAGAACTGAACTAGAAGCCTCCTTCCTGAAGACAGACTTTCATAGTGTCACAGGATGCTGTGCAAACCAAGTTAAAAAAAGAAAAAAAAAGCAATCCCTAGCCCTGCTCTGCTGGATATTTTCCTGTCAACTTGACACAAGCTAGAGTCACTTGAGAGGAGGGGGCCTCAATTCAGAAAATGTCTCCATAAGATCAGCTGCAGGCAAGCCTGTGGGGCATTGTTTTAATTAGTGATTGATGGGGGAGGGAGCAGCCCATTGTGGGTCCTGGTTTTTATAAGAAAGCAGGCTGAGCAAGCCATGAGGAACAAGCCAGTAAGCGGCACCCCTCCATAGCCTCTGTATCAGCCCCACCTCCAGGTTCCCGCCCTGTTTGAGTTCCTATCCTGACTTCCCTAATGATTAACAGTGCTATGAAAATGTGAGTCCAGTAAATCCTTTCCTCCCCATGTTGCTTTGGTCACGGTGTCTCATCCCAACAGTAGTAATCCTAACTAGCACATCTACCCAACTGTGAACAACAGCAATCACCAGCACAGTCAGATAACCCTAAGTATGTGATAGGACACTTATGTCTTGGACCTAAGCCCCACGCAGTAGGAGAGAATGCTCTAACCCAGCCAAGTTCTTGTAATGGAGAGGTTACAGGCCCTAGAGAAGAGCCTACTACTGCCGTTTTTTCTAAAACAATACACTATTCTAATTCCCTGGGGGTTTCATTTATTTTATTATTTTTAAATTGCATGTATGTCTGTGTTTGTGAGCATGACTGCAGAGGCCAGAAGATGCCAGATACCCTGGAGTGGAAGTTTCAGGCAGTGGAAAGCAGACCCTGCAAGAAAAGAAAGAACTTTTACCTGGAGAGCTCTACCTCTGGACTATTTGCTTGATTCTTGTTTGTTTTCCTGTTATTGGTCTTGTACTAGAGGCAGGTCTCACTGTGCAGTTGGCCTCAGCCCCTGAGGGATGTTGTTACAGGTCTGTGTCCACCTTCCATGCCTTGCTTATTCTTAAATCAGATTTTAGTGTCATCACATTATATCTGTGCTGTTGATTTCAATCAACACTATGTCTTCAGGGTTCATGCTATGATGTGAGTAATATTTTAGAGGCTAGAGCTTAGGCTCTCACCAACAGGAGCCAAAAAGCCACAGCTGCCACACCCTCACACCATCGTGCACCCAAGTCCCCTGCAACCCTGAACTGGGAGAAACCTTCCCCCTTCAGTTGCTTCTGTCAGCTTAGAACTGTGAGAAAAGGTCTCTAGGACACAAAGCTAGTGTATTGTGTGTGCACAAGTGTGAAGATGTGTGTGGTGGCTGGAGGTTGATGTCATAGGTATTACTACACTGCACTCACCTTATTTTGTCTTACTTTTACTTTTTGAGACTCTGAAGATGGGGCTGGCCTGGAACTCACAGCGGTCCACCTGTCTTAGCTCCCAAGTACTGGAAACCCTCCTCTTTCCTTTTTTTTTTTTTTCAAGGCAGAATCTCTCACTGAACTCAAAGCTCACCCATAAGCCAGACTGTCCAGCGAGTGAACCCCAGGAACCCTCTTGTCTCTGCCTCCCCAGCATTGGGGTGATAAAGATGTGTTGCTGAACCCAGCTTTTCACATGAGTGTAGGGGACCTCGTGCTATGCAGTAGTCTCTGAAGCAACCAAAGAACAAAGAATATTTATTCTGCAGAAACAACCAGCATGCTGGGGTCACCACTGCTTCAGAATGGTGACCATGGACAAAGACACTGAAGCCCCTTTTATAACAGAACTTGTTTATTAAACCTACTTGCTTCTGAGATAATGGACATCTAAAACCCAAAGCACATTCCAAGGGGTTGCAAAAATCATTAACCAAAAGTCATAAAGAAGGAGCTAAAGATTTATATCACAGGAGCAAGAACAGACGATAAAATATTGACTGGGTTTATCTATACAAAATCTCAAGGAAAACTTAGTTATGTTTTTTTAACTCTCCACAGACCAGTAAGCTAGTAACAAATGATGAATGTTTAGCAAGATAATTATCCTAGTGACTATGCTCATAGACATTCTCTTGTTATAAACCTCTTATTCAATTTATGTGTAAACTTGTAGTAAACTTACCATGTGATCATGCACTCTGAAAGTCATAAAAATGATGAGAACGAAGAGCAGAGACAGGCCTCCCTCCCTTTTCTTCCTGAGACTTCAACTTAGAGTCTTGAAATTCCTGCAGAGATAGAACTAAGGCCTATGTAGCCTCCCACTGTTTTACTACTGAGGTGCTAAGTCAGAGCCTGCAGCTTCTAGCCCCATAGCAATTCAGACAGGCAGATCAACTGCAGAAACAAAGTACCTTACACGTACAATGGGTAGACAGTTTACTAATGTATTATTAGAGTTAATTAATCTAAGACCGCATTAATGGGTGCTGGGATGCCTCCTGTGGGTTGCATTCCTGAATCCTGAATGATTAACCACAGGATGTGCTGCCCAGCACAGATGGCCTATCCCGATATCTCAGCTATCTTTAAGCTGTTCCTCTAGTGGGGAATTTTATTGTCTTGTTCCTGGACTTTGGAGTCTGCTGCTGGAGCAAATGGTTTATTTTTTTTAATCCACTAGATTCTGAGTGAAGACAAAATAGGATAAAAAGGTCCCTCCATTCTCTAGCCTTGGTGCCATTATTTTGTGGTGTCAGTATTTGAAGTGAGCTTCCCTGGGCCAAGTCCAAGTGTGCTGTGTGATACTATTTGTGTGTGTGTGTGTGTGTGTGTGTGTGTGTGTGTGCGCGCGCGCGCACACACACACATGCATGAGAGAGAGGAAAGAGAGCTCTGACAGGCCCAAACATGGAGAACATTGCACCACCAGGTCCCCTGTCCTTCCTTCTTACTTTTGTCTCCTTTATTTGGCCATTTCCTCATTCCTGATACTGACTGCCAAGGCTAAACCACTAGATTTCTTTATGAACAGAGACAGAGAAAGGAAGCTGAGAGTTTTGCTCTTGAAGGAGGCCACCTGGTATTTTCTTTCTGAGCTGTAGAGTCTGGGGCCATGAATGACAGGGTGACCAAATGACAGCTACCCTGTCCTCAACCAGGCCTTTTCTTCACAGGACACCAGCAGATGTGGCTCAAATCCCTCCTGTCTCAGAAGCTTGAGATCCTGGGAGTGGGAAGATGCTCAGTTCGTAAAGAACTTGTCACACAAACAAGAAATACCCAGGCTCAACTCCCAGAATCCACAAAAGAAATAGCAGCATATGCCTGTAATTCCAGCATTGGGGAGTCAGAGACAGGAGCAACTCTGGGGCCCAATGGCCACCAGCCTAGTGAATCAATGAGCTCTGGGTTCAGTAAAAGATTGCCTGGAAAAGCCTGGTGGCAAATGCCTTCAATCTCAGCCCAGAGGCAGGTGGATCTCTGAGTTCAAGACCAGCCTGATCTATATACCAAGTTCTGGTGCARCCAGTATTAGGGTTTTTAAGCAGAAGGAAGGGCACCTTGATGAACTGAAGCTGGGCACAACAAAGTCACAGCATGCAACAGGCCTCATGCAAGAGATTTACAGGAGAGAGTGGAAGATTAGCAGAGGTTGCCTCTGAGAAAGGGCAGAAGGGAAAAAGAGGGTGGGCTGTGAAGGCAGTGGCTCCTCATAAAGATGTAGATAGTACATACACACAGACAGAATATACGACTTTTGTCGTATGGTTTTGTGTGTCTACTTGACACAAGTTAGACTCACCAGAGAGGAAGGGACTTCAGTTAATGTAATTCCTCCATGAGATCCCACTGTTGGGCATTTTCTCAGTTAATGATCAAAGGGAAAGGGCCCAGCCCGTGGGGTAGCTGATGCCATTCCCGGGCTGGTGGATCTCTAAGAAAGCAGGCTGAGCAAGCCATGAGGGCAAACCAGTACGCAGTGCCCTCCATGGCCTCTACATCAGCTCCTGCCTTCAGAATCCTGCCCTGTGTGAGTTCCTGTCCTGACTTCCTTCAATAATGAACCACAATATGGAAGTGTAAGCCAAATAAACCCTTTTCTCCCCAACTTGCTTTTTGGTCATAGTATTTTGTCAGAATAATAAAAACCCAAACTAAAATGGATGGTAAGACTCTATAGCCCCAGCTGGACAAAAAAAAAAAAAATAAGAAAAGCAAAGGTGTTCATTTGGCTAATTTGTAAGACTGACTTCAGGGGAGAAAGTCATCTACATTTTGCATAAGTTTAGATTGAGGAGAGACGAAGAGTCATCTGAAGCCAGGACATGAAAAAATGGGTGTGGTTTGTCCTGGAACTCGTCAAGTAGGACAGTCCAGATGAGTTGAATAGAAATGTGGGTGTCAGGATCAGTCCAGGTGAAAGCAAAATTGTTTTGTGACTCGGTATGGGGGCGGGGAGAAGAAGGTGTCCTTGAGGTGCAGGACTGAGAAATGGGAGGTCCCTGAGGGGCTGGCATAAAGGGGTGTATAGGGGTTAGCTACATCAGGGTAGAGGGGAGCCACTGCAGAACTGAGGGGCTGGAGATCTTGAAGGGGGGCTCCATCAAGCTTTTAAACTGAAAGTATAGAGGTGTTGGGAGGGGAGATGTGGGACGAGGTAGCTTTCCTTAGGAGGTTGGAGATAACAGACTTAAGTCCCCTGAGGCTCTGGAGAGAGTGGATACTGAATGTATGTATTGTGTAGGGTCCTGTAATTGGATGACAACAGGGGAATGGTGTTTAGCAACAGAGTTCTTGATATCCCAGACTCCAGGGGGTGGGGGTGGGGGAGTTGTGGAGGGTGGACATCTGGGAGGTAGACAAAGCAAATGTGATGGAACCAGTTGGTTGGGGTGATGGAGAAGGAGAGAGGCTGCTGGCAAGCTTGGGATCTTGTATTCTTATAATAAGAATACAAGACAGGTTGGCACCACCAGAAAAGAATGGGCGACAGAAACACCCCTGAAAATGCAATTGTGCAGTAGGGTCTGGTGTTTGTAAGGCTGTGCCCATACCCTGACGATAGGAAAATGAGGAGAGGTGGCTCCCCAAAACTCTGACAAGATCAAGTAAGCGGCCCTGGTGTTCAGGAGAAAGGAGATGGGCCACCGGGATATTGTAATGACTACTCAAGGCTTCCTGTCAGAGATGACAGAGGTCAAGTCAAAGCAGCCCAGCCCCCTTCATTCATTCATTGCCTGAGAGATCTGCTGGAGGGTGATCTGAGTCTGATGTCCCCACCCTGTAGGAAAGGGAAACAGACAGGAGTCAGTAGTTAGTGCTCTGATTTTGTTTAAACTTTTTATTAATTCTTCGTGAATTTCACATTGTGCATCCCAATCCCACTTATCTCCCCACATCCCTTTGTATCTGCCCTCTGCCCTTGCAGCCTCATATGTGTGTGTATGTGTATATATAATTTTTTAAATTAAAAATATTTTTAAAATCTCATTCTGGAGGCTGTAGTGTGTCACACAATATACGCTTCTGCCCACACATCTTTACTTGCGATGGTTCACTACAGTGAGTCATTTGTCTGGTTCCAAGGCTTCTGCTACACTGTCAATACTGGATCCTCACTGGGACTCCTCTCAGACACCCTGTTGTTGCCCAGTGTCATGGAGATCCTGCAGCTTTGGACCTGCTGGACTGGCCCAGCAGTTCACGATGTAGTTGGTGGGGTGGACCAACTCAAAGCCCTGGCCCTGTCTCTGGGTGGTAGCTGAGTCGGTCAGCCCTCCAGCTCTCCCACACCCACACCATGAGCACGTGCTCTCTAGCACTGCCCCAGCTAGCACCCAATGCTGCAGTCAGCGAGGGGTAAAGCCAGCTCTCCTGCTCTTATACCCYCCAGCCAGCTCATCCAATCCCACATCACCAGGGGCCGGCTCTACCATGCTGCCCAGGAAAGCAACAGGGCCTGTTCTCCCAAGGGCTGCAGTAGGTGAGGGACAAGGCTGATCCCACTCTCATGACCTCCAGGCCAGCTCTTCTGCCTACTGCAGGTTCAGGTGTTGAGGGGTGAGGGAGGAAGGCATCTCTCTCACCCAAGCCACTGCATGGCAGTAGTAGTCGGGCCAGCTCTGGACATGGGCACACACTTTGGACATGGACAGAAGAGCCTGCAGGGTTAGGGAAGGCCAGGCCCAGTGAGCCTTCCTGGACACAGTTGAAGCAGTGATGGTCCTCGAGCCTTAGGAGGCAAGGGAGCCTAGGCAGTCACCAAATGCCTTGTCCAGCATTTGACATTTGTGCATATGGGCTTTTTCATCTCTCCCATGGTACACCTTAAAGGCCAGATCCAAGACTTTCCCCTGAGGGCTTAGGGGGGTCTTCTCTCTAAGCTTGGTTCTAATGTTGGAAAAACTCTGGGGAAAGAAATAGATCATAAAGAGTTGTTTACCCTCTGGGTTTTCAGGGTCTAGATCACTACACTGTCAGAGAGCCTTTGTGAGGTGGTGTAGGACACCAGCCAGGAGGCAAGTTGATCTCTAGCTAGAATGCTCCCTGGGGTATTGTAGTTCCATTCAGGATTCTAGTTGGGAGACCATTTCAGACCTACCAGGCGCCCTGCATTAATTTGGTGAACTTCCTCTGCATGTGTTCTAGCCTGTTCCCAAACTCACCTGGGCTCTTTGGGCCATAGAATCACATCTGTGTCATGAAAATTTGTCACATTTTAGCAGCTACTGTTGCTGGGTCACTGAAGGTGAACTTGGGGCATTGGATTTTTCAACAGCCAGGGCTACCTAGTGAGACACTGTCTCAAATGAAACAAAACAAAAGCCTGTCTGGAAAACTAAGGTCCTGCAGCAGCACAGGCTGGTAACCACAGCAGGTCCAACAGTCAGTCGCCAGACCCAAGCTCCAGGTACCAGTAACCCAATTCCAAGGGATCCTATGCTCTCTTCTGGACTCTGGAGCACCTGTACACAGACACACACACACACACACACACACACACACACACACACACACACACACAGAGRCACACTCACAAGAGAGAGAAAGACAGAGAGAGAATTTAAATTAAAAACAAAACTGAACCAAGATGGAGAGCAATCCAGGAAGAAACCCAGCACTGACCTGTAACTGTACATGCACACACATAACCATGCAGCCCTAACACAAGAACACACATACACATTCGTTTGCACACACGCACACACAATATGCAAACACACGCACACAAACACACTAAGACTTTCTGGGTGAGTGGGTAAGTGGGTGGTTTTTGGTTTTACAAGACAGGGTTTCTCTGTGTAGCGCTGGCTGTCCTGGAACTCACTCTGTAGTGGTTGGCCTCGAACTCAGATCCACACGAAGACATTTTTAACAGAAGCTAGTAAGGTAGGGAGGGAATGTGCTGGGTGTGGCCGGCAGGTGGCACTGCTGGAAGGAGCATTTGCAGAATGCCTGGCAAGCCCCATTCCCAGCCAGACAGAGCTGCCGCTGCAGGTGGTTGAGCTCCCCACAGGGCAAATCACGTGGATTGCTGTCGTCTTGTCATCAAAAGGGCCGCCTATGAGGGTTCGGAGAGGCAGGAAGCCCACACCCTCCCTCCGTCAATGGAAAGGAGAAATAGCTACAGTCACCTCACTGATTCCAGCGGTCCTGGAATCAGCTCCTTAAACCAAGATGATAGCTCTCTGCCTTCCGGCCTTCCCGCCCCCTCCCCCAGGGTGACAGGCATCCTGGAGCTGTGAGTCTCAATAAAACTTGCTCCCTTTGATTTCTCAGGGATTTTATCACAGCATCAAGACTCCACCCTCTAAAACCAAGGTTCTCAGCCTATGAGTCCCTTTGGGGTCCAACAACCCTTTCTCAAGGGTCGCATATCAGATATTTATATTATGATTCATAACAGTAGTAGAATTACAGTTATGAATTAGCAATGAAATAATTTTATGGTTTGAGGGGTCACTTCAACATGAGAAACTGTATGAAAGGGTCCTATCATTAGGAGGGTTGAGGACCACTGCTCTAAACCAACCCCTCCTCCTCTGTAGACCAAACTGGCCTTGAAATCACAGTGATCTTCTTGCCTCTGCCTCCAGAGTTCTGGGACTAAAGGTTTGCACCACCACTGCCTGGAGTTAAGTACTTTCTTAAACATATATTTTATGTGTACGATATATATGTACGATATAGTGTGTGTGTGTGTGTGTGTGTCTGTGTGTGTCTGTGTGTGTGTGTGTGTGTGTGTGTGTGTGCGCACGCAGGTTGGTCTACCTGGACTGTGAATTTCCAGGCTTCTCCTGTCTCTACCTCCCATGTCCTCACAGGGACTTTGGGATTACAGATACAAACAGTATACACATCCGGCATGTAAGTCATAAGCCCTGGATGTTCAAACTCTCATCTTGATACTTGCACATAAGAATCTACCCACTGAGCTGTCCCCCAGCCCATAGCAGAACATTTTGACTGACATGATGAGATTATTATGATCATCAAATAAATTTACACATCCATCATTGTGTTGGTCAGCTTTCTTTGTTGTAACAAACTACAGAAAATCAATGTAAAATGAAGACGATTCTCCTTCCTGTCCCAACTTCAGAAGTTTCCATCCTTAATGGACTGACTAGTCAGATAGCTTTTAGGGCTATGGAAGGCAGGAACAGGAGGTGAAGCCAATATACTCACTGCATAGCAACCAAGAAGGCAGCCTCCTCCAGTATGCTTCAGAGACACAGCCTCAGTAACATAAGGCTACCTGCCAGATACCACCCCACCCACACCCYACCTCATCACCACACCCCACTCACTCAAACACACACAACCCCCCACCCTTTTCCTTTTCCTTTGTTAATTAAATTTGTTCTCTCACAATTCCAATCTGCTTTCTGGTCCACTGATTGCTAAGCAGTAGTGAGTCTTCTCTCTAACTTGACTTAAATGTTTCTCTGAGTCTAACCATTTCCCTGGATGAGGCTTTGGTTTTCCAGAAGTTTCTCACCCTCTTGGCTTCTCTTGAAAATCCTGGTACCAGGTAAACTGTGTCTGTTCATGCTTTTAGCACTGGCCGATGTCCAATAAGTGATGACCCATTGAACAGCTTGTGTCTTCTTAGCTCAGTCTCCCTGGGTCTCTGGGACGCTTCGTGCCCAGCCCTGGGACTCCTCATCCTCAGGAATTGTGTCCTCATAATCTCAGAACTCTACATCTAGTTCCTACATTTATCGAATCTGGCCTCAATATACAGCCCAACTGATCAGGAGAACATGAAGAAGTTCTCCTTTCTTTATTCCTTTTTCCTCCCTTTATGCCCTGGTTTTTTTTTT
>BDUI01000158.1:226892-243835 GCA_002335545.1 Apodemus speciosus
TCTGTGTAGTCCTGGCTGTCCTGGAACTCACTCTGTAGACGAGGCTGGCCTCGAACTCAGAAATCCACCTGCCTCTGCCTCCCAAGTGCTAGGATTAAAGGCGTGCGCCACCGCCTGGCACCATCCCGTTTTCATAAGTAAACTTCTAGCTTTCAACTGTTTTCCGATCGCTTTATCTTGATTTTGTTTGTTTATTTGGTCAGTTGGTTGGCTGATAGACTTTTGAGACAAGGTCTCACGTAGTCTGAGGCTGGCCTCAGACTAGGTGAAAAACTGAATACAACCTTCAACTCCTGTTTATTCCTCTGCTCCGAAGAGCTGGGGTGCCAGGTGCAATCCCCAGGGCCCGGATTATGTGATTACTTTCAATTTTGGTTTTTTTCCTCTCTCCTTGTTGGCTCTGGAGTTTCCACAGAAGTCCCTGCTACTCGAAATTGTTCCCAATTCTGCCTCTCTTGACCCTTGAAGCCCAAGATCTTCCCAAGATGCCTGCATCACAAGTAGCCGCACAGGATCCTCCTCTAAACCCTCTAAAGCCGCCTCAAGCTCCAGACCCTTGAATTTCCTCCAAATTCTCACCATGAATTTGTTTTTCTCCCCTCCTCTCTCCTTCCAATCCTTTCATCAATTTCTTCTATATATGGTCAACAAATCATCCCCTCCCCATCCACTCAGCCCTCAGGGCTCTTCCAGTAACTTCTTGGGGTGGAGCTCCTGTGGCTAGAAGACCTTGGGTAATAGCTCTTCTTCATGAGATGAAGAAGACAGATCATATCTACTACTGGTCACTTCCCTTCCTCCTCCACGGCCTTATTCTCTTCCTTTTGCTCCTTCTCCATCTCTTTCCCCTCCTCCATCACCTCCATCTCTTTCTCCTCCATCTCCTCCTCCCCCATCTCCTCCTCCTCCAACTACTCCTCCTCCATCTCCTCCTCCTCCATCTCCTCCTCCTCCATCTCCTCCTCCTCCATCTCCTCTTCTTCCACCTCTTCCTCCATGTCCTCCTCCACCTTCTCCTCCATCTCCTCCTCTACCTCCTCCTCCATATTCTCTCCATCTCTTCCACCTCTATCTCCTCATCTTCTCAGGGAGCCTTTACATGGGCTGGGGTTCCAGACTGAATAAAAAAGAAGAAAAGATAAAACAAGACAAGCACTTATCTCTGTGCTTTGTCACTGTGGATTCTTTATGACCAGGTAGCTCACACTCTTGCTATATCGTTCCCTCCACGATGGACCCTGTCCCCTCCCACCATGACCCAGCGTCAACACTTCCTTGAGTTGCTTTAGTCAGGCATCTTGTCACCGCAGTAAGAAAAGTGCCCCATGCCATTGCTTCATCTGGTAACATCTTCCACAACTGAGCAATAATGCCGGTGYTTTTGAGTTCTGTGTGCCACTTCGCCGATGCAATCCTACCTGGAGCTTAGGGTGGCATGGGAAATCTGAGGAACAGTCTTGAGGGACAGAGCCCTCCACCTGACACTGGGGAGGATCTGACACTGAATACATGTAGTTAAAACAGAATTGAGTTAAGAGCCACCCCATCTACTACTGAGATTTCTCTCAGGGGTGGAGAGGAAGCCCAACTCTCACTATATGTACAGTGGGGCCTCTACATTTCCAACTTTCACAGACTAGAAGTTGGTTTGAGTCAAAATGAGGAGAGTCTTGTCATCCACCTCTTGCCAGTTCCTCAATGCAATCGATTTAAACATCTGCCTCTAGTAACCACACCCTTGTAACTGTGCCCTGTGGAACAGTTTCTCTCTCTCTCTCTCTCTCTCTCTCTCTCTNATAATCAGGGAAGCTGTCAAAAACAAAACAAACAAACAAAAAACTGGAAAGGTCGAAGCCTTCTGAGAAAAATGTCCAAGGTTGATATTTGGCCTTCTCTCTCACACACACACACACACACACACACACACACACACACACACACACACCTACAACAGTATAGATGCTCCCAATGCCACCTATTCATCTCAGGGAAAACCCAAAGTACTCACATCTGCCCGCTCTAATCCTAATAAGAACTTGGCCAAGTGTATTAGATTTCTACTGCTTTGATAAATATCGTGATCAAAAGCACCAAGGGGAGAAAAGGGTTTATTTCAGCTTACAGCTTGCAGCCCTTCCTCCAGGGAAGTGAGGACAGGAACTCAAGCAGGGCTGGAAGCTGGATGCAGGAGCTGATGCAGAGGCCATGAAGGGGTGCTGCTTACTGGATTGCTCCCCATCAACCATCAGTCAAGAAAATGCACCCTAGGCCAATCTGATGGAGGCATTTTCTCAATAGAGTCTCATCTCAAGTGACTCTAGCCTGGGTCAAGTCGATGTTAAGACTATCCAACACACCAAGGAAACTATTTTAGGGAAAACACTTTGAGCCCCACTTGGGCATTGTGTCTCTCAATTTCTTCTTGTTCTACACTACTTGTACACCAGACAGCATGGACCCAGTTTCTATACGGTGTAAGGCCTCTCATGAGTTCTCTACTGAGCCCAGCTTGCTTCTGGATAGAGGTTCTTCAACAATGGCATCTCAGCAAAAACAAACTGGACACTGGTCAAAGGGGAGCTGCACAGACATAAGCCAGTGTGCACAAGTCTTCTAGGGAAGGGATATCTGGTCATGGATGGATACTTTGGTATGGGTCACCTGCTAGAAGAAAGAAACATCTGAGAGCCAGGCATGGGGGCACACGCCTTTAAACCCAGCACTCAGGAGGCAGAGGTAGATGGATCTCTGTGAGTTCCAGGACAGCCAGAGCTACACAGAGAAACCTTGTCTTGAAATATATTTTAAATTAGAAATTAAATTTAAAAAGGTATCCAGCTGGGTATGGAGTCACTGGAAACACATCTCTATTTTTCTTATCTCATACATATAATACATCCCAACCACCCTCTCATTCCACCCTGCTCCTCCCCTCTCTCTTAGATGCAGTCCTCCCCCATCTCCCTTCAGATTCTAACTTTTTAAAACATTATTTTACTATCTATTTATATGTCTGTGTGTGTCTAGGAGACAAGAACCTTCCTGGGTTTGGATGGCACCGTCTCTGGGCTTGGATCCTAGACTCAGAGTGGGAGCCGGGCTGGGGTCCTGGGCCAAGAGTGTGAACTGAGCACCAGGATTCATCTTTCTCTCTCTCTCGTTTAAAGATTTATTTTATATATATATATATATATATATATATATATATATATANTTCAGACACACCAGAAGAGGGCATATCTGATTTCATTCCAGATGGTTGTGAGCCACCATGTGGTTGCTGGGATTTGAACTCAGGACCTCCAGAAGAGCAGTCAGTGCTCTCTTAACCACTGAGTCATCTCTCCAGCTCCCCCACTCCCCTTTTCTTTTCTCTTTTAATATTGTGCTTTTTGATAAACATCAGTCCTGTTTTTATTTGTTTTTGTTTTGGTTTGGGTTTTTTGAGACAGGGTTTCTCTTTGTAACCCTGCCTATGCTAGAACTCCCTGTATAGACCAGGCTGGCCTTGAACTCAGAGATCCTCCTGCCTCCACCTCCTGAGTGCTGGGACTAAAGGCATGTGCCACCACCGCCAGACAATTCTGGCATTCATCTCTTTGCTCTCTGATTGCAGATGTGATGAGATCAGCGGCCTCCGTCCAGCTCCTGCTGCCAGGCCTGCATCACTACAAAGGACTGTAGCCCCCAGCTGTGAGCCTGAACAAACCCTTCCACTGTTAAGCTGCTATGTCAGGAAATCTGTCACAGCAAGAAAATGAACTACAACACACACACTGTAAGGAGCCATGTGGGCTGGAGCATCATCAAGACAGGGCTAGACATTACACCCATTCCTGAGACCTCATACCAATATATTTACCAAGTGTAATCAGAGCACACATGCTAAGGGAGTGCTTTCCCTGTACACAGAAGTTCAAAGTCCCCACATAGACCTCTCACAACAGACTCTACTGCAATTCCACCAGGGTCCAGCCTGGGGAACCATGCATGTGCGGGGTCTTATGCACAGAGCTTGAGTGGAACATGATGACAGGAGAGACTGGACGCCGTGAAGGCCTGCCCAGCATGGATGCTTCCCACTGCTGCACACTCCAGTCCCCACGCCCTCCACCAATCCTGAGACCTGCATGCAGGGAGGGCAGAATCCCACACAGCCTGGGGGCGGTGCAGGAGGACTGACAGGCTAGCATCTCAGGGGTCCACCACACTCCTAGGTCCTCCTCCTATGACGGAGCTTTGGCCTGCTCCTTCCTTCCTCTTGGGAATGCACTAAAGAACTTAGCAGTGCAGGCACCTCTCCTGGTCAACATTATTCTTTTCTTTTTATATAAGTAGTGTATTTTTAAAAAACTTTTTACATTTATTCTCTTTGAATTTCACATCATGCACCCCAATCCCACTCATCTCCCTGCCCCTCCATATCTGCCCTCTGCCTTGCAATCACCCCCCACCAAAAGAAAACAAAAAATATATAAATAAATAAAAATAAATAATAAGTAATAAAATCATCTCATCATGTAAGGTGCACTGTGTCACTCAGTTTACCCTTTAACCCCACAGACTTACACACAAATGTTTGCTACAGTGCACCATTGGTCTGGTTTGAGGCCTCCAGCTTCTGCTACAGTATCAGTACTGGATCCTCTCTGGAACTCCTCTCGGATGTCCTGTTGTTGCCCTGTGTCATGGATGTCCTGCAGCTTCAGATCTGCAGGACCTGCCCCTTCACATGCTCTATCAGTTCATAGGGGAGATGTCGGGATGGGCCAGCTCAGAGCCCTGGTTCTGAGTGGTAACTAAGTTGGTCAATTCTCCAGCACTGTCCAGGCCAGGGGCCAGGTTGGCTCTCCGTTGCCCACATCACCAAGGCCACCTCTCCTGTGCTGCTCAGGTGGTGTGAAGGGCCTGCTCTCCTCATGCTGTAGCCGGCAAGGGGCGGAGGCCAGCTCTCAGGCCCCAGTGCCCTTTTGCCAGCTCTCCCACACTGCTCAGAAGAGGGATGAGGCCAGTATGCACAACCCTCAGACATCAACATCGCCCCAAGCGGCAGCCCAAACAGAGACAGCCCAATGGCCTTGGGTGGTAACATTGGCCACAGGCCTGAACACCGACCCCTGCTGCTGCAGAGGCACGGAACCACCATGTTTGTGTGTTTTTATGTGTCTGAGTGCTTGCCTTCACGTCTGTCTGTGCAGTATGTGGGCCTGGTGTCCATGGAGGTCAGAATAGGGCATCCCAGCTTCTGGAAGTGGGACTTGAAGCCAGGTCCTCTTTGAGAGCAGCCAGTGCTCCTAACTGCTGAGCCACTTCTCCAGCACTGACAGGGGTCCATGTCTTGAGTTCATAATTGCCCCCCTCCCCCACCTTAGCCTCCTAATTGCTGGAATTAGAAGCTTAAGCCATGACACCTGGCCCCTTGGGAGGCTGAAGAGATGGCCCAGAGGCAGAGTGTAGACTGCTCTTGCCAAAGACTTGAGTTTGTTTCCCAGCATCTATGTCAGGTGACTCCAACTCCAGAGGATCAAACACCTTCCTTTGGCCACAGCAGACACTGAACTCACATGTACTTACTCACACAATACACATAAATAGAAAATTAAAAATCCTTTAAAATATGTCCTCTCTGTAAGCATAATAAAATCAACATGGTGGCTGCCATCCTTGGCATGTGGCTCTCTTCAGCACCAGTGCCCTGCTCCCTTCTCTACGCATTTTTATTACACTTATTTATGTTTACACATGTATGTGTTGTCGTCAGAGAACAACTTGTGACTATTCACTCTATCCTTCCTTCGTACTGGTCCTGGGGCTTTTTCTCGGGTCCTCAGGAGGGGGGGAAGGAGGGGCTTGACTATAAGCACCTTTGCCCGCTGAACCATCTTGCTGGCCCATATTCTAGACTTTTCCATCACTATGGCAACCTGATTCCAGGACCAAACCACCACGTTGATCATTCAAATTTTACAGTTCCATT
Source organism: Apodemus speciosus (assembly GCA_002335545.1). Lineage (NCBI taxonomy): Eukaryota > Metazoa > Chordata > Mammalia > Rodentia > Muridae > Apodemus > Apodemus speciosus. The sequence continues at coordinate 232,870 of BDUI01000158.1, forward strand.
GTGGTTTGTCTTTGGGGCTTGCAGGAATAGGGTTTTTTCCAAGTTTATATGTGCCCATGAGAACTGTAGTATAAATATTTAATTCCTAGCACAGGGGTCCTTCCCACTTTAGACCATTTATGTTCCTGAATGAAAGATGCACGTAGCCTTATATTTTAATATGTCTTAAGCAGCACAATAGCTTGTTAGAACCTACCGCCTGCCGATAACTCTGAGTTACTACTCACTAATTCCTGTGTTCCGCCTTGGCTGCTCCTGACCCAGCTGAGCCTCAGGCCACGTTCTCCTGGCCCTTTCTCATGGCGGTTCTTCATCTCCCTCCTGCACATTCTTCTTCTTTCATGGCGGCTCTCTCCTTCCTCTCCTCCACATTCTCCTAAGGCGTGGAGACTCTCCTTCTCTCCCTTCTTCCTCATAGTCCCAAGCCTGGGAAACCTAAATCCCACCTATGTCTCTTCTCCCCAACTATCTTTATTTACCAATCAGAACTAACTGGGAGCAGAGTCCCTCAGTGTCTTACATGTGAACCCTCTCGTGCAGACAGTTTTAGGAGACCCTAATTAACATGAGAATACAAGCAGCATTAAGCCAACCTACTTCAGAGAACAACAAATTATGAATGACATTGGGCTGGTAAATCTAAATTATTTTTAAAATTAAAATTTCAGCTGAGTGGTTATGGCACACGTCTTTAATCCCAGAACTCTGGAGGCAGAGACAGGTGGATCTCTGTAAGTCTGAGGCCAGCCTGGTCTACAGAGTGAGTTCCAGGACAGCCAGGGCTACACAGAGAGATCCTGTGTYAAAAAACAAAACAACAGACAAAAAATTTAAATTTTAAAAATAAATACAACTTATTGGGAAGGGATGCAGGCCTCTCTTGCTTCGTTCATTCCTTTGACATTTGCCCAAATTTCCCTCAGCTCATAAGTCTTAGACAACATTTTTTTTGAGGCACAGTCACTTGTAGCCTAGGCTGGCCTCTAACTCACTGTGTAGTTGCCAAGGATGACCTTGAACTTCTGATCCTCCTGTAACTGTCTCCTGAGTGCTGGGTGGCAGGTGTGTCCACCATGCCTGGCTGCAGAGCCCTTTCCTTTGAGATATCAAAGGAAACCATGCTCAGCTTTGTCTCTTTTGCCCAGAGGTGGCTTGGCTTGTCAAGAAGTCTCACAAAAAGCCAAACTGAGAGAAAATAGGAAAAAGTAGGGAGAGATGGTACTGACTGCCTCGCTTTTGGCCAGAGATTAAGTAAAAAATAAAGAGCATTAGATTTCTTCTTAGACAGTCTCATGTAGGCCAGGCTGGTCTTGAACTCTCTGAGTAGCTGAGAATGATCCTCTTGCTCCTCCTGCCTCCACCTCCCAAGTCCTGGGATGGCAGGGGCATGCCACCATACCAGATTAGAGTTCTTATAGACAGAACAGGAATGAGCCTAATCACCGAAGCACTTCATCTGGTGGGGCTGTAGACATGGCACAGCCGTCAAGAACTCCGGTTGCTGAGAGCAAAAACAAGAAGCTGCAGGTGGTGCATGGCTTTGAACCCCGAGACTACCCCAGTGACATACTCTTCCATCCAGGCTGCATCTTCTAAACCTACCCGAACAGTGACACCAACACCAACACCACCAGGTGGGCACTCCACATTCAAAGAGCCTCAGAAAGGAATCCCAGGGGGAATAAAAACTAATAAAACACGAATGAGGAGCTAAGGAGACAACAAATGAGATGGCTATGAGGGTCAAGATGCTTGCCTCCAAGCATGATGATTTTAGGCTCTGTACCCAGAATTCATGGGGCAGAAGGGGACTGCTGAGGCCTACAAGTTATCCTCTGATCTCCATATGCACAGTGGTGCACAGGCGTGCATACACACACACACACACACACACACACACACACACACACAAATAATAGATAAATTAATTAATAAAAGAGAAATGGCAAGTTCTCCCACTTAATCCATAAAATCTGTTGGCCACCTCATTTCTCTCCTTGCCATATGTATAGGCCATATCTGTTTTGTCCCCAGGGGAAACCCCATCACATAAAGGACATCATTCTGCCTCTGCAAGTACCAATCTGTTCTGCCTCTACAAGTGCCAATCTGTGCCTATTTGTACTAATCTGCTTACTGATCTGTATCTTCTTGGGAAAATCCCCACAAGAGTAAACGTTTGTTTTAAATGCCACCTTCAGGCTGGAGAGCACCAACTGCTCTTGCAGATGTCCTGGGTTCAATTCCCAACACCTACATGGTAGCTCACAACCAGCTGAACCCTGAAGGGGATTTGACACCTTCTTTCTGGCCTCTGTACACTAGACAAGCACATGGTACACAGACAGCCATGCAGGCAAAACACACATCTGTGTAAAATTACAATTCATTTCAAAAAAAAAAAGATGACCATCCTCATGCCTAACAGTCCTCCTAGAACACAATCAAATGGCTATGCTAACTTCTCAGCACAGCCCGAAGTCTCCAAGCCCAGGGCCAGTCCGTGATCCTCTGACCCCTTTCTCTCCTGGGAATTTTAAGCAGGGTGAGAGAGTGCTTTCCCAGTATGAAAGTCCTGAGTCCCTCCCTTGGTGTTAATAAATAAAATAATAAACATAAACTGTTTTTGTTTTCTGATACTAAAACCATTCTACACGCTAGACCAGGAGTGACGGCTTGTGTCAACGTGAGGTATTGTGTCATAGCTAAGGGAGAAGAAACTTGCACACTTAGGAAAGGGTTTTGCTGTTGGTTTTGTTTTGTTTTTGTGGAAGTTTGGGGGAGGGTCATAGAGGTGGTTGGCTGGGTTTTRAAGGCAGAGTCTCACTATGTAGACTGTAAACATTCACAGTCTTCTGATCTTAGACAAGTCAGTTCAGCTCTGTATGTCTGCGATGGGGAAAGACTTGACAATACCTAGTGGTTTGAAAATGCCCCTACCCCCAGTCTGGCCCTAAGTTCGTGGCACTGTTTGGGCAGGTTTAGGAGACACAGCCTGGATGGAAGAAGTAGGTCAGTGGGTTAGACTCTGAGGGATGGCCATGTGCCGTCCTCAGCTTGCTGTCTCTGCTCTCAGCTTCCAGCTTCTGCTGCCATGCTTTCACCCCACCATCATGGGGCGAAAAAGACAACGAGCCTTTCTTTCTATACAGTCATGATGTTTATCACAGTGATAGAAAGGTCATGAACACACAACCTCACAAGGAACGGAAATGCGTATAGTTATTCAAAAATATTCTTTGAAGCCAGGCATGGTGGAGCATGACTCTAATTCCAGCACTCAGGAGACAGGGGCAGCTGTCTACAAGATGTTAGAAATTGACAGTGCCCAAGAGAGATAAGGGTTCTGCATTTKTGGGATGTGGAAGAGCAACAAGTAGCAGTGAAGACACATGGAAGTGACAATAGGGAACATGGCTGTCCCTCGAGTACTCAGGTCTGTCCCCAGAGCCCACACAAAAGGCCTAGCATAGCAGAGACAGTAAGAGCTCCAGGGATGCCAAGACAGGAAGACAGTGTCGTGTCCCCTGGCCAGTGAGCCAGTTGGGCTGATGAGCCTCAGGCCAGTGAGATCAGTCCTCAAAGAGTGAAACAGAGAGTAACTGAAGGGGACACCTGATGTTTGGTGGGTCACATGTGGGGGCGTGGGGGGAGGGAGAGGAAGGGAGATGGGGGAGGGAGGAAGAAAGGGAGGGAGGCAGGACCCATCCCCTAAGGAAGCAAGCAGAACGCTATGATAAATATTAGGCAAACTGAGTTAGTTGGATGACTGTCAGAAAAAGATTTTTGAGGAAATATGAGAATGAGTCCATTGCATCAAAAGCCAGGGTACAGGATGCAAAGACTCTGGGTGGATGGTAGCTGGCAACCTTCTGAAACACTGTGCCAGGCCCGAGTGGCTTAATAAGGTTATAGACAAGAATGAGGTGTAGAGAAGGAAGGAGAGAGGGAGGGGAAGCAGGAAGAAGAGAGGGAGATGAAGGAAAAGACRGAAAAAGAAAGGTGGAGAAGAAAGAGAGAATGAGGAAAAGAGAGATGGAGGAGGGGAGAGAAATGGAGGGAGGAGAAGGAGATAGGGAGATAGAGAAGAAAGAGATAAGGGAGGAAGAGATGAAGGTGGAGGAAAGACAAAGAGGAGGAGGAGGTTAATCTAGGGATGTACCCTCACTCTGGTTACTATTCATATGGTGAGTTGATACCAAAATGGTAGCTGGATTTCCCTAAAAGGAGCCTAGATCTGCTCCATTTCTCTTGTTTGTGTGCATGTATGTGCATGTGTGTTTCTGTATGTTGCATGTGTATGCTCATGTGTGTGTGCATGTGTACATGTGTGCATGCATGTTCATACATGCATGTGTGTGGACTGCATGCATGTGTCTGTGTGCATATATACATGTGTGAATGTTCATGATTGTGTGTATATATTTGTGCATGTGTATGTGAGAGAGGGTCCACAGTCTCACCTCCAATGCAACATCACTGAGTTCTAATGCTGTTAGAAATGAGTCACTAACTCAGCCACATCAAAAGGAAGAACTTGACTTCACCTCCCAAAAGAAGAAGAAATATCAAACAGTTTATGGTTTCTTTATCAATCACTAGAAATGTTACCTTGAGGTACCAACAGCACAAGCACTTCTGAAGAGATGAGGCAGAGGCATAATGACAGGAGTGGGGGTGAAGTATCAAGATTAACATATGAGAGGCTGGGGAGATGACTTGATGACTAAGAATGCTTGCTATGCAAGCAGGAAGTCCTAAATTCATATCCCCAGGGCTACATAAAAAACTAAGTGGGCTAGTGTGTCTGCAACTCCAGGACTGAAAATGGAAACAGCTGATCAGTGGGTTCCAGACTCAGAAGAGACCCTGTTCCAGACATACAATGAGGAGAGCAATAGAGGAAGACATCTGACATGGACTTCTAGACTTTGCATAGGGGCCATATGGACACATATGCACATATACATATGCACATGCACACATGCACACACACATATACTAACACACATACACACACACACACACACATACACACATACACACATACACACACATGGACAAAGCCAGGAAGGCAGCAGTTGGGAAGGTTGTGAATTTACTAAAAGGCCTTCACACTCCAGAGTGGCTCACATTGAACTTGGGACACCCAGGTAGCTAGCTCACCATTTGGACATTGTGAAAAAATTTCTCCTGAATTGAAGCTTCCATCTTGGAAGGAGGTTGTTAAGACTTAGGACCTACCAAATGCTGTCCAACAAGAAGGAAAAAGTGGACCCAGGGTCTGGAAAGGCCCAATGCAGCAGTGTAGGAGAATACCAAAACAGGAAAGTGAGAAGGGGTGAATAGGGGAAGGGGGAGGGGGAAAGACATATGGGACATTGGGGATGCAGGGAAACCAGGAAAAAGGGAAATGAAATGTAAATAANAGTCCCTGAAACTTACAGGATTCTCAAGCCATTACCACTACCCTGAGTTATATAAGCAGTAAGATCAGTATCTTGGAAAGTCCTGCAGGGAATTCTAAGCGTACTCATCATGCAGCTGAGATGGACTTTCTGACAAGACAGCTATTGAGTCATCTGTGCTCCTATAAGCAACCCCAGCAGATCAATTAGTTCATCAAGTTGGATTTGGGTGGGATGGTTTCTTCTGTGGTTAGATAGAAGATATGGGATGAACAGAGAGATTTGGGAATATTTTTGTTTTGTTTTGTTTGTTCAGGAAGTTGCCCAGGAGACCCCCAAAATTCCTAGTGGCTGTTGCAGTGATGCTCCTAATACTCCATATTGTTTGCTTTTCGTTTCCTCATTGGTCTCTCATCCCCCTGTTCCCCCCCCATTCCCCTCCCCACCACCACCACCACCCTGTCCTGCAAGCAGCACAATTCACCAGTGCAGGAGGCATGAGATAAACACACAGGGGTTTTCTGTCAAAGGAAGGCACTCATAACCTGTTTTCCCAGCAGACAACTGGAAACAGCCATGAGTAGTAACTTGTTACCTTTGTGCTGCGTGGTCAAAACCACATCTGATCATTCTCCCAGACCCTTATTGTGAGCTCGTTTTTCTCAGTCCGTCTACAGATATTTAGAGGAGGACTGGTGTGCACTTTACAGAAGTTTGGTCTAGCCGTGTCTGATCTTCATTTACTTTGCTCCTCCAGGAGATTTATATGTGCTTTATTGTGCACACAGGTTTGAGTTAATTGTCACCAGGAAGTTTTCACCAAGATGTTCTATGCTTAAATGTGCCTGAAATAAACCACTCGGGGGTCAGACTCCCTTCTTGTCACATGGAAGCTAATTTCCTTCTTGCTTCCCATGGGTCGCCTTTTGCCGACTGTGACGGTCACTGAAATCCCACCCCCCAGGGAACGGGGTGCAGATTCCTCAAGTAACAAAACATCCCACTGACCTTGAGAGGTGGAAAAATCTGTTTTCACTTTTTTTGTTTGTTTTTTACTTTGTATTGATTCTTCGTGATTTTCACATCATACACCCCAATCTCACTCAGCGCCCCATCCCTTGGTATTCACTCTCTCTGTCCCTGCAACCTCTCCCTGAAAGAAAATAAGATAGAAGAGAAATAACTTGCTGTAGAAGTTGCAGTGTGTCCCAGTGTGTCACACTGTGTACACTTTGGTGTTCATTGCAGTGAGTCATTGGTCTGGTTCAAGGACTCTGGCTTTTGCTTCACTGTCATGGAGATGCTGCAGCTTTCAATCTGCAGAACTGCCCCTTCACACACCCCAGCACTTCATAGATGGGGGAAGATGTTGAAGTGGACCAACTCAAAGCCCTGGATCTGGGTCTGGGTGGTAGCTGAGTTGGCCAGCCCAGCAGCTCCCCTGCACTAGGGCAAGCTCTCCAGCATTCCAAGCTCACCCAGTGCCAGCGGGAGAGAGGCAAGGGCAACTCTCCTGCTCTCCCATCTTCTGGGCTGCTTCACCCACACCCTTGCCACCAGGGTCAGCTCTTCTGTGCTACCCAGGTGAGGTGCAAGGTCTGCTCTCCCAAAGGCTGCAACCAGTGAGAGGCAGGGATGGCTCACCCACTCTCATGACCCGAGGGCCATCTCTCCCACCTGCTGCATGTGACAAGGGGCAAGGCAAGGGGTCTCTCCCTTCCTGAAGTCCCACCCCAGCAGATTAGGGGCCAGATCTCTCTTGCTCAAGCCTTTAGGCAGGCTTACCCAATCTCCAGACATCAGGGTCAGCTTTACTGTGCTAACAAAGTGAGGGGCAAAGCCAGCAGCTGTCCCAGGTGTGGTGGCGAGCCACAGGTAGAACCAGCACAGTGCCTCAGGTAGTAGTCCAGACCAGGGACATCTGCAGAGCCCTTGGTAATAACATGGACCTGGTACATCAACACAGACCCCTGACTGCCATAGAACCATGGACTCAGACATGTCCACCCCCAGCAGCAGCATGGGCACTGACAGCCATCCCCATGGCCTCAGGTGGCAGCCTAGGTCACTCAGATCAGCATGACGCCCCACGGCAGCATGGCTCTCAGCCATCCACGTGGCCTCCAGTGGCAGCCCAGACCACAGATGTCTGCTTGGCCTTTGGTGGTAACTCGGGCCACAGACGAGAACACAGACCCAGCTACAACAGGACCACAGACCCAGACATGGCCCTTGGCGGCAGCCAGAGCCAAGACCTCACCTTGGTCTCCTCTTATCTGCCTATTCCTCACCTCCGTCGAGTCTCCAGTTCTACCTTTCTCTGGCGTACAAACACCTCAACTTTGATCTCTTCCGTCTCTCCACTGGTACTTCATCTTTCCCGTCACTCCATCACACACGTGTCAATCATAGTGATTATCTTTCTTCAGCCCACCCAGGCGCAAAGAGCCCCTCAACCCAGCAAGCCTTTTTCAGTGAACCTGAACAGTCTAAGAGATTATGCTTGCTTTGCTGTTGTGATAGTTCTGTGTGGAGAATTCTTAAAAGAAAGCCTTTACTATACTGAAGTAATAGGCAACTTCAGAGGATGGGGAGATGGCTCAGCCATTAACAGGGTGGACTGCTGTTGCAGAGGACCCAGTCCTTATCCAGCGCCCACAACCTCCTGAACTCCCTCCTCTTCTGGCTTTGAGCAGCACCTCAAATATCTAGTTAGCCATGCCTTGGCTAACTAGAAGGCCAGAGAATACCTTGTGAGACTCAGTTCTGTCCTCCCACCATGCAAACATCAGGAATGCTCAGGTCATCCAGCTTGGCAACAAGCGCCTCTCCCACTGAGCTCCTGGCCAAACCTAAATTTTTTTTAAGTGTTAAAAGGAACTTTACTCCTTTTTCCCCTCCTCTGCTTTAGGGGAAGAGACCAGGAGGAATAGGTTGGAAAGTGATCTAAAATTTAAAATATATACTGTCACTTGTTATTGGAGGGAGAGGGAAAAGGGGAGGTGCGGAGGGAGATCGCCTCAGCACAAGCAGGAATTTCCCTTACTAGGGCTTTAAACTTCCTTCCTCCCAAACTATAGGCCCTCAGCTTCTGCTGCTTCAGATTCCCAGGTCTGGGCACTGACTGAAGTGTAAACAAGGCTTGAATAGTTTCTCCCCCCAAAGAAGTGCAAGACTGTCGCACAGAGCCTTAGAGGTAAAGGTAAAAATAAAAATAAAAATAAACAAATCACCTATCCCTTCTCTCAGAAGCCACATCTAAAGCCCAGTAGGTTGGCACACACCTGTTGCCCCAGAACTTAGGAAATAAAGACAGGAGGAGCAGGCATTCAAGGTCCATCCTGGGCTACATAGAGAAAGTAGAGGATCAACCTGGACCACTAGAGAACTTGTCTGGAAGGGAAGTGGGTTGTTCTCACTTGGTTTCTACTGCTTCTATAAACAACACCATGGCTTTATTTATTTATTTATTTATTTATTTATTGAGTTTATAGTCTCAGTTCACAGTCCACCATTGAGAGCAAAAACCCTGTAGACACTAAAGCAGGACCACACAGAAAGGTCGCTAAGTGGCTGGCTTGCTGGCTCTATGCTCAACTGACTGTTGGTTTGTTGTTGTTGTTGTTGTTGTTGTTGTTGTTGCTGCTGCTGCTGCTGCTGCTGCTGTTGCTGTTGCTTGAGACAGGGTTTCTCTCTGTAGCCCTGGCTGTCGTACAATTCAGTATGTACACCAAGCTCGCCTTGAACTAACAGAGACCCATCCGCCCTGGCCTCCTGAGTTCAATTAGCTCTTTTATACAGCTCCCACCTGTTGGGGTAGAGCTGCCCACAGTGGCCTGAGTCCCTCTGCACCAACAGAATTGCAGACAATTCCCATAGAATGGCCACAGGCCAACCCCATCCAGGCAGTCCCCCTGCTGAGGTTCCCTGAAATGACTCTGGCTATAGCCACCTAGGACAGAAGGGAAGGGAAACCAGAGCAAAGTGGACAAGGAAGAGAGAGAGAGAGAGAGAGAGAGAGAGAGAGAGAGAGAGAGAGAGAGAGARATAGATATGGGGAATTTCTGGAAACCCATAGCTACTCAGCAACCTGCCTCTGAGACTGTAGAATGGATGTCACCATTCTCCCAGGAAGCAACTCTCTACAGCTGAGCTGGTGAGACACAAGCTACAATGGCTCCCCCCACCCTCTCTCTCCACACAGCTCTAGGTGGGGTTAGGATTGGAGCCCAGGTGTGGGAGAGGTCTGCACCATCCCATGAGAAACCATGGCCACATCCTGTGTGGGGGCTCTTGGGCCAGTCCTCTGTGCGTCTCAGAAAAAAACATTGACCACAGGGCATTTCTGTGGCCTGTTTGTGCCATCTTCCCCACCACACACTCAACTCATCAAAGTTCACAGAGCCTGGGACAAAATAAAATAAAATAAAATAAAAGTCCCTAAAACTAAAGGACCCAAAGCCCTGAATATCACCGTGTACTACAGAGGAGTGCCATGGTGGTGTTTGTCTATCTGTTTTTTTGTTTGTTTGTATTAATTTTTTATTTATTTTTATATGTGTAGTTATTGTGTGGGTGTCAGGCCTACAGAAGCCAGAGAGAAGGTGTTAGAATTTCTGAAATGTTATTTATTTTTACAATTTCTCACTTGTCCACAGAAACAGTTTTATTTAGAGTTTTGATTGTTGAGTCCAGGGTCTCAGGTAACCCAGGCCGGCCTCCAACTCCCTGCGGAGCCAAAGATGACCTCAAATTCCAGCCCCCAGCTCCCAAGTGCCAAAATGGCAGGTGCCAGGTGCGTAACAATCCTGATCCAGGTTAGCTTTTTGTTTAGTTTTGTTCTTAGAAACAAGGTTCAAGCTGGGCACAGTGGCACATGACTTTAGTCCCAGGACTTGAGAAGCAGAGGCAGGCAGATCTAACTTACAGAGGGAGTTCCAGGACAGCCAGGGCTACATAGAGAGACCCTGTCTGGAAAAAACAAAATGCAAAACAAACTAACAAAAACAACCACAAAAAAAAGAGCAGGATCTCAAACTCTGCCCTTGCCTCTGCTTCTAACATGCTGCTGTGACCCACGTGCATCCCCAGACTGGGCTTTGAGGCATTTGTTTAGGGGCTGCTCTTTGGCTTGGTTTGAGGAGAAAAAAAAATATCTGCCCTCAAACTCGAGATGCTCCTGCTTCAGCTCTGAGTGCTGTGGCATTGTAGTCAGCAAATTTTGCTATGGAATACTCCAAACCTGTGCGGACATGTGCTGTGTGAGCACAGGTGTGGGCACCCATACCTGGTCTCAAGGAAAATCTTGCATATGTATGTGTCCATGCATGAGTGTGCACATGTGCATACCTGTGCACATGCAAGCTAAGAAACCACCTCAGGTGTCAGCCTCGGGTCAGGAGTCTGCCCAGACAGCCCCAAGGCCTTGCACCAGCAGTTTCATTTGGGCACTGGAATCTGGAATCATTTGGGAGACTGGGCATGTCTGTGGCAGACTGTTATAGATTCCACCAGCTATGGCGGGAAGACACACCCACTGTGGGAGCCCCTGTCACTGG
>BDUI01000158.1:252707-285657 GCA_002335545.1 Apodemus speciosus
CCTGTCTCGAAAAAAACAAAAAAAAAAACAAAAAAAAAAAAAACAAAAAAAAACAAACAAACAAAAAACGACCTATTCCTTTACCCACAGATGATGGTGGCACTTGTAACCCCAGCACTAGGGAGGCAGAGGTCAGAAAACAAAGCCGGCCCCCACCTCACTTCACCCTAGAGTCTCGATTGACCCTTCTCGCAAGCTAAGAAACAAAAATTTCAACCCAGGACCTTCCAAATAGCATAGGCTTTTAAATAAAAATCTCAGTGCTGGGTGTGGGACACCTCCCTGTGAGTTGTTGGCCAAGAAGGCCCCAGAGGATCCCAAAATAACACAAGCCTGTACTCTTGATTGCCCACCAAAAGTAGATAGTGAAAGACCTTATGGCTGAAGACAGCACACATTTTGTATAAGAAATGAATGGTCTTACCCAGCTGTGAATCCTGCATGCCACAACAACCACCTGCCAGGCAAGATGCCCCCACTGCAGAAACAGTAGTGTGACTGCTGTAGGGGTAGGGACTGCTTTCTGATTCGATTTCGGGGACGACTCCATAAGAGACAGTACCTATCTGTCACTGTAGACCCAAGGAGTGATGAAGCTGGGTCATTTGTTTATTTATTTTTAGCTTTTTGAGAAGTCTTCACAATGACTTGTAGGGTGTCTGTACCAGTTTGTCTCACCAATAGTGAACGAAGGCTCCTGTTTCCCACGTCCTCTCCAACATCTGCTGTCTGTTGTGTCTGCCGTTCTGATAAAAGGAAATCTCAAAGTTGTTATGATTTGGATTTCCCAATGTGCTAATTTTTTGCAGTATTTCTTGGCCATTTTTACATCTGCTGAGGATTTTCTGTTTAGATCCCTAGCACATTTTTTCAATTGCCCCCCTTTTTTAACTCTTTGCTTTTTGAATTCTTTGCATATGAATTCTCTGCCAGACATAAGGCAGGCAAAGACTCTCCCACTCCCTCACCCCGTTGACTGTTCTTTAGCTGTGCTGAAGCTTTTAGATATGGTGTCCTACTTGTCAGTTGCATTCTTTGGCAAATGCAGTCCTATTCAGTAAGTCCTTTCGCTGCACCTCTATCATGAACGGTAGGTACTGCCTTTGCTCACTACTAGCTATTGTAGTGTTTTAGATTTCACATTAAGGTCTTTGATTTGGAGTTGGTTTTCCTGCAAGGTGATAAGATACAGGTCTAATTCATTCTTCTGCATGTGGGCATTCAGTTTTCCCAGCACTGTTTGTTGAAGATGCTTTCTTTTCTCCATTGTGGTTTTCTTTTTTTCATCTTTGACAAATGTCAGATAGCTGTAGTTACACATATCCATACATTTAGTTTTTTAAAAGCCACAGAGGAGGCACTATGTCCCCCGCCAAGGCATCCTTTTGATCTCTGCACTCCAAAATTGCTGACAAGTTTAACACCATTTCTGGGATTTTCTTCCAGCTTTTCTGATTTGTTCAAAAAAAAAAAAAAAAAAAAAAGCATTCCTTCTCTCAACAGGACTTTGCCTTTTCTCCTACAATTCTCTGACTTTCTATCCAGAACGAGTTAGCAGAACTATTCCTCAAATAATTCTTTCACAATGTATTCTAAAAACCCATACTTTCCTACATGACTTTCCTGAGAATCAGGAGGGTGTGCCACATTTGACCCATTCAAGAGTCAGATCCGGATCTCCCAATTCCCTTATATTTGCCTCAAGACACACAACTAAATGCTAAATTTTGGTCTTTTGCTGTGTTAAACACTGGTTGTTCCCCGAGACCAACCCATGAGACGCTATGTGACCTTACCTTGATCTCACATTATCCCTGATTGGTGAATAAAGAAGTCGATAGCTAATAGCTGGGCAGAAAAGACATAGGCAGGGTTTAGGATTCCTGGGCTTGGGGTCAAAAGAGAGCCACAACGTGGGACAAGAAGGAGAGAGGAGAAGCCACCGTGGGGTAAGAATCTTAAAATAGTGGCCCCGTGGGTTGGCGAATTGGAGCTAAGAGTTGCCCAGACAAAACATGGCAAATTATATAATGGGATTATTGGCTGGAAAATAGAGATAATAGCATAGAAGGTAGATATCTGCCCAACTCTAGTGCTGATTAAGGCTTATTGTATAAATGTGGTATGTGCTCTTTATCTGGATCAAACTTTAAATGGTCAAAAGCAGGGTAGAAATACCAAAGGTTGGGATTAAATATTTCAACAACAAATTAATTGCATCTCAATCACACACACACAAAAGATCTTACCAACTACACATGAATTAACTTTCTCAGAACCCTACACACTGACACATCTCACCATGGGAATAGACATAACGACACGGGCATGGGAACATGACATCACGGTAAACTTAACCCGAGCTTGGCCGGCCACCGGCCACCGCCCTACCCTGCCTTGCAACCAACTCCTCTCTGCTTCCCCACTCTTCATTTAAAAAATAAAAAAAATGCCTGCTTTCTTAGACCGTTTATACACTTTTTTTCCTGCGGTACCAGAAAAAGAACCCAGAGCTTCCTGCATTCTAGGTACATATCCTCACTCAGACATACTCCCAGACTCTCACTGGGGGATTCTAGGCAGGGGCTGCACCCAATCCACTCCCCCACCCCACCCCTCACTGGGGGATTCTAGGCAGGGGGCTGCACCTCTAAGCAGCAATTCCCACCTAACCAGGAAATTCTGACACCTGATGCCACATGCATCATTATACTCAAGGAGTGACAGGAAAGACAGCAGGTCACGTAGCATCTAAAGCCTTTATAAAAAGTACCTGAGCAGGCAGCTCTATAGGGACACATAGCTGATTCATAGTCACCAGGAGAAAACGGGAAAGAAGTCAAGGATTTTGTCCTGGTTTTATGTCAGCCTGACACAAGTTAGAGTCATCTGGGAGAAGAGAGCCTCAGTTGAGAAAMCCCCGCCATAAGATTGGGCTGTAGGCAAGCCTGTAGGTTATTTTCTTAATTGGTGATTGCTGTGGGAGGGTCCAGCCCACTGTGAGTGGGGCTATCCCTGGGCTGGTGGTCCTGGGTTCTATAAGAAAACAGGCTGAGCAAGCATGAGGAGGGGGTCAGTAAGCAGCCTCTGCACCAGCTCCTACCTCCAGGTTCCTGCCTCTGTTTGAGTTCCTGTCCTGGTTTCCTTCAGTGATGGACTAAGACGTGGAAGTGGAAGCCAAATAAACCCTCCTTCCCACATGGCTTTGGTCACAGTGTCTCATCACAGCAATAGTAACCCTGACTAAGAGAGATCTGAGATCACCCAAAGTCATCCTGGTGATGGATGCTCAACTCTGCAGAGCACACACATGTGTAATTCCTTCTGCTCTGAGGCCTCGATTTGTAGTCCAGGCTTGACCTGAGTTAATTGTCCTCCTGCATCAGTGTCTTGAGTGCTGGGGTCACAGGCCTGTGTCACCATTAGCCAGCTTTCTGAGGATTCTTACAAGCTGCTGAATTGCAGTATAAACAGTACATAAATATAAGGGCACCTCAGGCGGGGGAGGGACAGAGGTGGAGGAGAGAGCGCAACCTAGGCCAGTGGTTCTCAACCTCCCTAATACTGAGACCCTTCAACACAGTTCTTCATGCTGTGGCGACCCCCAACCATAAAATTATTTTTTGTTCCTCTTCATAACTATAATATTGCTACTGTTATGAATTATAATGTAAATATATGATATACAGGTGTACTCGCTGGTTCTGTGTGTCAACTTGACACAGGCTAGAGTTATCACAGAGAAAGGAGCTTCAGTTGAGGAAAAGCCTCCATGAGATCCAGCTGTAAGGCATTTTCTCAATTAGTGATCGAGTGGGAGGGGGAGGGCCTATTGTAGGTGGTGCCATCTGTAGGCTGGTAGTCTTAGGTTCTATAAGAAAGCAAGCTGAGCAAGCCAGGGGAAGCGAGCCAGTAAGAAACATCCCTCCACGGCCTCTGCATCAGCTCCTGCTTCCTGACCTGCTTGAGTTCCAGTCCTGACTTCCTTTGATGATGAACATCAATTTGTAAGTGTAAGTTGAATAAACCCTTTCCTCCCCAACTTGTTTCTTGGTCATGATGTTCGCACAGGAATAGAAACCCTGATAAGGATATTTGATAAGATGAAAGCCCTGTGATTCACAGGTTGAAGTCTGTTGACCTATAAGGTGAAAAACTCTAGCTGGTATATTCTGTCCCCAGAAGACTCTATGTATTCAAATGCAGTTCAACAATGTCCAAACTCCCAGAAAACACTAAGCAACATATTGCAAGTTCAGGGTTATTTTGCACTTAGCTGCCATTAGGAAAAAGTTAAAGCTATCCCACACTAGTGCCATAGTGGTGGACAACTTTAATCCCAGAAGTCAAGAAGCTGAGGCAGGAGAAACTCTGTGAGCACAATGCCAGGCTTATCTACATAGAGAGTCCCAGGCCATCCTGGGTTACACAGAAAAACTGCTAAAAAGTTGAAGCTAAAGAGAATGAGCCCCCGTTTGTGGCTGTGACAGTAGGGGCAGGGTTCTGCTTGAGGAAAAGACATAAGGCACTTGTGTGTAGACAGGAAGAGTGCTTAAAACACTGGGGGTTGTGAGTCATGATGGTGCATGGCTGCCATCCCAGCACTCAAGGAACTGAGGTAGGAGGATCATGAATTTGTAGCCAGCCTAAGCTACATGTAACAAGAGACTGACTAGTCAGGAGGAAAAGGCTGGGAAATATATTTTCCTAAAACTTTTATGGTATTGTGAGTGCCTCTGTGTGTGTGTGTGTTTGTGTGTGTGCATGTGTTCATATATGTCCAGATGTGTATGCACACATGTTTGCCTGCCTGTGGACCCCACAATGAATATTAGGCAGCTCTATTTTTTTCATTCTTTTTTATTGGATATTTTATTTATTTATATTTCCCATCCTCCCTCCTCCTGCTTCTGTGAGCGTACACACCCACCAACCCACTCCCGCCTCCCTGTCCTGGGATTCCCCTACACTGGGGGATTGAGCCTTGCCAGGACCAAGGACCCCCCACCTCCCATTGATGTCTGACAAGACCATCCTCTGCTACATATGTGACTGAAGCCATCCTTCCATCTGTACTCTTTGGTTGGTGGTTTAGTCCCTGGGAGCTCTGGGARGGTCTGGTGGGTTCATATTGTTCTTCCTATGGGTTGCAAACTGCTTCAGCTCCTTCTGTCCTTTATCTGACTCCTCCATGGGGGGACCCTGTGCTCAGTCCAATGGCTGGCTGCAAGCATCTGCCTCTGTATTTCCCAGGCTCTTGCAGAGCCTCTCAGAAAACAGCTATATCAGGCTCCTGTCAACAAGCACTTCTTGGCATACACAATAGTGTCTGGGTTTGGTGACTGAATATGGATGGATCAGTCTCTGGATGGCCTTTCCTTTAGTCTCTGCTCCACACTTAATCTCCATATTTCCCCCCATGAGTATTTTGATCCCCCTTCTAAGAAGGACTGAAGCATCCATACTTTGATCTTCCTTCTTCTTGAGGTTCATATGGTCTGTAAATTGTATCTTGGGAATTCTGAGCTTTTGGGCTAATATCCACTTATCAGTGAGTGTATGCAGTGTGTGTTCTTTTGTGACTGGGTTACCTGGGTCCCATTCATCATTTCAGAATGATATTTCCTAATTCCATCCATTTGCCTAAGAATTTCATGAGTTCATTGTTTTTAATACCTGAGTATTAATGTATAAATGTACCACATTTTCTGTATCCATTCCTTTGTTGAAGGACATCTGGGTTCTTTCCAGCTTCTGGCTATTATAAATAATGCTACTGTGAACATAGTGGAGCATATGTGTCCTTGTTATATGTTGGAGCATCTTTTGGGTATATGCCCAAGAGTGATATAGCTGGGTCCTCAGGTAGTAAGTACTATGTCCAATTTTCTGAGGACCCGCCAAACTAGCATTGTTGCTCTGTAATACAGCTTGAGGTCAAGGATGGTGATTCCCCCAGAGTTCTTTTATTGTTGAGAATAGTTTTTGCTATCCTATTGTCTCTGGGCCTTCTGGTTAGTCTGGCTAAGGGTTTATCTATCTCATTGATTTTCTCAAAGAACCAACTCCTGGTTTTGTTGATTCTTTGTATAGTTCTTTTTGTTTCTACTTGGTTGATTTCAGCCCTTGTATTTGCTAATTTTTCTTCTAGAGCTTTTAGATGTGCAGTCAAGCTGCTAGTATATGCCCTTTGGAGGCACCTAGAGCTATGAGTTTTCCTCTTAGCACTGCCTTCATTGTGTCCCATAAGTTTGAGTATGTTGTGGCTTCATTTTCATTAAATTCTAATAAGTCTTTAATTTCTTTATTTCTTCCTTGAGCAGGTTATCAATGAGTAGAGTGTTGTTCAGTATGTGGACTTTCTGCTGCTTTTGTTGTTTTGAAGACCAGTCTTAGTCCATGGTGATCTGATAGGATGCATGGGATTATTTCAGTCTTTTTGTATCTGTTGAGGCTTGTTCTATGAACCATTATATTGTCAGTTTTGGAGAAGGTACCACAAGGTGCTGAGAAAAAGATATATTCTTTTGTTTTAAAATGAAATGTCCTATAGATATCTGTTAAATCCATTTGGTTCATAACTTCTGTTAGTTTCACTGTGTCTCTGTGTAGTATCTGTTTCCAAGATCTGTCTATTAATGGAAGGGGGTGTTAAAGTCTTTCACTATTATTTTGTGAAATGCAATTTGTGCCTTGAACTTTAGTAAAGTTTCTTTTATGAATTTAGCTGCCCTTGCATTTGGAGCATAGATGTTCAGAATTGAGAGTTCATTTTGGTAATTTTTTTCTGATTATGAAGTGTCCTTCCTTATCCTTTTTAATAACTTTTGGTTGAAAGTTGAATTTATTAGATATTAGAATGGCTAC
The DNA here is from genome assembly GCA_002335545.1 of Apodemus speciosus. Lineage (NCBI taxonomy): Eukaryota > Metazoa > Chordata > Mammalia > Rodentia > Muridae > Apodemus > Apodemus speciosus. Next base: position 259,575 of record BDUI01000158.1, read on the forward strand.
TCGAGCTTGATTCTTGGGACCATTTGCTTGGAATTTTTTTTCCAGCCTTTCACTATGAGGTAGTGTGTGTCTTTGTTCCTGAGGTGTGTTTCCTATATGCAGCAAAATGCTGAATCCTATTTACATATCCAGTCTGTTAGTCTATGTGTTTTTATTGGGGGAATTGAATCTGTTGATATTAAGAGATATTAAGGAAAAGTGATTGTTGCTTCCTGCTACTTTTTATTGTTGGAAGTGGAATTATGTTTGTGTGGCTTTTGGGTTTGTTGAAAGAAGATTACTTTCATGTTTTTTCTCGGGTGTAGTTTCCCTCCTTGTGTTGGAGTTTTCCATCTATTATCCTTCGTAGGGTAATAGATTTGTGGAAAGATATTGTATAAATTTGGTTTTATCATGGAATATCTTGGTTTCTCCATCTATGGTGACTGAGAGTTTTGCTAGGTATAGTAGTCTGAGCTGGCATTTGTGTTCTCTTAGGTTCTGTATGACATCTGTCCAGGATATTCTAGTTTTCATGGTCTCTGGTGAGAAGTCTAATGTAATTTTGATAGGCCTGCCTTTATATGTTACTTGACCTTTTTCCCTTACTGCTTTTAACATTCTTCCTTTGTTTTGTTCATTTGGTGTTTTAACTATTATGTGATGGGAGGAATTTATGTTCTGGTTCAGTCTATTTGGAGTTCTGTAGACTTCTTGTATGTTCATGAGCATCTCTTTCTTTAGGTTAGGGACATTCTCTTCTATAATTTTGTTAAAGATATTTACTGGCCCTTTGAGTTAGGAATTTTCGCTCTCTTCTATACCTATTATCCTTAGGTTTGGTCTTCTCATCATGTCCTGGATTTCCTGGATATTTTTAGTTAGGATCTCTTTGCCTTTTGCATTTTCTTTGACTGTTGTGTTTTCTATGATATCTTCCACACCTGAGAGTCTCTCTTCTATCTCTTGTATTCTGTTGGTGATGCTTGGATCCATGACTCCTGATATCTTTCCTAGGTTTTCTATCTCCTGAGTTGTCTCCCTTTGTGATTTCTTTATTGTTTCTGTTTCCATTTTTAGATCCTGGATGTTTTTTTCAACTCCTTCACATGTTTGGTTGTATTTTCCTATAATTCTTTAAGAGATATTTGTGTTTCATATTTAAGGGCTTCTACTTGTTTACCTGTGTTCTCCTGTATTTCTTCCTCTTTTTTTGTCGAGACAGGGTTTCTCTGTATAGCCCTGGCTGTCCTGGAACTCACTCTGTAGACCAGGCTGGCCTCGAACTCAGAAATCCGTCTGCCTCTACCTCTCAGAGTGCTGGGATTACAGGCGTGTGCCACCACTTCCCGACCTCTACTGTATTTCTTTAAGGGAGTTATTTATGTCCTTCTTCAAGTCCTTTATCATTATCATAAGATGTGATTTTAAATCAGTCTTGTTTTTCCAGTGTGTTGGGGTATCCAGGACTTGCTGTGGTGGGAGAGCTGTGTTCAGATGGTGCTGTGTTGTCTTGGTTTCTGTTAGTAGGGTTCTTGTGCTTGTCTCTCATCATCTGGTTATCTCTGGTGTTAGTTGGTCTTGCTGTCTCTGACTGGAGCTTGTCCCTCCTGTGGGGCTGTGAGCCTGTGATCTTAGGTGTGCCAGCACTCCTGGGAGACTAACTCTCTCCTGGACAGGATTTGGGTGCAGAGAGCTGTGGCACAGGCTTAGCTCCAGGGAGCAGATGGAGACCTGAAAGGTCTCTTCTACAGCTGCTCTGCTGTTCCTCTGCCCTGTGTGCTCCTGCCAGGCCCCTCTTTGGGTAGTTATTGGAGCGAAAGTGGTGATCTCACCTCTAGGCTTAGGAGTGAGAACACTCCTAGAAGACTAACTCTCTCCTGACAGGACTTGTATGCAGAGGGCTGTGGGACAGCCTCAGCTCCTGGGTGCAGATGGAAACTGGAAGATACATTAGGTGTCTCAGTTGATTATTCTCCTTGTTTTTTGTTTCTCATTTCTTTTGGTGTGCTGAGTGCTGGGAGTTAAACTGGAGGCCCGACATGCCAGGAAGGCACTACAGTCCTAACCCCACTTCAGCTTTTCAGAGAGTCTCCCTCAACCTTGATGGTCTCTGTCTGCCAATACTGTGATTATAGATACAGAACACTACACCCAGCCTTTTAAAACTTTTCTCTTTTTATTTTTTGAAATTTATTTATTTTATGTGCATTGGTGTTTTGTCTGCATGTATTACACCTATGTGAGTTGTCAGATCTTGGAGTTAAAGACAGGAGTGAGCTGCCGTGTGGGTGCTGGGATTTGAACCCCGGTCTTATCAGAGCTCTTAACCTCTGAGCCATCTCTTCAGCCCAGCTTTTCTCTTTTTATTAACTGTATCACTTACTCAGGAGGGGGGTGTTATGTGTGTGCATGCCATGGCATACCAGTGGAGGTCAGAGGACAATCTCTCGGAGTTGGTTCCCTCCTTTTTCCCATAAGGTCCCTAGGATGGAAATCGGGTCATCTGGCTTGGCAGCAAGCACCTTTACCCACTGAACCCTCTCACTGGTCCTCTGCTAAACCATGTTCAAATTAAACTATTCCTTCCTTGCATTGCCCTTGTCAGTTATGCTGTCACAGCAAGTGGGCAAGTAAGCTACGCGATGGCTCAGCTACAGAATACAGAACAGGGGTTCCGGGGCTATCTCCTCATGGCCGGAAAATTTGGTCATTACTCATGGGTAGATCCTGATGATTACATGGTTCCAGGCCTGAGCTAGCCTGTGAGTCAATAAGGGCCCTCCAAACACTTCACTGAAGAGCTTCTGCTTCCCAGGGAATGCAGAACTGCTCTGGGAGAAACAGCGTGAGAGTGTGTGCTGTTGCCACAGTTTGTGTCCAAATCTGAGAGGAAAGCAGGATGGCTTTGCTCATTTATTCATACATTTATTTCATACATGAATTTCACATGTGTATACAATGTATTTATTTGAGACTGAGTCTCATTATGCAGGCCTGTCTGGCCTGGAACTCCCTATGTAAATCAGTCTGGCCTCGATCTCAGAGACCTACCTGTCTCTGCTCCTGAGTGCTGGGGTTAAAAATGTGTATATACAATATCTTGCCTAGTGGATCATTTTAAAGATTAGTTTGTATTGTTATTGATGTGTATCTACGTGGGTGTGTCTGTGTGAGTATACACACTTGCATGCTGGTACTTTTGGAGTTATGAAGAGGGAATCTCATCACAAGGAGCTGGAGTCATAATCAGTTGTGAGCCATCCAGTGTGGTGGTTGTCGGACTGCCTGTGTCACAGTGGATGCCCCAACCAGGCATCTATAAGCAGCCTAATTGGACTCAGTGAGTTATATTTTTTTTAAAGTAGCATTTTAAAATGTCTCACCTCCTAGTGCAAGCAGTTCTTAAACTAACTGGGTAATCCAGTTTGGCTTCAAATTGCTCAGCCTCACAATTGGTGGGATAATAGACAAGCACAGGTCACAGCTTAACTATGGCTCAATTCAACATCTCACCGCTAACACTGAAAGGGCACTGCCCAGTGGCCTAAACTACAGAGATACACAGAGTAGTGTTAGAATTAGCATCTAATTAAGACCTGGCCTGAGGGCGTGCCTAAAATCCCCCAGTGAGGGCCTGGGGATATAGCTCAACAGTAGACTTGTATGAAGGCTCTAGGTCCCATCTCTACCTCTGCAAAACACAGAATATAAAGAGGTAACTCTAACAGCGTTAAGTGATTCCAGTGACTTAGTCAATAACAAGTCTTTTCTTTCCACATGTGTTAGTCTGGATTTCTATAGAAACTGAACCAACAAATAATTTTCAGAGTAATCTTTTGGTCTTGTTGTGGGTTGTTTGTTTATTTGTTTGTTTGTTTTTCAAAACAGTCCTGGAACTCACTCTGTAGACCAGGCTGACTTGGAACTTACAGAAATCCACCTGCCTCTGCCTCCTAGGTGCTGGGATTAAAAGCATGTACCACTGCCCAGTGAGGAATCTTTGTAGATTATTTCACACAGTGCATGTGTGAGTGTATATGTGTGTGTGAGTGTTTATATGTGTGTATGTTAGTGTGTGTGTGACTGTGTATGCATCTATGTGAGGGTGCATGAGGGTGTCCCCATGCACCCTCACATGGAAATGGGATCAGGAATCAGGTGTCTCCTTCCACTGCCCTCCTCCACCTTATTGCCTCCAGACATGGGCTCTCTGTGAACCAAGAGATGCCGAGTCAGTTAGACTGGCCCTGGTTGCCAGTGAGATCTCAGCATCTGCTTGTCTTCTCCAAAGCTGGGATTGCAGGCTCCTACAGCCATGCTCAACTTTTTACATGGATGGTGGATTTGAACTAAGGTCCACACGATAGTCCCTAAGATTGGTGCCCTCGAGTGATGTCAGAGACAGGAACTTCTCCATATCACCTCACAGAATGAGACAGTTATCAACTAGAACCCTCTCGAACATGTTGAGGACAACAAAGACCTCTTCCCTCTACTTCAACCTAAAACTTGGGTTTTATGGAGAGAGGGAGACAGAGCAACAAAGACAAAGAGGAGGAAAAGAAAGTTCTATCTGAAGTTAAATTAGATCTTTACAGTCCCTAACACATGCCACCCCCCTCAGAAAGGACACATCACCCAAAAAGGGAGTGCCAACCAGAATGGCCCATGATGAAGAACAGACTTTGATTGTTGTTTTGGCTTTTGAGACAGGGTCCTATATAGTTCGGGCTGGCCTCAAACTCACTCTGGAGCCAAAGATGACCTTGAACTCATAGACGATCCTCACTCCTACACCTCCCCAGGGCTGGCATGACAGGTGTGCACCAGCACACACAGCACAATCAAAAAGGGTCTAAAGATAGGTAGCTATGGTAGCAGACATGCTTCAAGACTACAACACTTTAAAAGGTGTTCACCTAAGGCTGGCAAGATGGCTCAGCTGAGAAAGGCTCTGGCTGCCAAGGCTAATAAGCTTAGTTCAATCCCTGGGACCCACATGGTAGAAGGAGGGCAGCAGCAAGTCCTGAAAGTCGTTCTCTGAGCTCCCTATGAACACTACAGAGGTGTGTGTGAACACACACAATAAACATGACTTGAAAGGGATTCAGACCACAGCGGGCACTCTGAGGCAGAAGGATCAAAGGTTTGGAGACTCACCTGGGATGCACCAGCCCTTGTCTCAAACACTGGAGCAAAATGATTGTGCTGAGAAACATTAAAGCCAGGCATGGCAGCATTGCCTGTCATCCCAGCACTGGGGAGGCTGGGGCAGGAAGGTCAAGAGTTCAAACTCATCTTTAGCTTCATAGAGCTTCAAAACCAGCCTGGAAAACATGAACCAGTCTCAAAATTTAAAACAAAACAAAAAAACTGAACAACAGAAAACATGGAAAACGTTATGTTATATAAATTTCATAATGATAAAAACATTAATAAAATACAAAGGCGTGCTGCATCACTGAATAATAATGGTAGCATCTGATGCCACATGTTTCCCAAATGTAGTATACTTGTGTTTTACTTTCTTATTTCTTTTTAATTTTTTTATTAATTCTCTGTGAATTTCACATCATACACTCCAATTCCACTCATCTCCCCGTCCCACCAGATCTGCCCTGTGCCACTGCAACTGCTTCCCCAAAAGAAAACAAAAAATTATAAGTAAATAATAAAAATTAAGAATTAAAACATCTTGCTGTGGAAGCTGCAGTGTGTACACAGTATACCGTTTTGCTCAAACAGTTTTACTTGCAAATGTTTTCTGCAGTCCGCCATTGATCTGATTTGAGGCCTYGGGCTTCTGCCACAACATCAATACTGGATCCACACCAGGACTCCTCTCGAACATCCTGTATCATGAAGATCCTGCAGTTTTGGCTCTTCACACACTCCAGCAGTTCATAGACGGGATAGATGTGGTGGACCAACTCAAAGCCCTAGATCAGGGCCCAGGTGACAGCTGAGTTAGTCAGCCTGCCAGCTGTCCTGCCCCTGTGCCACCAGGGCCAGCTCTCCTGCTTAACTCATTTAGTTTTTTTAATTGAATATTTTCTTTATTTACATTTAAAATGTTATCTCCTTTCCCAGTTTCCTCTCTGCAAACCTCCTATCCCATTCCCCCTTGCCCTGCTTATATGAGGGTGCTCCTCCACCCACCCACTCACTCCCAAATCACTATAGCATTCCTCTGCACTGGGGTGTCAAGCCTTAACAGGACCAAGGGCCTCCCCTGCCATTGATGCCAGATAAGGCCCCTTCAGCTCCTTCAGTCCTTCCCCTAACTCCTCTATTGCGGTCCCTGTGCTCAGTCGGATGGTTAGCTTGAAACCTCCTCATCTATATTGGTGAGGATCTGGCACAGCCTCTCAAGAGACAGCTTCATCAGGCTCCTGTCAACAAGTACTTCTTAGCATCAGTAATAGTGTCTGGGTTTGGTGTCTGCGTGTGGGATGGATCCCCAGGTGGGGCAGGCTCTGGGATCCTTCAGTCTCTGCTCTATTCTTTGTCCCTGTATTTCCTTTAGACAGGATCAATTCTTGGTTAAAAGTTTGGAGATGGGTGGGTGGCCCCATCCCTCAACCGGGGGTGGGGGGGTGGGGCCATGCCTAACCTCTGGATACGGGTCCCCTTTGTGGAGTATTTAAGCTAATGTTATCCTCATTGGATCCTGAGAGGATCTTGCTTTCCTGGCATCTGGAACTTTCTGGTTGCTACCCCCAGTTCCCCATCCCCTATTGCTACACACCTCTGTTCAATTTCCTGACCCTCTGTACATCTCCATTTCCTCCCATACCCTCTTTTTTCCCTCCCCTCTTCTCTTCCTCCCAAGTCCCTTCCACCCTCTGCTTCCCTTGATTATTTTGTTCCCCCTTCTAAGAAAGACTGAAGCATCCACTCTTTGGTCTTCCTTCCTCTTGAGCTTCATGTGGTCTGTGAGTTGTATCATAGGTATTCTACACTCTTTGCCTAATATCCACTTATCAGTGAGTACATACCATGTGTGTTCTTTTGTGACTGAGTTACCTTACTCAGGATGATATTTTCTAGATCCATCTAGCCTTTTACTCTGAGATAGTGTGTGTCTTTGTCACTGAGGTGTGTTTCTTGTATGCGGCAAAATGCTGGATCCTGTTTACAAATCCAGTCTGTTAGTCTATGTGATTTTATTGGAGATTTGAGTCCATTGATGTTATTAAGGAATAATGATTGTTGCTTCCTGTTATTTGTGTTGTTAGAGGTGGAATTATGTTTGTGTAGCTTTTGGGTTTTGTGATGGTTTGTATATGATTGGCCCAAGCAAGTGCTTTATACCCACTGAGCCACCTTTCCAGCCCTGTCCTATGATTCTGTGGAAACAATCCTACTGGGACTCAATGCTCTATCTCAGTAGCAGGAACAGTGGGGAAGCCTCTATGTAAACACAGAGGGTCACACAGCCACAAAACACAAAAGCCTCTCCTGCAGGAGGACCTAATTGAGGACTGCCTGGGAGATCAAGGATTGCTGGTGTAGACAATGCCAGCCATCAGGAACTGCTGTTTAGAAGAGATGCTTTCTTGGGACCAGTGGGACTTGGGTGGAAAGGCATTAAAGGAGCTCGCAGCCGTGCTCAGAGAATCCAGACTCCACCCCACCTCGCCGCCCCCAGAATCCAGAGTCCGTGTCCTTGACTCCACCCTACCTCACCGCATCTGGCACCCAACCAGTCGATGGACTTCTTCATCATCCTCGTTTTGTGGCTGCTTGCAAGCCTCCATTTCTGGGGGCTCGTTTTTCTCCTGTTGCTGCTAGGACTGTGCTCATGACTTGACCTGATCTGTTCTCCTCCGGGTGCTGCTGTTGTGCCCCCTTCCGTTACTTCTTCCGAGGGTTGGCCCCTTGGTGTTTTATCTTGTGGGATCCATGAATGTGAGCGAATGGATTTTATTTCTGTCTTCTTTGTCTTTTCTGTCTGTCCATCCCAGTAATCTTGCCTTTGGTCTTGGTTCAAAGACAAAGTTCAAGGGTGAGCATGCAGCAGCCATCTTTTCTGTCTTCTTTGTCTTTGTCTACTCATTTTCACTTTTAGTCTCCATTTATTCTGGTACCTGATATAGGGGATGGTTTCCCAGGTAGCTCCAGGAATCGCTCTCGAACGCTTTTCCTTCCTGGGTACACCAGCCAGGCATAAGGCCTTTGAGCTGCACCTGAGGGAGTCCCCTGCTTAGCACACTGTGACTTTCGTCACCTCTTCTGCCATATTTGTCACATCAGTTCATCCTTTGTTTCTTTTGTGCTCGTTGTCATAGGTTTCCTCCCCTCTACTATCAAGGAACCCCAGATTAGGGCTCTGAAAACCCTTCCGGTTACTCTTGGTCTCAAGGTTAAGACTCATGACCTGGACCAGTTTTGGGAGGAGGCTGCTATATTGGCTCCCTGGATTTGATTTTATCGATGAGGATGAGGGCGCCTCTGCTCCAGCCCTCCAGCCGCCAGGCTTCAAGCCTTCCTCTAGTACTGCTGTCCAAGGGTCCCTCAAATGTCCACTCTCATGGGACTTCCTGTCCCTTGGGAGCACTGTCAGCCTTCACTAGTAATTCCAACATGAGTTTGACACTGGCCAAATCAAGGTTATCTTGATCAGTTCCCAGAAAGTCTTGAAAATTTTGCCACCTGTGCCCATTGGTGCTACTCACTGAGTGGTCCAGTTTGAACCTCTTCTTAAATCTCTGCTTCTGTTTGAGAATGAACTCATTCACCAAGAAATTATGATAGAGATGGTCAATACTGTCCACAACATAATTACACTTGGCACATCTATTATTGTCCTCCAAGCTTGGATGAATACACTTGTAGCAAAAGCTGTGGCCACATTTTGTCATGCAGGCCTCCACAGTCATATCAAAGTACATGGGGCTGTGTGATGGAGAGGTGTAGACCTTGCAGGGACTGCCCGATATTATCATCAACCTCACGCTCGGCACGTGGAGGTTTACCTCACGTGATGCTTCCAGAATTACTCCCTATGGTAACAGGGATCCCATTAGATTCCAGTATGACCCCATTATGAACAATTGGAATTTATGTGGTCCCTCTATGCCCCCTTACTCTCCTAAAGGGTAGCTGTCTCTTTAATGGGAAAATATTAAGAGGCTGTTTGATCCCTTGTGGGTAGGCACTTACACTATGATGGGAGGAATTGTCATACTAATAATTATTTTGTTTAAGTGTCTCACACGGTATATCTCCAGGCAGTGTTCCATAAATAAGGTGACCCTCCAGGTGCTGATGGCTCCAGAAAATCCCAATTGCAGCACCCCTAAGGAAGTGATCAAAACCTAGATGGCAGAGATCCATGAAATCATCATCTAGGTTGTTCCTCATCTCCCCCTGTGTGACATGCCTCCCTATGTGATATCTCTTTGAGGGCTGGTAGTTGATGATAGATAAGATCCTGGAAGATAGGACAACCTAAGACAGGCACGGTCCAGTATACTGGGAATCCTCCGAGGTGGGGTCAACAATATCAAGGCAATGGCATCCCGATTCCCACTAGGCTGTCAAAATCTAAAAACAAAAGGGTGGATGTGTAGCAGGAACAGTGGAACTGCACAGCCACAAAAGCCTCTCCTGCAGGAGGACCTAATTGAGGACTGCCTGGGAGATCAAAGATTGCTGGTGCAGACAATGCCAGCCAATCAGGAACTGCTGTTTAGAAGAGATGCTTTCTTGGGACCAATGTGGAACCAATGGAGGGTATTAAAAGAGCTTGTAGGGGGCTGGAGAGATGGCTCAGTGGTTCAGAGTTCTTCTGAAGGTCCTGAATTCAAATCCCAGCAACCACATGGTGACTCACAACCATCCGTAATGAGATCTGATGCCTTCTTCTGGACTGTCTGAAGACAGCTACAGTGTACTTACATATAATAATAAATAAATCTTTAATAAAAAATAAAAAGAGCTTGCAGCAGTGTTCAGAGAGGTTGCTGAGGCATGTCTCACTTGCTGGAGTCTGACTCCTGAGTCTTTTTCCGTGTCATTGACTCAGCACTACCTCATCTCGAACCCCAAAGGGCAGGTAGGGTCAGGCTGCGAGTTGTCTAGGGCACAGACAACATGTCTCCAGCCCTGCTTCAGTCAGAGGAGGCAGCCCATTACCCCAGCCCCCGGGGCCCTCTGCAGTACAAGCCTGAGGGTACAAAGGCCTCTCAGCATGCTTCCTTGCTCTTGAATGATGGTCCAAAGTCCCTGTGGCTTAAATGAATGCCGGAAATGTGGGAGCCTGACTGTCACATGCTTCTATCTGGTTCCTCTCTGCAGACCTTCCTCCTGCCCTGGCTGAGAAGGTTCACTAGACCCCAGCCTCACATCAGCAGTCTTTGTATGAAATGGTGTTTAAAGGGTTCTTGTGCTATGTGGCCTTGCATGCAGGAGGCCCTGGGCTCCAATTCGCGTCCCAGCRAAACCTGCCTGGAGGTGCTCTGGAGGCAGGAGGCTAGTGGGTTAGGAGTTCAGGGTTACCCTCAACTAAGCAGCAAGCTAGAGGCCCGCCTGGGCTACACAAGACCCAGCTTGAAAAAAATAATAAAAGAATGATTGTTGACATACATGTTGACATACATTCCGAACATGGTCTCTTTGCTAGAAGCAGAACTTACTAGAGAGTTTTCTAGCTTGAATGAGGACCTGGACTCCAGCCCACCCACACATGCCAGTGTGTGTGTGTGTGTGTGTGTGTGTGTGTGTGTGTGTGTGTGTGTGTGTGTGTGTTAAATGTTGGCTATGTCCGTGGTGTGTGCACACGAGCATGCAGGTGTGCTCCCCTGTGAAGATGGAGTCAGAGGTTTGAGGTTCGTGTGGCTTCTTCTTTCCTTCCTTTCATTCTCTACCTTACTTTCTTTGTTTTCTGTTTTGTTTGTTTGTTTGTTTGTTTGTTTGTTTGTTTGTTTTTTGACACAGGGTCACAGTATGCAGCCCAAGCTGGGCTGGAGCTCACTCTGTCAACCAGGCTGACCTCAAAATCACAGAGATCCACCTGCCTCTACCTCCCAAGTGCTGGGGTTAAAGGTGTGGTGGTCTGCCCAGCTTTCTATCTTACTTTTTGAGGGGGAGACTGACCTTGCTAGCCAGGCACCACTGAGCTCTAGAGAGCCTCCTGGCTGTCCCTCCCCCGCTCAGGGATTACAGATTCACACTGCACCCAGATTCTGTTTAAGCTCCAGTCTCGCGCAGTGCAGGGAGGCCTTTACCCACTGTGCCATTTCCCTGACCTCTCCTCTGGTTCTCCAAGAATTCATAAGCTCAATTGGCAATGAACCCCATAACATTAAACCCAAACTATGACCCACAGACAGTGAGCAGAGGTCACGAAAGGTCCCTCTGACCAGGGAGGCACATTCGATCCCTGTCCCTGTGTCCGTGGGCTCTGCTGTCCTCCAGGTTCACAAATGGGATAATTAGAATAACACAACACCTTAATAATTCCAAAAAAGTGAGAGCCCCTTGGATGTGTCATGGAATAGTGCCTTGGTGTTATTGTCTATACCACCAGCAATTGGGCTTGTCCTTGATGCAACAACAAGGAACACTGTCTCTCCACATAAAAGACCTCTAAGAATAGCCATCTTCTAGCCAGGTCTTGTGGCACATGCCTGTCAGCCCAGCTACTCAAGAGGAAACACAAGAGGATGAAACATTCAGGGATAGCCTGGGAAAGTTAGTAAGACACTGTCTCAGCATAAAAAAAGTTAGATTAAGAAGAGAATGGATGATGAATTAGCAGTACAGCACCCATGCCCCATGAGGGGCTGAGGGCATGGTCAAGGGTGGAGGACCCACCTAGAATCCCTCCTGAGGGGATATGACTCAGTGGTCAGCACTTACCACACAGGAATGTCCAACCCTCACCACCACAAAAGATAAATAAAATCCTGCAGCTGTGTACAGGATCTCTCAAGTTCCTCATTTGTTACTAGCTCTTGAAGCTGCTTTGTTGCAATTACATCCATTCATGCTGGAGAGGAGAACTCTCAGAAACCACCACGGGCCTCGTGATTCAAAATCTGGTCTGTGTTCTCGCTTCTCCCCGTAATGACTCTCAGCAGTACCGGACACTCCAGCCCACGAGTTCTCATTTCCTTCTTGAAATGCAATCCCTGGTGTCCTCACTTATTTAACTAGCACAGGGGAGGAGACCCTGACCTGGGGTTCTTTAAGACAAGGTCTCCCAACAGCCCAGGCTGGCCCTCAGCCTCCTGAGTGATGGAACAAATGTCACCACCACGCTGAAGTGGCGGTAGTGGTACATGCTGTTATTCCCAGGACTTAGGTTACTGGGGCACAAATAGTAAATTTATACTCAAAGCACTGAGAGGCAGACACATGAACGTCCCTGACCAGCTGGTTAAGACTACCCAGTGATCTCCAGGCCAGTAGGAGACCCTGTATCAGAAACAGGTCAGAGGCAGGCAGATCTCTGAGTCCAAGGCCAGCCTGGTCTACAGAGCAAACTCCAGGATAGCCAAGCTACAGAGAGACCTTTGTTGAGTGTATATATATATATATATATATATATACCATTCATTCAACTATCCCTCTTCTAGAACATTCCACAGCCACTTCCATGTGTCTCTGCCTCTACTCCTGCTCCCCCCTTTCAAGCTCATCTTGCAAACGAAGCAGTCCTCCAGTAAGCTAACTAGATATCTGTTCTGCTTGGCAAAGCATCACTCTGACCAGGTATTGTGTGTGTGCACATGTATGTACGGGTGCATGTGGAGGCCAGAGGTCAACCTCAGGTGCATTTCCAAATCCCACCCCATTGTGTTTCTGATATAGGCCTGGAGATCATTGGGTAGGCTTAACCAGCTGGTCAGGAACCTTCACGTGTCTGCCTCCCAGTGCTTTGAGTATAAATTTACAATCTGTGCCCCAGTAACCCAGGTTCAGCCACACAATTTGATAAGCCTATTAAAACAGTCGAATTAGCTGAATATGGTGGCACCCGCTTTTAATCTCAGTACAAGGGAGGTAAAGGCAAGCAGATATCTATCTGTGAGTTCAAAGCCGGCCCAGTGCAGGCATCTGGGGCTGCACGGTAAAAACCCTATCTCAAATAAACAGACAAATTAATAGTGAAAAGCGGGGGGTAAAAATTGTATGTGGCCACCCTGGCAAAAGGAACAAAGACATCAGTGACTGCCACCCCTCCAAGCCCATTTCGGGTGGGCCTAGCATGACACCAATGTTATGTAGAAGGCGGGAGAAATGAGGGCTGAAGATACCATTGGCTAGATACCAGCTGTTCATGCACCCGCACCCACACAGCAGTTCACAGCCACCCGTAAGTTCAGTTCTGGAGAACCTGGCATCCTCTTCTGGCCTCTGTGGGCACCAGGCACAAACTTAGCATGCCTAGATACACACAGATAATACTCATCCACAGAAAATAAAATAAATCTCAAAAAGAGAGTAAGAAATGCTAGGCACATAGTCTACCACCAGGTGGTCTTGCCCATCGCTTTCTCAGCTCCCCGTCCCTCATGCAAGGTCCAACCAAGGGTCACTCTTTCTCCAGGAGGCGAGGTTCAGCGCTAGGACTTCCAGCAGCTGGAGGTTCCTGGGAAGATTCTAACTTCGGGGATGCCCTGTTTTCAATAGTCTGATACCCATCAGGGAGCTGCCCTGTGTCTTTATAATTACTCATACAGACAGGCCAGTTACACCTGTGCACCTTCAGGCCCAATGTTCTTTAAGAAATATTTGTACTGTGTATATGTGAAATGGGGGACGTGTACACATGTGTACAGTGCCAGGAGAGGCAAGAGAGAGCATCTCAGATTTTTTTTGGCTGGTTGATTGGTTTTTTTAGTTGTGTGTGTGAGAGAGAGAGAGAGAAAGAGAGAGGGCGGGGTTCTGGTTATCCAGGAACAGGCTCTATAAACAGGCTGGCCTAGAACTCAGAGATCCTCCTGCCTCTGCCTCCAGAGTACCAGGATCAAAGGCCTGCACCATTACATGCACTCAGCTACACATTCAGCATTTTAAAATGGGTTCTGGGGATTCAAACTCAGGTCCTCAAGCTTGCAAGAAGCACTTTCCTGAGCCACTTCCCCAGACCTTCTATAGTTTTGATGAAAGGCTTTGGAGAGTTATTTCTCTGCTAGTGAAATGAGTCAGTTCATACTAGATTAGAAAATACTATATGCATGTTTACTGGTAAACTGCTCTCGGGTGAGTTCAACTGGCCCAAGGGACTAGACCTGGGAAGTCACTGTGGAAAAGGGTGGAGGAGGGGAAGAGAAAGAGAAAAAGGGTGTGTGGTGAGAGGTTGGGGGAAAGGTGTCTGGATTATATAGGGAAGAGCCTCTGGGCTGGCAAGTTCAGAATTGGGGACAGGGTATGCCAGGTAGGGACTGAGGGACGCTGGGAGAATCTGAGGGACAGGTAGGCTTTGGGATGCAAAATATGCACCTCAGTCCCTTGTCCCAGGGCCAGAAACCAAAGAATCCAGACTTACAGTGGTCTGCCCCACTGCCCCATTTGATTGCTACCTGATCTCTCAGCCCATCCCCCTCCTACCTCTGGATCTTAGCACATAGTGGTAGAGCCTCTGAAGCCAGCTCTCTCTGACCTTATCATCACAACCTCCATAGTTTGATTCAGTGTCAGAGACTGCGTCTTGAAGCCTATTATCTCAGTTAACATCCCCAGGAGCCTTGCGATAAACTCAGCTTCTGTGTTCACTATTGTGAGGCGTAGCAGGTCCAGAGAGGCCCAGCGCTGGCCCAGGCGCGCTCAGCTCAGCTGTCACTAGCTGAAGCAGGGTCTGAACTCGGGCGCGCCCACTGCAGTGTGGACGTTTTTTGCTTCCTCTTATTATATTTGATTTTGTCCTGTCTGGTTGTTATCTCTTAGAAGCCTGCTCTTTCCTACTGAGAGACAGAAAGGGACTGGATATGGAGGGGAGAAGGGGAGGAGGGGGAGAACTGGGAGAAGCAGAGAAAGAGAAAATTGTAATCAGGATATATTGTATGAGAAAAGAATATATTCAATAACAGGAATAAGAGAGACCCTGCCTCAAATGACAAAATAGAGGGGGGTTAAGGAAGACTTGATGCATGGACCTCTCTCTCTCTCTCTCTCTCTCTCTCACACACACACACACACACACACACACACACACACACACCAAACAAAAAACAAAAAACAAAAAAACAGAGAGGGGTCTGGGGGGAGGGGCAAAGTCCTGAATGCTTTCTTGCTTCTTATGCAAATGTAGATATTAATAGTTCATTTATGCAGTGTTGGAATGGAAGTCAGGGTCTCCTGTGTAAGCCCCAGCCTCTCTGAGAGGAACACCGCCCCCCTCCCCCCCCCCCCCAGGGCTCACATCAGTAAGCAACTTCTTTGCTGAATGATGGATTTCCCAGGCTGTTCCACTGTCACCTTTGAAGAATAGACTAAAACCAACTTCAACACTACTCTTTCCTTTGGGCCTGACCTCAGGCTGTGATGTCACTAAACACAGAATCCAGGTTGGGTAGGAGGGACAAAGGGATTTCCACTACATCCTCATAGGCGAGGTAAGTCACCTGAAGTCACAGCTAGGAAATACTGAGATGGAAATTTTTTAAAAATCTGTTGAGGCCCAGAGTGTGGGTTCTGAGTTTGGGTGACTCACAGGTTGAGGAAATGCTGAGCATATCGGTTGAGTTTACAAACACACTGCTGGCAGCTGGCAGGCACATCAGCTTGGACTGTCGGGAGACCTTCCTTGTAGTTGCAGTAAGACCCATGCTCAGACTCACAGAGGAGTGGCCCAGCCTGTTTGCTGTTGGTTGTTTTGTTGTGTAGGTAGCCCAGGCGGCCTTTGAACTCCCTAAGTAGAAGGATGGCCTTTACCTTCCAATCCTGTGAATTAAAGATACCATCACATCAGAAATAAACAATTTCACACGGAATGGTTGGAGTAGGGATTGTTTCATTTTTGGTTTTTTGCTTATTCATAGCTGGATTCCCAGGACAGAGCACTCTGTGGTAAGCCGCAGGCTTCACCTGCATGAGAGACTCTGGTTCTAGCTCAGGACTACATCTGTCACCCTGTCACTTGAGCACTTAGGTGTCAGGATGCTGGCCTGAGTTTGAGGCCAACCTAGGCTATATATATAGGGACTTCCAGGCCAGCCTGGGCTACATAAGATTCTTGTCTCAAAAAAGGGATAGTGATATAGAGCCACTTCATCCAATTATTTTAAGGGCCTGCCTTTAGGCACTCCCCTGAGGGATGGAAACAGGACTCTTGGGGCCCAACGGCCAGACAGCCTTGCAGAAACAGTGAGTTCCAGGTTCAGTGAGAAAACTTGTCTCAAAAAGCAAGGTGGAGAAGGACTGAAGAAGACACTGAATCAGACGCTGTCCTCTATACATATGCACACACATATATACAAAGACATAGTCATGAATGACCACCATACCCACAGTCATGAAAAGTTTAAATTAGACAAGGAAAATAATAACAAAAGTCTTATTTACAAACACATTTATTTTTATATATTAATATAAATATAAAGTTTGATTTGGGAATCTTTTGTTTCTAGCAGCTGCCCAGCAGTTTGCTAATGCTATCCAATGAATTATATAAAGTCTTGTCTGAGCACTGCTCACAATAAATACTGAGTCCAGTTAAAGACAAGAGGAAAACCCTGGAGGAGCGGACCCCTGCTCAGGCCCCATGAGATATAGCAGCTTGAGGACTTAGCAATTAGGGGTCATAAGAAGGGTAGCTGCGAGCACCCATGTGCATTATCACGTGGATAAGAATTCATTCCCATGAGGTGTCGGGTTTCACAAGGAAGAGTCCAAAGCTAGTGGTGTTGGGATGAGACAGCTCCCAGTGTCTGTATGCATCCTGGGCTCCGTGCAGATGGGCCCTCAGATCCACACTGAGGCGGTGGCCAGCCTTCAGGAGCAATAGGTGATTCCAGGAACGGTCCACTAATTTGTTCTCCATGGAACAAGGCAACAGTTCCACTGTCAGGGCCAAGTCGTCAAGTTGAGGCTTTGCTTGCAAAACAAGAGAGACCCAGCCCTGCACCTTGTGGCCTGTGTTTGTAGATGTTGGACTGAGCTTCAGTTCCAAGAATACATAGTAGAGCCCAGGACGGTCCACCACCAGTTCCCTTTTGTCCTCTTCGTACCTCACACCTGGAGACAGGTACACGCTCCCAGCTCCATCTTGACTGTGCCAGTTCAGAGTTGTATTGCTCAGCAATGCTTCTGGAAAAAGAACGCTCAGTTGCGGAAGGTTGTGGGGTGTGGAGAGGTGAGACCCTGGGAATAGGGAGGAAAGAGAGGAGACAAAACAGAAGAAAAGAAGGGAGGAAGGCCACCTAGAAGGGATATAATTTAAGAAACTGGTTGTGGAATAAGAAAGAGGCAAAGGGAAGAGGGTCTACAGTGTTGAGTGGAGATGTGTCGGGCAGTGGTGGCGCATGTGCGCCTTTAATCCCAGCACTCTGGGAGGCAGAGGCAGGTGGATTTCTGAGTTTGAGTCCAGCCTGGTTTACAGAGTGAGTTCCAGTACAGCCAGGGCTGCACAGAGAAACCCTGTCTCGAAAATATTAAAAGAAAACCCACAAAACCAAAAAACAAAACAAAAACCAAAAACAAAAAAACAAAAAAAACAACAGGAATGGGGGGAAGAGAGTCTCGGGAGCTCTAGGAAGGAGATGGGTAAAGGAGCCACAAAGTGGGGCGGGTGTGGGGGGGGTGAGAGGAGAAAAGAAGAGAGGAATCATCGATCAGAGGAGGAAGAGAAGAATGAGCAAAACTGGGAGAGGGGTGGAATAGGGAGGGTGCAGGAAGGGAGGAATCTCTGCGAGCAAATAACTTGACAACTTCAGGAAGACTTGGCAGGGAGGTACCAGGGCCAGGGTTCAATAGGGTGCCTGAAACCCAAAGGCATTCATCCCAGCCTGTTGCAGGTGGTAGCAGCAGGGCGGCCAGCCTCAGCTACATAATGAATTTGGAAGAAGCCTGGGCTACATGGGAGGGAGAGGGGAAGGGAAAGAGAAAAAGAGATCTCCCAAAAGCAGGCTGGGAGTGAGAATTCTCTAAAGACCAAGAATTACAGCTGGTGCTGTGACAGCGAGTGAGAAAGGCCGAGTGGGTGAGGGAGGGGGACAGATTAGAAGGAACCGCTGGGAATAAATCAGGGGGCACTCACGGTTTTTAGCCAGTAGCTTGGCGAACACAGGAGAGCCCTGGGAAGAAAGAAGAATAAAGTTACATGCTACCTTACATCCTAAAGAAGTGGATAGGAACTCATATGGCCCAGCACACACTGGAGTGTCCAACTTTGGATGGCGAAGGAGAGCCCCGGGGGCCTAAGAGGGACTGAAGGGAAATGCGGTGCAACCTCGGGAATCCTCAAGGTCTTCAGAAGCTCGTTCAAAGGGTCAAGACGCAAAGGGGTTCCCTCTGAGTGCGAGGTGGAGAGGGGGCGCTCAAGCTGAGTAGCAGGAGCGCGGCAGGGCGGGGATGGGGATGGGGTGCTGTTCTCTCCGTGACGCTTCCAGAAGGTAAGAAAGGGTCCTCTACGGATGGGATGAGCCTCACCTGTTGTGTAGTGTTGGAGCAGCCAATGTAGGAAACAGGGGTGACCTGGTCTGCAGTATTCACTCCGGTACCCAGGTCGGGCGAGGGGGTGCTTGTGAGCGCCTGCCGAGGCTGGGTGAAGATAAAGACACAGGCGACCACAAACAGCAACAGCAAGGCGAGGAGGCCGTAGTAGAGCTTTGGGTGGCGGGAAAAGAAGTGCAGCGCAGGCGGCCTCGCAGCATCCATGGGGAGCGTGGCGTTGGTGGGGAGCACAGTGTCTGAGAGGAGCACAGCATCCGCGGGGAGCCCGGTATCTCTGAGGAGCGCTGCATCCGAGGGGCGCGCAGTACCTGCTGGATGTCCCGCATCCTCCGTATCCTCCACATCAAGTGTGTGCTGGTCCATTGCCACGGCCAGGCAGTGCAGTCTCCCGCCAGTGCCGGCGCTTTATAGGCGCCAGAAGCGCCTTTTCCGGGGTGGAGAGGGAGGGAAGCCGTGGGGTTCCCGGGCTCCACGCTCCGCCCCCGCGACTCCCGGAACTTTCTCTTCTTCTCCTCCTCCTCCCTCTCCTCCTCCTCCCCCTCCTCCTCCTCCTCGTCCTCCTCCTCCCCCTCCTTCTTCTCGTCCTCCTCGTCGTCGCCGTCGTCGTCCTCCTCCTCCTCTTCCTCCTCCTCGTCCTCCTCTTCCTCCTCGTCCTCCTCTTCCTTCCCCTCCTCCTCCTCTTGCTTCCCCTCCTCCTCTTCCTCCTGTCCAGTCCTTCCTTAGCTTCCAGGCCCTGTGTCTGCCCTTTCTTCCCTTTTTTTGGTGTTTGGTTGGTTAGTTTGATTTGGCTTGGTTTGGTTTGGTTTGGTTTGATTTGGTTTGGTTTGGTTTAACACTGACACATTAAAGAGTTGTTTATATGATGGGGACCATGTGATGTCGGGATCCGTTCCCTCCCGGCCACTCCTGAGTCCACAGCTCTGTCTCCCTTCTCTTCCTGTGTCCCCACTGATAGGTTATTTCTCTGCCTCTGATTTTCATTTGTTTTTCTGTCTCTAGCTCTCAAACTTCTGTCTCTCTCCCTGTCAGTCCTGATCCCTTTTTCTTCCAACCTCTAGCTCCCCA
The DNA here is from genome assembly GCA_002335545.1 of Apodemus speciosus. Classification (NCBI taxonomy): domain Eukaryota; kingdom Metazoa; phylum Chordata; class Mammalia; order Rodentia; family Muridae; genus Apodemus; species Apodemus speciosus. Next base: position 279,246 of record BDUI01000158.1, read on the forward strand.
TCCCTGGGACGCCCTCAGCATTCCCCTAAATACAGGGCTTTTGCTGAGGACTCTGGGGGCATCCAAATCTCCCCACCCACCCCCAGCAGAATGGAAGAGCCCTGCCAAGCACCCACCTACCCAGCCTCTTCCTCCCCAGGACCCCATCTCTACCCGGGGCCTTTCCTGGTTTGTCCCCACCCACTTTCTTGGGGCCTTCCTGTTAATAGCCTCTTAGGACTCCAGAAACAGAAGGCTGGAGAGTCCAGATAGAGAAATCCCCACAAGACAGCGGACACATTTTCAATTTCTCATTCTTTCACTGTTCTTGGCTGAGGTGGAGGGGAAGGGCAGGGGAGAGCAGCACAGGAGACCCCCAAAAGAGGAAATGAGAAGCAACTGGCGCTGGGCAAACCCTGGAGACAGACTCCTCAGTGACTTCATCTGGTCAGATCTGCTGAGATGGCTCGGCAGGTAACAGTATAATGAGCAAGCCTGGTGACCTGAGTTCAGTCCCCAGGACCCACATGGTAGGAAGAAAGAACTGACACCCACAAAATTGTCCTGCAAATGCCCTTTGACCACTACTAGCATACCATCAGTAAATGTAATTTTTAAAAAAAAAAAAAACAAAAACAAAAAACAAAATTAAGTACTGATATGACCAGACTATTTATCTCAGTGGGAAACAACAAGCTATGAAATAAGGAGTTGTTTGTTTTGACATAGGGTCTGGTCTTTGACTTGTGGCCCCAAACTCACTAGACAGCCTATGACGACTTTGACCTTCAGCCCCTCCCTAGTGTTGGGATACAGGCACAGGCATACACCCTCAGATACATTTCCTTCTGTGTTGGGGAAGGAGCACAAAGCCTCCGGCATGCCAGGCCAAGATTCTAACAACAGAGCCGCAGCCCAGGCCCTGCCTGCTGTTTTTCATACTGGGCCTGGAACCTACTGAGCTCTCTAGCTCAGCATGGGAGAACTGTGCCCAGAAGAGAGCCCTCTCTGGAAACACCAGCCACCCCTTCCCGGTATTTGATCCCACATCAGCTTCCCTGGAGAATTATAGAAAATCCCAGCGTGGAGGGGTGGGACATTAACAAGATACAAAAAGACACTTGGGTGATCTAGAAGTTGGAGACTCCACCCAAGGACCAGCTGCGGGGCACCAGCCGTGAGTCAGCTGTGGAAACTCTGGCCCTCACACAGACGATGGTCCACCTCTCTCTGCCGGACACACACTGCTCAGAATCAGCCCACACCTACATGACTCTCACACGCACAAGGACCTCTCAATGCCTGGAGTATTTTCCCCTTCCTGCCTCTGCTGCCCAGTGGACATGTTGTCTCATCCGCATTTGTATTCCAGTTGTCGTCACAGTGAGTAAAAATGACAGATGAAGACTTTTTCTCTCTCTCTCTGGCTATAACTTCTTCAAAACCACAGTTTGAAGACTTCCACCTCATAGGCTCATCATCCACGTCACCGAGGAATTGGAATCCTGACTCAGCTAAAACTAATTCCATTCAGTCATCCTTCTCTCCTGCAGAGCCCGAAGGTGCCTTTATTATCCTGGGAAGAGGGAGAATTGGTGGAGTTTATGGACAGAAAACACACACACAGAGAGAGAGAGTTCATACCATTTAGAACAAGCCATGCATGGTGTGCACCTATGAGCCCCACCTTCAGGAAGCAGAAGCTTGAAGGTTGGAGGTTCAAAACCAGCCTGGGCTACATGAAGAGACTCTGTCTCAAAAAAAAAAAAAAAAAAAAAAAAAAAAAAAAAAAAAACAAGCTGGGCCGTGGCAGTGGTGGCGCACTCCTTTAATCCCAGCACTTGGGAGGCAGAGGCAGGCAAATTTCTGAGTTCAAGGCCAACCTGGTCTACAGAGTGAGTTCCAGGACAGCCAAGGCTACACAGAGAAACCCTGTCTCAAAAAACAAAAACAAAAACAAAAACAAAAAAACGGGATGCAGGGGGTATGCATTGCACTCAGGAGGTAGAAGCAGATGGGTCTTGGTGAACTCAAGAAGGCTAGCCTGAGCTACATAATGAGAATGAACAAGTCAGGGCTAAATAGTGAGACAGACAGACAGACAGACAGACAGACAGACAGACAGACAGACACACACACACACACACACACACATATACACACACAGGAAAGAGAGATTTCAATATTAAAATTAATTTGTTTTTGAACAGGATCTCATGTAGCCAAGGCTGGCCCGATATTCCCTATGTAGTGAAGAATAAACTGCCTCCATCTCTGGAGTGCTAAGTTGACAGGTCTGCGCCACCATGCCTAGTGTATAAGATTCTGAGGATGGAACTCAAGTCTGTCCTCCCCACCCCACCCCAACCCATGCACACACAGAGTCCACCCCCTGCCCTAATGCTAAGAAGAAAGATTTAGTATCTCAGCACCTTCTAAGCAGCAGCAACAGCAGCAGCAGCAGCAGCTCCCAGACCCTGAGCTAATCTGTTTACAATTAAAACCACAGCCCACAGCCAAGTATTGCCTAAGCTGGCAGTGACAAGAACTGGGAGGAGAGCGTCTAGATCTACAATAATGCAGATGACAGAACCCCACCCTCAAAGGTCTATGGTGCATCACCCCAGTGAGCTATTTGTTTTTGTTTTCTATGACAGGCTTGCCACATTGCCCTGACCTTCCTCGGCCTCCCAAACCATGTGTAGGATGGCAAGTGTCCGGTGCCACAGGTGTGTTATGCTGGCCCTATCACCCACCTTGACTGCCTGTTTAACTGCCTTCCTTGCTTATCCTTGCCTCCCACCCCTGCTGATGGATGGCGTCCTCAGCAGTGTCTCTGTCCACTGTACTCCCAGGTACCCACAGTATATGGAGCAAAAAGTATCTCCATGATATTTATGGAAAGAAGGAATGAAAGAAGGGTGAGAAAAAGGAAAGGGAGAGCAGGGATGGGTGAGTGTGTGAGTGAGTGGATAGAGGGATGAATGGATAGGTGGATGGATGAATAGATGGATCGGTGGGTGGGTGGATGGACAGGCGGATAAATGGATAGAAGGATGGATAGATGGGTCAGTGAGTAGGTGGATGGATGGACAGACAGGCAGGTGGACAGACGGGTGGATTGACAGATGAGTCAGTGAGTGGGTGGGTGGGTGTACAGGCAGATGGATGGGTAAGTGGGTGGGTAGGTGGATAGATGGATGGATGCATGGATGCATGGATGCATGGACAGATGGAGGAGTGATGGATGGATGGATGGATGGATGGATGGATGGATGGATGGATGATTGTTGTATGGATTAATGCATACACGGGTGGATGGATGGGTGGGTGGGTGTAAGAGTGGGTAAGAGGGAAAGAGGAAGGTCTATGGATAAGAGCTCAAACCTGGTGCTGATGCTGCAGGACTGTGGGTGAAGCAGGCACAGCTCCGAGCCTGCTGTGGTAAACAGCWTGGGTCTGGCAATGCTGGATGCCTTTAAGCTTGAATACATTACACTCGAAGGCAGGGTCTGAGGTCAGGCTCAGTGGCAAGCACTCACCTGGGTCCCCTCCCAGCACCACTGTGTGCAGGGCTGAACATAGAATACATTCGTAGCAAAGGAGAACTGCAATGTTTGGTTGTTTTTCATATTTTATGAATACATACTAGCTATATATTAGCTATATGTAACAATGAGTCCCCTTTAGGACATTTTCCTTCATATATATGATGGCTTCTGTGTCTATGTTTTTGTATTTATGTATGTTAAGTGTATGAGTGTTTTGCCTGCGTGTATATACATGCACCAGCGTGCAGGCCCAGTACCCAGGGCAGATCCCCTGGAACTACAATTAACGATAATTGTGAGCCACCATGTGGGTGCAAGAGTACTCTGCAATAGCAGCAAATGCTCTTAGGTACTGACCCATCTCTTGGGTCCCGTGTGTGTGTGTGTGTGTGTGTGTGTGTGTGTGTGTGTGTGTGTGTGTGTCTTTATTCCATGTGCATGCCTTCTGAGAGGCCGGACATGGAATTACAGGCAACTGTGAGATGCCATGTGTGCTAGGAACTGAACCCAGGTCCTCAGCAGTGTGCACTCTCAACCACGGACTGCCTTTCCGCCTATATACCCATGATCCTCTCTGGTCCCGCTTTCGCTCTCATCAGTACCCTTCCTCTTCCTAAATATTTTTTTCAGACTGGGTTTCATGTAACCCAATCTGGGCAGCTCACGTCTTAACAAAGGACGACCTTGAACTTCTTCCTGCTCCTCCTGCCTCCACCCCCCAAGTGCCTGAATGACATGCTTGGACCATTAGGAACTTAAGTAAAAATAACTCCCTGCTTTCTACCTAGGGGGACATCAACCCACAAGCCATGTAGATCCAGAGATTCACTGTAAAATATGAAGCAAGTTGACCAAGATGTTCCAGGGATGTTCGGAGCTGTGTGCCTTCACAGAGCTCTGGACCTCCCTTTCCGGGAAAGCAGACATTCCCTAGTCTGTAGGGAAACCAGCCTAGCTGACAGTGCTGAGAACCGCAGAGGCAGGAAGCTCTATCTACCATGCTGAGCTGAGCTCCCTCCCCCAACTCCCCGCCCCGCTCCAATCTCCTCCCCCCAACACCCCACCACCACCACTCTCAAGTCTGCTCAGTTGTCTTCCTGAAGTGACAGTTAACCCTAGCTGTCCTCACAGCATGGAAGAACTCAAGGGAGGAAAGCAAAGGGACCTGCCCTACAATGTCGGCTTAGATACTCCTCCACCTCTCCGGTCCACTGAATTGGGCATGGCCCCCAGGACGTATGACTTGGTGTTTTCTAAGAACAAAAGCAATGGTTTCCTATCCCAAGGTTCCTAAGGCAGGGTTTCATTCTATTTCACTGTCACTCCAGTGTCAACCATAATAAGCTCATCCAAGGTAGGCAAAAGCTCCATCCCTGAATCACATCCCTAGCCCCTCATTGGAGGTCTTTAGGCGGGGCTCTACCCCGTGGCCAAGTCCCCAGCCGTCACTAGGAGATTCTAGGTGAGGCCCCACCTTCACCACGCCCCTAGGTCCTCACTGAAGGATTCTAGGGAGGGGCTCTCCCCCTGACCACGCCCCCCAGCTCCTCACTGGGGGATTCTAGGGAGGGACAATATGCTAAACCTAGCAATCTTCACATCTCAGTCCCTAAGCTAGGATGCTATATGTGCACTACCATAAGCAATTTGGTGTTAACTTTTTATTTTTGTTTTGTTTTATTTTTGTGATGTAAAGTCTACGTAAGTTGCCCAGGCTGGCCTCCAAGTCCTAGGTTCATGCCCACCTCCTGCCTCAGTGTTCCAAATGGCTAGGATGACAGGTACTGGCCACCAGCATACGCAATGAGTGTCAACTGCTTTCTGTTATCTGAGCTTGAGTCAGGGCATTGCTGTCAGCCCAGGGCAGCCTCAGACTCCAGTGCACTGAGCTCACATGCACATACCAGCAGCCCAGCTTAAAAGTCAATTTCCCTGACTCTCCCATGGTGGGCAAAAAGAAGCTACACTGCATAGGTTCAAATCCTAGCTCCACCTCCTGAGCAAATTCCTTTACCTCTTGATGCCTCAATTTCCCCATCTGTGAAGTGAAATTAAAACAATACTATCTGGGGCTGGAGAGACGGCTCAGCGGTTAAGAACACTGACTGGAGAGGTCCTGAGTTCAATTCTCAGCCGCCACATGGTGGCTTACAACCATCTGTAATGGGAGAATGGGATCAGATGCCCTCTTCTGATATGTCTGAAGACAGCTACAGTGTACTCATATAAATAAAATAAATCTTCTAAAAAAATACTATCTCAAACAGTAAGGTGTCTACAGAGAGGGAGCCAGAATGTCACCGGACACAGAGCAGCCACTCAGTTGGCTCAGGCATCCTCTCCACTAGCGGCCTAGACAGCCGAGCGTGTCAGTGACTACAGGTGGACTTGAAGCACTGACATCCGACACACAAACCCTACTTCTGGGATGACTGTAAGGACATCTGAAGGGAACCACACAGAGCCAGAACTCTGGGGGTGGAGTTAGGAAGAGCAAGTGTTCAAGATCCACCTCAGTTACACGGCTAGCTGGAGGCCAGCCTGGTCTACATGAGACCCTTTGACTGACAATAGCAAAGCCCATAACCAGAGAACAGAAATGATCTCTCCAGTCTTCAAAGGGAATTGGTCAGATTGCCATCAATGAGATTACCAGTCACACAACAGCAAAGACAGTTAGCTCATGTCTGTGAGCCACTGTGACAGGGTCTTCCGGCCTGAGCCAACAGTCTGCATTACAATTGCTTCCGGAGGTTGTCCACACCACACACTGTCACTGTGGTGTGGCTCTAGCCTGCATTTCCATATGTATAAAGTTTTGTTTGGGTTCCTCCTCCTCCTCCCCTTCCTCCTCCTCCCCCTCCTTCTCCCTCCCCCTCCTC
>BDUI01000158.1:296412-307999 GCA_002335545.1 Apodemus speciosus
AAAAAAAAAAAAAAAAAAAAAAAAAAAAAACCAAGCTGTGAATGTAGGATAGGAAAGGGTAGAAAGTGCGAAGGACAGACATTGACAGGAGTGGTACAGAGAAAAGATGAGATGGGGTGAGGCATTACCAGTCAAATTAATTTTAAAATCTGGGGGTTGGCTAGAGAGTGATTAAGAGCACTGGCTGCCAGAGGACCCAAGCTCCCACATGACAGCCCACAAGTCTGTACCTCCAGTCCCGGGGTATCTATCTAGTGCTTTCTAGCCTCTGCTGATACTACATGTATGTGCAGTCCAGAAACAGACATGCAGGCAAAACACTCATACACATAAAAATAAACAAAATAAAACCAAAACAGGAAGATTGAAGTTGGGAGGTGGGTGGATCTGGAAGAAAACAATCCAATAAAGGAAGAAGGGAGGGAGGGAGAGAGAAGAGGGAAGGAAAAGCTTTAGTCTTTGGCCAGCTGGCAACAACACAGTCTGGTCTACAACGAGGGAAAACTGCCACGGTGCTTGTGAGCCGGAGTTGACCGGCTAGAGCCCTTTCTAAGCATGCATGAGTCTGAGTCCCATACTCAACTCTATATAACCCAGGACGTGGTGGTGCACACCCAGGAGGCAGAGGCAGAAGGATCAGGAGTTTAAGGTCAGCCTTGGCTACTTATGGAGTGGGAGGTTAGCTTGGGCTACAGAATGCAGTCCTGAGGGAAAATCTCTCAAAGCAAGGAACACCTATAACCCCAGGGGATGCTTGGAAAAGCAGAAGAACCCATGGAATTCTACACAACAAGAAAGACCATGACTGGAGCATTATGGACGTAAAGACTAACATGCATAGACCGACACTCTCTAACTTGCACATATGCTCAGACAAACTCATGAACATACAAGCATGTTTCAGATGTCACTTTTAGGCCAGGTATGTTGTAGATCTCTTGAAATCCTAGCATTCCAGAGGTTGATGGCAGGAAAGTCAGGAGGAGTTCAAGGCCAGCCTGGGCAATAGAGAAATAAAGGGGGAAAATAGCTACATAAGAAATCCTGTAATTAAAGAAATAAATAACAATAACAAAGCAAAGACATGGTGGGTGGGGAAAGCTCTCTGTTGTTTGTGGGGTCCAATTATGGGTGTTAGCCCTCTGTTAGTTTCCCCTGTTAGACCCCAGGGGGTCTTGCAAAAAAACCTAAGTCCCAGCCAACAGCCTTCCAGCGCTCCTCAGAGCATAGAAGGAAACCGGTAGGAGGGTTCCAGAAGAGACTTCCAGGACCCAGCAGTATCTCACACGCACCTGCCCGACCCGCGCTGCCACGGTACCAAGTATCGGGAGTAGGCCTGGGGCATCAACAGAAGACACAGACTCGGGCCATTCAGTAAGGAGAATGCCCAAGCTTTACTGAGGGAGCTGCAATATATACTAGAGGCCAGGAAAAGACAATCAGAGCCATAGGTCAGGCAGTCCCTACCACACCGGGCGGGAAAACAGGAATCAAGCTGAGCCTCGGGGTGTTCCACTCTCAGGAAACCTGTGCAAACAGCTCAGCTGGGGGCGTTGAGCTAAGCTCACCGATGCCCAACACCTGCCACCTTGAAACCGAACTCCACTGTGGAGATCCTGGAGCTCAGAGCCACCGCCCTTCCCCACCTATACAAAGGTTCTAAGGAATCGGGGCGTCTCCAAGGAATGAAGAAGGGAGAAGCAGACAGAAAAATTGAGGCAGGGGCTGGGGCTGAGATGGAGGACGTTGTCCTAGATGGTGTTTACAAGACTCCGCGGTGCCTTTCCATCTAGTCTCTATGAATCCCGAGTGGAGAGGTGCCTGCGGGGAAACTAGAGTGGGGATACAGCGGGACCCTGAGGTCTCAGAGAAAGTGCTTGACCGGAGAGATTCCTACACTTCCGAGGCCCCTCCCTCCACCCTCCTCCCTAACTCCATCTTTCACTGCAAGCATCCTAGGCGGGCCCGGGGGCGGAGCACGCGGGTCACCCAGTGGTGACACGAGTACGGCTTCGCTAATATAGAGACGCCCGGGGGGCGCCGAGACAGAGCTCCGCGGCCATCTCGTCCAGAGCCAGAGCCAGAGCGGCCGGTCGATCAGCCGCTACCAGCAGCGCCACCACCATGCGGGAAATCGTGCACCTGCAAGCCGGTCAATGCGGCAACCAGATCGGGGCCAAGGTGCGCTGGGCTGGGTAGGGAGTGGGAATTCGCAGGGGCGCAGAGGGGGGTCCTTGGCTCTCCCAAGGTTCACCCAGGGGATTTTGCATCCCAAGTGGAGGAGGGAAACCAGGGCAGAGCCAGACTGGGAACAAAGAAGCTGATGGGGGCAGGGCCTGGCCTTGTGCCTCTTGGCCACAGCTGGCCTCACAGCTGGGCCCACTGTCACCCTCAGTTGCCCGGCACAAAGAGGCACTGACCCCTCCTCCCAGGGCTGCTGCCGGGATGGACTGGCACCAAGTGGCTCTGGTGGGCCAAGCCTCTCCCTACCCCCAACTTCTCCCTTCTTGCTGGCTCATGCTTTGCTGTGGCTCAGCCTGGGCTACGGGAAACCCTGTGTCAAAAAAAAAAAAAAAAAAAAAGGGGTGGGGGCTATATAGCTCAATAAGTTGAGCCCTTGCACAGATGTTGTGGTGTACGCCTGTCACCCGAGCCGCTAGGCTGTGTTGAGGCAGGAGGATCAAGAGTTCAATATCTACCCAAGCTATCTGGTGAATTTCAGGCTAGCCTGGGCTTTTGGAGACAGTGCCTAAAAAATAATACAGACACATACATACGTACGTACATACATACATACATGTCTCATCATCAAACAAACAATAGGGCAGGCGACATGGTTCCTCGCAGGCTTAGGCCAAGCTTGAGAACACAAGCACGCAGTGTGAATGCACACACACATAAAATGCCTTAAAACAATAACAAAAGGAAAATCTATTCACTTTGCTCCATGCTCTCCCCCTCCCCCCACCCCCAGTTCTGGGAAGTTATCAGTGATGAGCATGGCATCGACCCCACTGGGACCTATCACGGGGACAGTGACCTCCAGCTGGAGAGAATCAATGTCTACTACAACGAGGCCACAGGTAGGGCAGCCGGTGGGGTGGCATGGGCGTGGGAGTTGGGGGACAGGATGTGCCCTGGAGCCGGCTGGGCCTGGCACTCAGCTCAGCGGCCCACCATCTGCCATCCCCACAGGTGGAAATTATGTTCCCAGAGCCGTGCTGGTTGACCTGGAACCTGGCACCATGGACTCCGTCCGCTCCGGCCCTTTCGGCCAGATCTTCCGGCCCGACAACTTTGTATTTGGTAAGTCTCCAGTGTGGGCACCGGACACGTTTGTTTTTGTTTCTAAATGCTTAAAGAATATTCTGTAACTAGCACCAAAGAACCTGCCTTGACAGGGCACTCGGATTTGATCAGGCACACCAAGAGAACCCTGGGGAAACATTAGACACAGCTGAGGGGCTTCCTTAAAGAAGAGGTTCTGTGTTTAAATGGGGTATCTCTAGCCTGGGGTAACCTCCAACTCTCTATATAGGTGAGGTTAGCCTTAAACTAATTTATGAAACTTAAGATAACCCTGAATTCCTGATGTTCTTGCCCCTACCTTCCCAGTTCTGGGATGGCCCATGGCTGTCTGTGGGGCCGGGGGTGGAGCCTAGGGCTTTGTGCATACTGGAGGAGCACTCTATCCATGAAGGCCAGCCCCTATAAGAGCACTCTGCCCACTGAGCCCGGCCCCAGAGGAGCACTCTGCCCCCTGAGTCCAGCCCTAGCCGTCTGGAGACAATGTGCTTAGGAGGGATGTGCGCGGGTTTTTGTAGACACCACTCTACTTTCTAGAAGGGATGTGAGCTCAGGGGAGTCGGGCCATGACCACGGGGCTGGAGTTTGTCCGTCTATCTCCAGCGCCCTCCTTTAGATATCAGCTTCCTGGGGATGGCAGGGAGTCAGAGGGAGCGAGCAGTGCAGGCAACTGTTTTGTTCTCTGCTACAGCCCAGGCAAGTGGCCTTGGGCCAGTGAGTTTCCCTTTCTGGTGGATACAAAATTTGTGGAAGACAATGTGTGACTGAGTAGGTACCGTGACTACAAGGTCCTCTGGAAATGACTGTAGAGAGAAAGGCACGGAGAAGTGAGGAGGGCCAGAGTGTGCACAGGAGTGCGTGTCTGACAGACTGAGAGGCTGAGGCGCTAAGGAAGGCAGGCAGAAAGGAAGATAGAAAAAATAAAAAGTGGCTTGGGAGATGACTGTAAAGTGTTCAGTATGCAGGCATAAAGATGCGAGTTCAAATTCCGAGCACCTATTTAAACACACAGGCACCAGGATTTATGTCTGTAGCCATAGCACTGGGGAGAGTGACAACAAGAACCTCCCTGGAGCTCAGTCATGCCAAGTGTTGAGTTCTGGTTGAGCGAGAGAGAGAGAGACTGACAGAGAGACTGACAGAGAGACAGAGAGACCATGTCTCAAAGTAAACAAAAAAGGTGATAAGACACCAGACATTGACCTCTGGCATCCAAACACGTGTGTAGACACAGACATGCACACATGGGTACACACACACACACACACACACACACACACACACACACACACAGGTGAAATGGAGCAGAGGTCTGCTGAAGGTGAGGGAGGGACCGTGAATACCGGTGGAGAAGGAATTCCAGGCAGACAGACTGGCCTGTGCAAAGGTCCCAGAGCAGGACACAGCCCTGTGTGGTGGAGAAGCAGCCAGCCAGGAGGCCTGAATAACTGACTATAGAAGAGGGAATAAGAAACATGGAGGGCCAGGCGTGAGGGAACAGGGCAGCGGGAGGCTGCCTTGTGGGCTGCAGAGCCAGCAAGGAGCCTTAGGGACCTGACTGAGGTTACTGGCACCCTCTGGCTGCTGGGGGGAGAACAGACAGGAGACAGAACCTAGTCAAGGGATGAGGAGGAGGCAGGGGAGATTTTCACAGCTTAGATGAGGTTTGATTTTACCTAGCTTTTTGTAATAGTCTTCTAGCTTCTGGATGAAGGAGTGGCAAAATTGAAACACTTACTATTAACTTTAATTATTATATCACACAATAATCAGGGCTGGAGAGATGGTCTAGCCGTTGAAAGCACTTCCAGTCTAGCAGGGGACCCTGTTTGGTTTCCAGGATCCTGGTGTGCTTCAACCATCAATTCCAGAGCACTCGACACCTCTGAGGGCACAGACACATAGACAAAACAAGGCCCATGCCCAAAAAATATAAATAAAATAAAAATTGAAAGATAACTATAAGCCGGGCGGTGGTGGTGCACACCTTTAATCCCAGCACGTGGGAGGCAGAGGCAGGNGTTTTTTTAATTGAAAATAGAGTTCCCCTCACAAAAATATTTTTATTACAGTACTTGCCACCTCCCCTCACATCAGGACTCTCCTCCTTTGTGCCTCTCATTAAAAACAAATAGGCTTCTAAGAGAAACTAATGAAATAAAATGAAATATCATAAGATAAAGACTAACATATTAAAACAGAACAAAATAAACAGAAGGAAACGAACCAAAGAAATGGCACAAAAATAGGATGTAGATACAGAGACCTATGTGTTCACATGCTTAAGATTCCCATAGAAACACTAAAATGAAAGCTGTAGTATATACGCAAAGGACCACTTGATAAAAAGAGAAGACTGCATAAACACACACACACACACAGAGATTCATATATATATATATATATATATATATAACTATAGAATTAAATTAATCACATTTTAATAGTTGATTGTTTGATAATAAAGTATTGATTATTATTTGTACCTATTACTATATTAAATGATTACATGATTATTGTCAGTAATATAGTAATAGTTGTGCTGTTACACAGTGACATTACTGCAGACAATACTAATATACAGGATCCCATGCAGTTGAAGGGAAARTTTTTAAGATAAAACATTGATGTATGTTTGGGGTAGTTGGCATCTTTATCCTAATTTAAACGTTGTACAGTATAGACCTGGATCAAAATACAATGTGGCGCCCCACAAATGATTGATGATTTTTATCTTGGCAAAAAGTAAATCTGGAGGCTGATGACGGAGGAGCAGCCAGAAGGCTTGTGTGGCTGGAGCAGAGGGAGTGAGAGGGAGAGTTGGAGGTAGGAGGGGGCAGGGCAGGGCAGGGTGGGCGCTTGCCTGGGTCCCATGTCCAGCACCACAGACACTGGGTTTCCTTATGTCTGTCAGCATCTCAGTGTTCAGTGAAACAAGAGGAGCAGGAGTTCAGGGTTATCCTGAACTATACATGGAGTTAGAGACCAGCCTGGGGTACATGAGAACCTGTGCTCCATAAACAGATAACCTGGAGCCCAGCGTGGTAGTCTATTCCTCGTCATCCTCACACTTAAAAGGCTCAAAGCCAGAAGCTTATGAGCAGCCAGGGCTGCACAGTGAGAACCCATATAAAGGAGGAAAGAAACTCTACTAAGACAAACCACTAGAGGACTGGAGAGAGAGCTCAGTGGTTAGCATGTGCTGCTCTTCCAAAGGACCTGAATTCGAGTCCCAGTACCCACATCAGGTGGCTCACGGACACCTCCTGTATCCATGGAGACTCTAATATCTGCTTCTGGTCTGTAGGGGCACATACACTTATCTGCATGCACACACACATATAAAGAGAGCTTTTTGGGATGGGTGGGTGGGTGGGTGGGTGGTTGGTTGGTTTTTAAAAGTCTCACTGTGTAAACAGGCTGGCTTGTGCTCTGCCTCCCCAGTGCTGAGTTTACAGGTACACATTACCACATCCAGCTCAAACAAAGTTATTAAAATAACCAATGAACGAATGGATAAAATAAAATAACCACCACAGTCCCCAAAAATAAATTAAATCAGTAAAATAACAATAGTGCTAACATTCTTCCAGTCTTTTTTTTTTTTTTTTAGATTTATTTACTTACTATACGTAAGTACACTGTAGCTGTCTTCAGACACGCCAGAAGAGGGCATCCAATCTGATCTCATTACAGATGGTTGTGAGCCACCATGTGGTTGCTGGGATTTGAACTCAGGACCTCCAAATGAGTATTCGGTGCTCTTAGCCACTGAGCCATCTCTCCAGCCCCATTCTTTTCATTGTAATCTATTAATTACTGGATCTCATGTAGCACAGGCTGGCTTCCAACTCCTTAAGTAACTGTAGCTAAATGCCTGGTCCTCCAGCTGCTCCCTCCTGAGTACTGCAGCGAGAGTAAGGCCAACACACCGGGTTTCCGTTGTGGCAAGGTTGGAACTCCAGGCCTCACGTGTGCTAGGCAAGGCTCTCTCCCCGGAGCCTAGCCAGGTACTCTTACCGTCTTCTAGTCTAGGGTGCAGGGCAGACGGACGGGTTGGAGAGGCCACCCCTCACTCATGCCTGCGAATTCAACCCTGTCCCTTCCCCAGGCCAATCCGGAGCAGGCAACAACTGGGCCAAGGGTCACTACACCGAGGGTGCGGAGTTAGTGGATGCAGTCCTGGACGTGGTACGCAAAGAGGCGGAAAGCTGCGACTGTCTCCAGGGCTTCCAGCTCACCCACTCACTCGGGGGTGGCACCGGCTCAGGCATGGGGACCTTGCTCATCAGCAAGATCCGAGAGGAGTTCCCAGACAGAATTATGAATACGTTCAGCGTGGTGCCTTCCCCCAAGGTGTCTGACACAGTGGTGGAGCCCTACAACGCCACGCTRTCTGTGCACCAGCTGGTGGAGAACACCGATGAGACCTACTGTATCGACAATGAGGCCTTGTACGACATCTGCTTCCGCACGCTCAAGCTGACCACGCCCACCTATGGAGACCTCAACCACCTGGTGTCGGCCACCATGAGTGGAGTGACCACCTGCCTGCGCTTCCCGGGCCAGCTCAACGCAGATCTACGTAAGCTAGCTGTGAATATGGTGCCGTTCCCCCGTCTCCACTTCTTCATGCCGGGATTCGCACCTCTGACCAGCAGGGGCAGCCAGCAGTACCGGGCCCTCACCGTTCCTGAGCTGACCCAACAGATGTTCGATGCTAAGAACATGATGGCTGCGTGTGACCCGAGACACGGCCGCTACCTGACCGTGGCCGCCGTCTTCCGGGGACGGATGTCCATGAAGGAGGTAGATGAGCAGATGCTAAGTGTGCAGAGCAAGAACAGCAGCTACTTCGTCGAGTGGATCCCCAACAACGTCAAGACGGCCGTCTGTGACATCCCACCCCGGGGCCTGAAGATGGCAGCCACCTTCATAGGCAACAGCACCGCCATCCAGGAGCTGTTCAAGCGCATCTCCGAGCAGTTCACCGCCATGTTCAGGCGCAAGGCCTTCCTGCACTGGTACACGGGCGAAGGCATGGATGAGATGGAGTTTACGGAAGCAGAGAGCAATATGAACGACCTGGTGTCTGAGTACCAGCAGTACCAAGATGCCACAGCTGAAGAGGGCGAGTTTGAAGAGGAGGCCGAAGAGGAGGTGGGTTAAGTCTCCTGCCATCACTTTGCCCCTGGGGCACACCAGCAAAGCTTTGACTAAGCACCGCACCTCTGCATCCAGTTGCCTCATCCCCTAGGATCCCCTGAGCATCTTCACCGTGACGGCCAAGGCCAGCCTGCTTCTATTTGCTTCACCTCTAACTCCTAAACCCTACCGTCTCTCCAACCTGCCAGGGAAGGGCTCTTCTATCTCCCATGAGTGTCCCTCAACGCACGCACGCACGCACCACCTCCTTAGATTTTGAAAATCCTTTTACGCCCTGTCCCCTCCCCAGCACCCCTGAACCCTTCTCCACCTCTGCCATGCCCGGATATTTCTCTAGATCCTAACATGCTCCCCGGCCTCTAAGTCCTCTCACCTTCCTTACCTCTGACCTCACAGCTTCCCACTCCCGACCCAGCAGCACCTTCACTCGGGCTCCTGTAGGTCCCCGTGTGTTCCTGCCCTTGTGCCTTAGTGTGTTCCTACCAGAGAAGTGCTGAAGGGAGAGGAAAGAGGCCTGTTGCCTGGGAAGAGAAAGCCCCTCCCTACTATGTACCCCTCCCTGCTCTCCCCTGCTGACCCTCCATCAATAAATGAGTCATTGCTTTGATGTGGCTTTCTGTTTGATTTAGTTTCTTCTCTGAGTGCAGCTAAGGAATGGAGGGGCCGACAGGATGGAAGAGGGCCACTGAAGATCAGCTCCTGGAGTGGTGGGGTACAGGGACTGCAGAAATAGACCAGGCTCGACCAGAGCCACTCTGTGGTGTAAAATAAGCCACTTGCATACCAGGAGCATGCATCCTGGGGCCAGTCTGTACCTTGGAAAGACGGACCTGAAGGTCTGGACTTGTTTGTTTGTTTGTTTGTTTGTTTGTTTTTGGTTTGGGTTTTGGTGTTTTTGAGACAGGATCTCCCTATGTAGAGAGCTCCAGGTTGTCCTGGAACTCACTGTGTAGCTCAGGCTGGCCTCGAACTCACAGAGCTCTGCCTGCCTCTGCCTTCTGAGAACTGGGATTAAAGGTGTGGCTGATTGGCTTCTCAAGGATAGGTAGCCACACTTAAGACTTTTTTAAAAATTGTTTCTCCATATAATATTGATTTTATTTCTAATTGTGTGAATGGGTATCTGGAAGCCAGAGGCATCAGATCCCCTGGAGCTCAAGTTGTGAACCACCCAGGTTCATTGCTTCCAACGTCCTGTGTGTCTTAGTTAGGGTCTCCATGGCTGAGAAGAGACCATGACCAAAGTAACTCTCAGAAAGGACATTTAATTGGGGCTGGCTTACAGATTCAGAGGTTCAGTCCATTATCATCAAGGTGGGAGCATGGCAGTGTCCAGGCAGGTACAGTGCTGGAGAAGGAGCCAAGAGTTCTTCATCTTGATCTGAAGACAGTCAGGAGAAGACCGTCTTCTTTCAAGCAGCTGGGAGAAGGGTCTCAAAGCCCATCCCCTCAGTGACACAGCTGGAGTTCAACAAGGCCACGCCTACTCCGATAAGGCCACACCTCCTAAGAGTGCCACTCCCTGACCAGGCCTATTCAAGCCACCACACTGTGTAGCAGTACAGGCACTTAACTACTGAACCGTGTCTCCAGTGCCCTGAAGTTAACTTCTTGGGGTACAGATAGCACCCTAAGTTTGGTAATACCCAGGCCTGTCTACCTGTCTTCAGTCAATTCTGTGACCTCTCTCAGTGAGGGGGGGTGTGTCTGTCTGCACCTGTGCGTGCCCACGTGCATGCACACCTCACCTGGGTGCCGAGCCTCTCTTGCATTTCCACCAGGATTCCTGTGTGACTCCAGCTGTCAGTCTCTGGCAGCCTCTTTTGCCCTTCAGTGCAGCTGCCTTTGTCAATGAAACAGAGAAACAACACAGGGAACTGATGGGGTGATCTTCACAGACTTTCAATACTCAGGGGACTCAGAAAGAAAGGGCTTGGGTGTGGCCATGGGGACCATCAGAGTGAAGCTGGACCTCCCAACCAGGCCCTGCTTCCCATAGACTCTGTCCCTACCTAGGCTCTGAAGCCAGGACGCCTGAGTTCCTCACTGGGTGGGGGCGGAGGCCTCCTTCATCTAAAACGTCACCCTGCTCAACTTCCTCTCTCAGCCACACAGGAAACTGAGCAGATCAGGGGCCCAGCCCCAAGCAAACACAGGCTCCCCCAGCCCCAGGAGCCCTAGGGGAAAGAAAGAGCCCAGCTGGGCCAGCCCTGCAGAGACCATGGGATCCACAGAGACGTAAGAGCTGTCTTCCCTCCATCCTGTGAAGCAAGATTGGCAGACCTGAGCCCAGGGGGTTGCGGGGAGGGCCAAAAACAAAAAGCATGGTATCTGGAGCTACGGCAGGGGAGCGCCCAGGAAGCACAGCCACCCACTGACCAAGGTGGCCTCTCAGGGACCCAATCAGGCCATACATAGTCCCTCTTCAATTTTCCTGGCTCTGGGTCTATGTCATGAAGCCAGAGACTTTAGAAGTATGATGCCCCAGTAAGGGTGGGGGTTTCAGGAAGGTGGTTTCCAGGAGGGGATAGTCAGCGGTGAGGTGTGAGAGGGTATGATGGGAAACTGTCTGTCAACCTTAGTGGGGAGCTCACGGGTGCCTTGCATCCTCACAACAAGAAACTTGAGGTGCCCATGTCAGGTGGTATGTGTCACCAGATGGGATAAGGGATCAGCAGTCAGACACCTCCCTTGATTTCTGACAGCTAAGGTTTCAGCATCTTCTGCTGGAAGCGGCAGACCTTAGGGAAGGGTGGGCTGAGGGATGCGCAGTTCAGGGCCAGGACCATCATTCTTCTTTCTCTGCTGAGTGTGGGCCCCACAAAGTCTCCCACAGGGACACAAGGACAAGCCTTAAATATGCTCAAAGGTGCAGGAATAGAAGAGATAGGACTCACACGACACACACGTGAGACTGCAGTTCTACCCCACAGATTCAAGAGACAGGCACCAGAAAGAATCACAAATATGCTCTGTTTATACAAGTGCTTGTTACAGGCAAACACCTGTAACAGGCATGCCTTCACTTCTGAGTGCTCTTGTGACCCTTTCTCTGTCTCTGTCTGTCTCTGTCTCCCCCCGCACCCCCCCTGTGTGTGTGTGTGTGTCCGTCCAT
>BDUI01000158.1:342197-354110 GCA_002335545.1 Apodemus speciosus
TCTCTCTCTCTCTCTCTCTCTCTCTCTTGGTTTTTTGAGACAGGGTTTCTCTGTGTAGCCCTGGCTGTCCTGGAACTCACTCTGTAGACCAGGCTGACCTTGAACTCAGATATCTGCCTGCCTCTGCCTCCCAAGTGCTGGGATTAAAGGCGTGCGCCACCACCGCCCAGCTTTTTTCTCTTTTCTTAAGACAGAATTATGTAGCCTTGACCTCACACTTGCTGTGTAGCTGAGGATGGGTTTGAACTTGTGATCCTCTTGACTATACCCCAGAGTGCTGGGATAATAAGTCTACACTAGCAGGCCAAGTTAACATATTGCTGGGATGGAACCCCGGGGCTTCACACAGGTCAGGCAAATGCTCCACCCACTAAACTTGGCTCTTTTGTTTGTTTGTTCATTTAAATATGGGAGCTCACTATGCATGCCATGATGGCCTGAACTCATGGTGATGCCCCTGCCTCAGCATCCTGAGTACTAGCATTACAAGCATGTATCACTATCTCTGGCAATGGAACAGCTCTCTCTTGTATCATCTCTCTCTCTCTCTCTCTCTCTCTCTCTGTGTGTGTGTGTGTGTGTGTGTGTGTGTGTGTGTGTGTGTGTGTGTGTATGCGTGTACAGGCCAGAAGTCAATGATCCCAAGGTCATTCTTCAGCTACTGTCCACACATAAACGATAAAACTATAAAACTAAATGCTCATACTGACATGGCCAGAAGATTTCTAGGAACTGAGCCACCTCCCTGGCCCTGAACATCCCTTTTTCTATGCTTATGGTCCATGTGTCACAGCATGTGTGTGGAGGTCAGAGGGTTCCTAACAGGAGTTGGTTCTCTCCTTTCACCACGTGGGTCCCAGTGAATGATTGTAGGCCATCTAGCTTGGCTGTCAGCACCTTTAACCACTGAGCCATCTCACCAGCCCATAACAGCTCGTAATTACCCATTGGCTATCTATTTTCTCAGCACCCACAGTGTGCCGTGGCTCTCTTTGCCACCTGTAGCTCCAGTCCCAGTGGATCAGATGCCCTCTTCTGGCTTCCATGGGTACTGCATACTTGTGGTATATGGAGGGACACAGAGACAAAACACCCATACCCATAAAATAAAAATAAAGTTAAATAAAATAAAAATTAAAGGCACATGCCTTAAACCCCAAAACTTGGGAAGCAGAGGTGAGTAGATCCCTATGAGTTTTGAGTCCAGCCTGGTTTATATTGGGTGTTCTGGGCCAACTAGAGCTACAGAGGGATCCTGCCTCAAAAATAGGGTTGGAGAGATGGCTGAGTTGTTAAGGCACCCACCACACAAGTATGAGGACATGAGTTCTGATCCAGAATCTAAAATGTCAGGAAGAGCATCTGCCCCCCTGGGGCTGGGAGGTGGAAGCAGGAGATCACTGGGCTCCTTGAGAGACCCTGTTCCCAACGCTCAGGGGAGAGTGGGCTGGGGAGATACCTACCTGATGTCAACCTCTGGCCTCCACGTGTCCTTCAGTGCACATGTACCCCACCACATACAGAAAAACACACATAGACCCCCAGCCCCAGAAAATAAAAAGGAGAAGGAAGGAGGAGTGGGGGAAGGGGAAGGAAGGAAGAATACTCCAGAACATGCCAGAGCTTTGGCCATGTGGCTCCCCTTCCCCTCAGTTTCTTGTTTGCCAAGTAGGAACCATATGAATAGACATCTGCCAATGGTTGAAATAGTCTGAGGTTGCAGCGAGCACTGATGTGCGGGTAAAAGGAAGGCAGGGACCCTTGCTCGCCGGCTCACCTAGGCTGACTAGCCTGCCTGCCTCAGAGGTCCTCCTCTTCTACCTCCCCAGAGCCGGGCTTACTGTACCCAGCCTCACCCGGCGCTTGTGTAAGGGATGGGAATTGAATTCAGGCTGCCTACCTCATACACAGTCTCTACCTGTGGAGCCATCCGCTTGGCCTCTCCTCTTCTTATTTTCAATTTTACTTCTTTATTTTTATTATAGACAGTGTTTCACTTTATTGCCCAGGCGAATCATAAGCTCCTCAGCACAATCAATCCTCCTGCCTCAGCCTTCCAGGCAGCCTGATTGACAATTCGTCACTGCCATTCCCTGTAGCATTCTTTCACTATAAATTTATCACTCCTGTTTTTTTTTTTTTAATTTATTTTCATTTTATGTGTACTGGTCATTCTCAGCTACATAGTAAGTTCAAAACCCAGCTGGGCCAAGCAAGGCAGTGCCTTTGTTTTAAGACACAATTTCTCCATATATAGCCTTGGCTGTCCTGAAACTCGATCTGTAGGGCAGGCTGGCCATGCAGCTCTACCTGCCTCTGCCTCCCGCGTGCTGAGGGTGAAGGTGGCTGTGCTTCCACCACCCTTGCCCTGGAGTACATCCTAAAAGCTCCAAAAGGGTGACTACACACGCCTTTAATCCCAGCACTCGGGAGGCAGAGGCAGGCGGATCTCTAGATCGAGGTCAGCCTGGTCTACAGAGTTAGTTCCAGGACAGCCAGGGCTACACAGAGAAACCCTGTCTCTAAAAACAAAAATAAATCCAAACCAAACCAACCAACCAACCAAAGGATCCTTAATCCTGAACGCACAGTCCTTCCTGCTGTGGACAGTTACCGCAGAGGTCCTAGTCATGGGGTGTGTGCAGTTCCGGAAACAGAGGGACTACAGGGGAACTGCTCATAGAAGCCAGGCTGGGTAGCACAAGCCTGTCATGCCAGCACCGGGGTGGTTGGGAACATGAAAACGTAAAGGCCAGTGTGGGACACACTAAGCCCATGTCCCAAAATGAGAGTTTAAAAGCAGGAGATGCAGCTGAAGTGGTGATGCTGAGAGCATGGCTTAGGGGTAGAGCACCTCCCCACTGCCACCTAGAATCCCCCAGTGAAGGGCTGAGGGATGTGGCACTGGTGCAGTGGGGAAGCCAAACCACATCATCTACTCTAGAACCAGCAACTGTGGTACACAGAGCTGGCAGCAGGGTCTTTGACAACAGGCTCTTCCCATCTGCAACTCAACCCACCTGCGTCTTTCTCTTCTAGACCCTGAAGAATCGCTGGCTTCAGCAGTACAGCCACGAATCCGCTAACCCAGGCATTCTCGTGCTCCTGGCCTGTGGCACCATCTCCAGCACCTGTGGCCAGATCGCCAGTTACCCTCTGGCACTGGTCCGTACCCGAATGCAGGCTCAAGGTGAGCAGTCTGGGCAGGAGGCTGGGGTAGGCAAGCCAGCCCTCACATAACTGTAGGTAGAGTCCGGAGCTTTAGGATCCTTGTAGGTTTGGGTGGCCTTCATAAACCCTTCCTCTTGTCTGGGCTTCAGTTTACCCATCAGTGACCCCGAAGGAGGCTTTTACCTTAACGGTCTGAGAGCTCAGTGATGTCAAAGGTACAGGGAAGTACCACAGACAGCACCATGACATTCCTGGGCCAGCCAGTAGCCTAAGCTGTTATTCAAAACTGAGAAAATGAGGGAGTGGGGGCTGCTTGGAACAACATTAGCCAAGGTCAAGGAAGGACCGTTTGCTGGGTTCTTCCTTTCCTTTCTTCTTTCTTTCTTTCTTTCTTTCTTTCCTTCCTTCCTTTCTTTCTTTCTTTCTTTCTTTCTTCCTTTCTTCCTTCCTTCCCTTCCCTTCCTTCCTTCCTTCCTTCATCTATTTATTTTAGGAGACAGGGTCTCTCTGTGTAGCCCTGACCGACTGGAACTCGCTATGTAGCCTAGACTGGCCTTGAACTCAGAAAGATCTCCCAATTGCTTGGGTTAGAGGCATAGCCATCAGGCCTGGCCATATTATTACTGTTATTTTTAGACAAGGTCTCACTGTGTGGCCCTGTCTGACCTGGAATTCACAGAGATCCCTCATCCCTGGGGATGAGGACAAAGGCGACATAAATCATTCCGTGATCAGCTGTGATTTAGGAGAAGGTAGAAGCCCAGCTTAGATTAGGTGCCACAGAGGGCTCCTCCAAACAGCCAGCTTTGGGATGGAGAATGGAAGGATAAGTAGACGCTAACCCTGARGAGAAGGAGAGAATTAACTTTAAGGAAGGGGGTATTTCTCACCTCTGGTCACACACAGATACACATATGTATGCACACATATGCACTCTTACATGCAGACACATGTATGTACTCTTATACCCAGAAACACATATGCACTTACACACACAGACATACTTATGCACTCTCACACATGTACATATGAATTTTCACACATGCACACGCACACACAAAGACACTGCACACTCATACATGCACACATACATTTATGCACTCACACACAGACACATGCACTCTCATATGTTGTATATATGTACTCTTATACACAAATACACATATGCAGTCTCACACATACAGACACACTCTCACACATGTCCACACAAGTCACAGATATGCACTCTCACACATGCACACACAGACACACATATATGTACTCTCACAATGCACATACACAGGCACACATGCACTCCCACATATGTATATACAAACATTCGCACCTACAAATGCACACACATACATGCACACACACAGACACACATGCATTCCCACACATGTACACACAAAATTTCACCATGCATATGCACACAGACAAATGTACACAGACTCATTACATGTTCTCACACATGTACATACCTGGTGTCTCCATTCATCCCCAAATGTAGTCCGCAAGACTGACAGTTCCTAGGCCCACAGATATCCTGAGTCTGTGGTAGGTCCCACTGTTGCTCTGTCTCACCCTCCTGCCTTCTGTTTAAATGGCCACCTAGCTCAGCCCCATGTAGGAGGGAGGAATGAGATGGGGAAGCTTTGGTCTTACCCGCCTTCCAACCTCCCACAGCCTCCATTGAGGGCGGCCCACAGGTCTCCATGGTGGGTCTACTTCGACACATCCTATCCCAGGAGGGTGTGTGGGGCCTCTACCGGGGCATTGCCCCCAACTTCATGAAGGTCATTCCAGCTGTGAGCATCTCCTACGTGGTCTACGAGAACATGAAGCAGGCTCTGGGAGTCATGTCCAGGTGAGGGACAGGGATCCTGTCCCCCCAAGATTCCCTCATCTTCATCATGGCATCCCCTACGCTGATGTCTTCATCCACCAGAGACTGACAGCCTGACCAGTGGATCCTAATCCCATACCCCAAGGCACTGGACCCGGCGCCCAAATCCTAGATCCTAGCCCTGTGTCCTGATCACGGTACCCCTGCACCCCACACTTCAGCCACATGATCCCAGGACTTGATCCTCAACTTCACAACCAGACCCCCAAGCCCCAACCACTGGACCCCGCATTATCAGCAGTCTGACACTTGAAATGTAAAACTATCTATACCATGTCCCCAAACCCTTGTCCCTAAGCCCCTTGATCCTGCTCATCTACACCTCAAAGCTGGATCCTGCTTTTCCCTGCCCCACTGGGTGCTGGGCCTCCCTATGCAGCAGCAAGTGGCCCCAATGCCCCAAGCATGGGGGGGACTCATCCACGTACCCCATAGCCCAGCTCTCAGAGCCCTCAGACACCAGGCCCAGTGCCCTAATGCCACACTGGACCAGAGGTCCCCACACTTGCTGCTGAGTTCCTTGTCACCTGCCTCACAGCCCAGCCACTGGATTCTAGGAGCCAAGAACTCTCAGCCGCAGGGTCCTGACAGGGCAATGCCAAGATCCTGGGCTCTGCCACTGGGTCCCTGGATCCCTGGATCCTAGGTCCCTTACCCCAACCACTACATTTTCCTCTGTTTGGGGTTCCATAGCCTCCCATTTTTACTGCTGGGTCTACATTCCAAGCACCACCCTCAATCTCTTACCACTGGACCCCAAGTCCCAGTCTCGCATGGGTGCGAGAGCTCCAGGGCCCCTCATGTGGATCCCACATGCCCCAGCTGCTAGATTCCAGATCCCAGGTCCCTTCAACCCCTTCTCTGGGCTACATCCATAGAAGGTCAAACTCCCAAACACCTCCAGATCCCAAGGTCCTCATTCCTACACCCTAAATGTCACTCCCCAAGTTTAGATCCCAGTAGCCTAGTGACAGCATCTCATATCCCAGACGCTCCCTGGAGCTGATCCCCACTGCATGGAAGCATGCCGTCCACAGAGCCTTCGAGGCGCTCAGACCCCAGGCTGGTGGCTCCCTACCCAGGCAGTAAGGGGTGGGACATATGAATGCTGGATTGCACCTCAACTAGGACACACCTCCCCTCCCACCACTCCCAAAAGTCAGTTCGCTCCCTGTCCCCCACTCTCTGCGATGTCTTCCACATTCCCCTGCCCTCCTTCCAGGCTGGTAACTCCCAGAGCCCAAGTCCCTCTGGGAGGGCCCAGTCTGCTTGTTTATGTGTTGGGAGCTGCCAGGGGAAGTCAGGGCCACACCCAAGGGGACCATCTGCCTCTCACACTGCCAGTCCTGCTCAGGCCTCAGAAAGTCACAATCAAGGACCAACACAACACCCTTCCTGAAACCCAGCATCCAATATGCAAATTAAGTATCCCCCAAGCTGACTCGGAGTCTATTTTTCTACCAGACAGAGAACAAAGTCCCCTGGCTCCCACCACATTCCCACACCCTCCACACTTCAAGATTGGAATTTGAGCTTAGAACTGGGGTACCCTGCTCCACCTCTCAGTCTTTAGGGGACCTCATCAACGGACTGAGAGCAGAACTAGGGTGTTGAGGGGCGTGCTTTCCACCTCTCCCTCCAACCTACACCGAGTCCTACCTCCCGGCCCATGTGTGTCATTTTGAGGAGAAAGAATAAATTTTCTAAGCTCTTATTGTTGCTTTTTTTGTTTATTTGGTTGGTTGGTTTGGTTTGGTTTGGTTGGTTTTGGATTTGGTTTTTTTGAGACAGGGTTTCTCTGTATAGCCCTGGCTGTCCTGGACCTCACTCTGTAGACCAGGCTGGCCTTGAACTCAGAAATCCACCTGCCTCTGCCTCCCAGAGTGCTGGGATTACAGGCATGCGCCAACACCGCCCAGCTGTTGTTGCTTTTTAATTGTTTAAATTACATTTATTGGGCTGGAGAGATGGCTCAGCAGTTAAGAGCACTGACTGCTCTTCCAGAGGTCCTGAGTTCAAATCCCAGCAACCACATGGTGGCTCACAAACCATCTGTAATGAGATCTGATGCCCTCTTCTGGTGTATCTGAAGACAGTCACAGTGTACTTACATATAATAATAAATCTTTTTTTTTTTTAAAAAAAAAATTACATTTGCTTATTTGAGGGGGCATGTGGAAGGCAGAGGAAAACTTGTGGGAATCTGTCTTCTCCTTCCCAGTGTGGGTCCTGCAGATCAGACTCAGGTTTGGTGTGAAGTGCTTTTACCTACTGAGCTATCTCACTGACCTCATTGTAGTTTTGTTACTTTTTAAAAAAGTATGAATAGGTATCCATATGTGTTATATGTGTGTGCGTGACCACACTGAGGTACTGCCAAGGAGAGGAGACTAGACATGGGTCTCTGTCTCCCTGTCTCTCTCCTTTCTGGCACACACACACACACACACACACACACACACTTCATCTCTCCGTACCTCCACCCTTTCTCACCTTGTAACTTCCTTCCTTTCTTACTGGCTGGTTCTGTGTGTCAACTTGACACAGGCTGGAGTTATCACAGAGAAAGGACTTTAGGTGAGGAAATGCCTCCATRAGAGCCAGCTGTGGGTCATTTTCTCAATTAGTGATCAAGGGGGGAGGGGGAGGGCCCCCTGTGGATGGTGCCATCCCTGGGCTGGTGGTCCTGGGTTCTACAAGGGAGCAGGCTGAGCAAGCCAGGGGAAGGAAGCCAGTAAATCACATCCCTCCACGGCCTCTGCATCAGCTCCTGCTTCCTGCCCAGCTTGAGTTCCAGTCCTGACTTCCTTTGGTGATGAACAGAAATGTGGAAGTGTAAGCTGAATGAACCCTTTCCTCCCCAACTTGCTTCTTGGTCATGATGTTTGTGCAGGAACAGAAACCCTGACTAGTAGTCTGGGGTGGTGGGAGAAGGAGGAGGCGACAAATCACTTATAAATAGCGCCCAAGCAGGACCTGAAGCCTAAATTCCAGGAGGGCAAGCGAGTGCTGTGCTTTCATAGGCCTCTTTCTTTATGAAGCAAAGTGTGTAAAGGTTGCCATAAAGGACAAACAAGTGAAGCACTTCATCTATTACAGTGGTTGGAATTAAAATTGGGSTGAATGGTTGCCAGCAAGCAGAGTACTCAAATACGTGGACACCACTTTGCAGAAACAGCAACAACTTTAAGAGGCCAATCAGGAACAATATACAGAGGGCAAGATGAGAGGGGCTGCTCCAGGGAAGAAAATATCCGGTCTGCAACAGAAAAATGTTGAAACAACAGCAAAAAAAAACTGGAAACGGAGATGGTGGCAGTGCCAGTGAGACACCTCGGCCTCCTAGGAAGAAGAGAACCCAGGTAGATCCTACCATTGAAAATGAAGAAACATTCATAAACAGAGTTGAAGTTAAAGTGAAGGTTCCTGAAGAGCTGAAACCAGGGCTTGCGGATGACTGGGACCTGATCACCAGACAAAAGCAGCTTTTTCATCTTCCTGCCAAGGACAATATGGATTCCATTTTGGAGGATTATGCAAAATATAAGAAGTCTCCAGGAAATACAGATAACAAGGAGTATGCTGTTACTGAGGTTGTCGCAGGGGTAAGGGAGAACTTCCATGTATGTGGGCACCCAGCGACTCCATGCTTGAGAGAGCACAGGATGCTGATCACCGATCACCGGGATGCACCCATGTCCCAGGCGTATGGAGCGCCACAATTACTGAGATTATTTGTGTGAATTGGAGCGATGTTGGCCTCTACACCTCTAGATGAGAAAAGCCTTGCTTTATTACTGAACTATCCACATGATTTCCTCAAGCACCTGATGAAGGATTCTGCAACTTTGTTCAGTGCCGGTGATTATGAAGTGGCTCCTCCCGGGTACCATCGGAAGGCCGTGTGAGGGGTGTGCTCTCTCTCACTAGTGCTTGGATCTCTGTAAACAGTTTGGTTCTTGATCCTTCCCTTGTACAAATGATGTGCTTTGAAGACCGTTAGTGTATAACAGAGTTGATGTTTGTTTTCTGTTTGATTTTAAACAGAGAAAATAAAAGGAGTAACTGCACCTTTTTTCTTTGTTTGTTTCATTTCAAAGTTTCTACCAGTGTATCCGTGATGGACAGCAGAGAGACATGCAGTGGAGGGTTTGCCTAGTTGACAAAGCTGCTTTAGAATGCTGGTGGTTCTGTTCCTTTGACACTGTTATAATATGTGGTAATAGCCAGGCGGTGGTGGCGCACGCCTGTAATCCCAGCACTCTGGGAGGCAGAAGCAGGCGGATTTCTGAGTTCGAGGCCAGCCTGGTCTACAGAGTGAGTTYCAGGACAGCCAGGGCTATACAGAGAAACCCCGTCTCGAAAAAAAAACAAATCCAAAACCAACCAAACAAACAAATAAAAGAATATAACATGTGGTAATGCTCTATGACACAATGCTCTGATCCCTAGTGCCAACGGTCACTTCGGTGTACACAAGTGGACGCTCATCTGTGCTCCTTTTTTTTTTTTTAATGGTGCTTGAAGAGCACATCCTTTGTAAGTCATCCATGTTCCTTAGGCATTTTATCTTTGCTCAGTTGTTAAAGAATGGTGGCTTGTTTCATGGTTTTTGTATTTGTGTCTAATGCTTGTTTTAACATGATAGATGCAATGCATCATACAGCTACAGTTGTATGGAAAAGTTAGTCTTGTAGGAGTTGTTTTTCAGATCTTCAATAAATTTTTTCTTTAAATTTCAAAAAAAGGAAGAAAGAATGAAGCCCTAAGACACCCTCCCTCCTTCCTGCCTGCCTTTATCCCTGTGCCTCCCCCTCCCCCTTCTTTCTCCCCTGCTTTCTTGCTTTCCTTCTGTCCTTTCCTCCTTTACTTCCTTCCCCCTTCTTCTGACCCTCCATTGCTCCCTCTACCCTATCTCCTCCTCTTCCCTCTTCTGTAAGAGATTGGAGCCTCTGTTTCCACTCCATTTATAAAGAGAAAGGGGGCTGGAGAGCTGGCATACTGGTCCAGAGCCCATCCTGCTCCTGCAGAGGCCCCACGTTGCAGTCTCCACGCCCACATGGCAGCTCACAACCTGCTCCAATGGGCCTGCTCCAGTGTTCCCTTCCTGGCCTCTAAGGACACTGCACATACACACACACACGTGGTGCCTGTGTGAACACACACATACACAGGTGCACACACACTGGGTAAAGTGCTTGCCACCCTAGCCTGACCACCTGTCACATCCCTGGGATCTCCATACAAGTGGAAGAATGGAGCTGACGCCACAAAATTGTCTTTAGACCCCCACAGTACATATGCACACACATGCATGCACACACGTACACACCACACACCACATACACACACACCACACACACATTCATGTTTCATGTCTCTGTGTGATATGTTCATGAGACTGCTAGAGGCCTCTGATCTGGAGTTACAGCGGTCTCAAGCCACCCACCATGGGTCCTGAGAACTGAGCCCGGGTCCTCTGCAAGCAGTATGCACTCAACAACTGAACCATCTCTCCACCCCCAATTAAAACACACACACACACACATACACACACACACACACACACACACACACACACACACACACACGGGGGTGGGGGTGGGACTTTAAAGGCAGGAGGATCCGGACTTCAGAGTCTTTCTCATGGTCACCCTGGGCTACATGAGACCCCGGCTCACTTATCCCTACTTAAAAATAAAGAAAAGAAAGGATTTTTCAAAACATTTTATTGTGCACAGATGCGCAGCATGAAGCCCACCCACTGGGCGCTGCAGCTCTCCCCAGCACTCAGCCCCGGGACTCTCCATCTGTCTACACCAAAGCTCTGTCCCTGTTCAACACTGACTCCATTCTGTTTCCTGCCTTGGGAGCCGGAGGCAGGAGGACCAGGATTTCAAATTCATCCTTACCTCCTTGGTGAGTTTGAGACCAGCCTGGGCTACATGCTACCCTGTTTCAGAACAAAGCAAATGAATAAATATCGGTTAGGCACCACTCAGAGGGCCACCCTGGCTCTTCCTGAGCCATGGGAGCCAGGACGTGGACACTGTGGGAAGACAAAGGTCAGCCACACTGCCTGACATCAAGCCTATGAGCTCACAGGCACTTTTGTGACCTCATCCTCCCCTTGCCCCTAAAATCACAGGGCCAGATAACCTGCCACTCTCAGCTGGGAGCCGGATAGACGCCCCAGGGGACACTGAGACTGGGACGCTAATCCTTCAGCAGCTATGGGAGTCCATCTTGAGGTAACTCAGGATCCTCGTTCGAGGGTCCAGACCTTGCTTAAGAGGGTCAAGGCCTTATTTAGGAAAGCTCTACTCTGTCCCACCTTCACCCCTCCCCACCCTACCCTACCACTATATGAAGCCTGGAACCCAGGGTGCACACACGTGTATGAGTATGTTTGGACATATGGGTGAGAACAGCCCAGAGCATCCTCCATTGTAGCAGGTAAGTCTGTGGAGTGAGGTGGCACAGCTTCGAGGCCCTTATGGTTTGGAGCGCCCTCTCCCTCCAGGCAGAGGAGAATAACCTACACCGAGACCATGTGTGAGACCACGTGGCCCTTCACACCTGTTATCCCAGCACTCAGGAGGTTGCAGGCAGGACATCAAAAGTTCGAGGGCATCCTTGACTGTTTAGTGAGTTAGAGACCAGTCTGGGCTAGTTGAGACCCTGTCTTAAAAGGGGGAGGGGAGAAGGACTCTGTGGCTGAGGAGATGGCTAAGGAGATAAAGTGTCTGACACTCCACAAAGCATAAGGCCAGACTTCAGGACTCTAGAAGCTGAGTAAACACTGGGCAAGCCACCTGTAATCCCAGCAGCCCAGGGGAGAGGCAGAGACGGGGGGG
>BDUI01000158.1:363067-387827 GCA_002335545.1 Apodemus speciosus
TTATGTACATAAGTACACAGTATTTACATATAATAAATAAGTCTTTTTAAAAAAAGATTTATTTATTTGATGTACATAAGTACACTGTAGTTGTCTTCAGACACCCCAGAAGAGGGTATCAGATCCCATTATGGATGGTTGTGAACCACCGTGTAGTTGCTGGGATTTGAACTCTGGACCGCTTGAAGAGCAGTCAGTGCTCTTAACCTCTGAGCCATCTCTCCAGCCCCCTGTTCCTTCTCTTAAATCTTGTTTTTTAGATTAAGCGAGCATTTAGGTGCTAGGAAATGAACTTGGGTCTTTTGCAAGGGCAACAAATGCTTTTTACCTGGGAGCGCTCTCTCCAACCCACTGTTTTTGTTCGGTCCCCTGACCCCCAGACAGGGTTTCTCTGTGTAGCCCTGACTGTCCTGAAATTCACTCTATAGACCAGGCTGCCCTCAAACTCAGAGATCCAAAGCCTGTTTTTTAAGACTGGGTCTCACTATGTACCCTTGTCTGAACTAGAACTCAATATGTAGATGAGGCTAGCCTCAATTTTAAAGAGATCCTCCAGCCTCTGCCTCCTAGTGCTGAGATTAAAGGTGTGTGCCATCACGCCCAGCTGGTTTTGATTATGAGATTGGATCTTAGTTTGTAGCCTTGGCTGTCCCTGAACTTAGAGACCCACAGCCACTGATTCAACAGCGGAGGGGCTACAAGTGTGGGCCACCATGCCTGTCTTGACTCAGAGTCCTTGTCAAGAGCACTCTTGCCTCCTTTTGCAGCTCCTCCTGTGCCTGTGGCAGAAGTTGGGCAGGGACATGAAGGACCCCAGTGGCGTTGTCAGCCTGTCGTCTGTAACCCTGTCCACGACCTGTGGCCAGATGGCCAGTTACCCGCTGACTTTGGTGCGCACGAGGATGCAGGCACAAGGTCAGCCTGGCTCCAGGAGCTATTACGCACAGCTGTTTCTTGCCTCATTCCAGTTCTCTGAGTGTTCTCACCCTTCCCACCAACTTCCAGCCTCTCTCTAACCCGTTTGGAACCTTTGCTAAGTACTGAACCCACCAAAGCTTATGCTCACTCCCAATCTAATCCTAGCCTCCAGTTAACATGCCTATCACCCATTACTTGGAAGGCCAGCCTCAGCTACCTTGAGGCTGGGGCTCAAAGTACAGTGTGTACCTAATATGCATGGGCTCAGTCTCCAGCACCCCGGCAACTGGGTGTGTCAGTGCTGCTGTTCCAGTAGGAGGTAGACGCAAGGGAATCAAGTGTTCAAAGGTAGTCTCAGCTACATATGGAGTTCTAGGCCAACCTGCACCACATGATACCATCTCAACATACATACATATACAACAATAACCAAATGATCTCTACCAAATTCCCTTGGAGTGTGACTCAGATCCTTCACTG
Source organism: Apodemus speciosus (assembly GCA_002335545.1). Taxonomy (NCBI): domain Eukaryota; kingdom Metazoa; phylum Chordata; class Mammalia; order Rodentia; family Muridae; genus Apodemus; species Apodemus speciosus. The sequence goes on from BDUI01000158.1 coordinate 364,466, forward strand.
TGAAGCTCACATCACACCCAGTGCTGACCCTGTCTTTGTCCATCCCCAGACACTGTGGAGGGCTCCAACCCCACCATGCTGGGAGTCTTCAAGAGGATACTGAGCCAGCAGGGCTGGCCCGGATTGTACAGAGGCATGACGCCCACATTACTGAAGGTGTTGCCTGCAGGCGGCATCAGCTACCTGGTGTATGAAGCCATGAAGAAAACCCTGGGTGTACAAGTCCTAAGCAGATGACCTGCCCTGAACAAGAAGAGGATGGAAGACCTAGTGTCCCTGAGTCTCAAAAGGCACTCCAAGGCTCAGGTTTTAAGGCCATTTTGGTTTGCAAAAACCATCCAGGACTAGGGTTAGAAAAGTGCCAGGAGTCCTCCAGTTGGGAGTCTGAGCTGGGATTCCAGCCTGGTTTTTGCAGGCTTGTCCAAGAGAAGATGCAGACAATGAATAAAGATAGTTTTGGTTGTCTGTGCCTGGGATTAGCTGGTTCCGGGGGCGGAGCTGGGAGATGGGGAGATTCAGGGTGTTTGCCTAACATTTATAAGATCATAGGTTCAATCCCCATCCTCACGACTTGAGGATCAAGGGGTCCTGAGACTTTTGGGTCCAGGCTGGTAACTAGGGTCCTTGAACCCCTGTGAATGGACCTGGGACTTCTGGACCTAGGGTGGCAACTGAACGTTTGGACGCCTGCGGGGACTTGAGATTCCTTCTGAGTCCAGGGTTGGGAGCAGAAGGCTTGGACCCCTGTGGAGGGCCTGGGTCGAGGTTGGGAATAGGCTTGAAGTTTGAGGAGTTGGTGCCATGTCTTGGAAGTGAAGGCTCTAGGTCCTTTCTATGAGGGAAATTTCAGGATATCCCTGGATGCTTCACCCAATTTCGGGCCACCCACTAACCTACCAACCCCCAAGGCTTCGAGCAGGCCACGTGCAAGGCCTCCCCAAACCAGACAACTGGGGCTCTGACTTAAGGTCAGCCCAGAGTTCCGGCAGAACACCACCTCCCACGTCCTCTGCCATTCACTTCTGCTCCCACTAATCCGCTCCTGCCGTCTGGTAGCGGGTTCCACCCCGATGCAGATGCACTTTCGCTGGCTCTCATCAGAAGAGAGCACTATTACTTCCGTTGCTATTTGTCCATGGAGGGGTCAATCATTGAAGGCTTGCCCTTGTCGCTCAGCCATTGGCTCAGAAGTCAGAGGACATGGATTCTGAGAAAAGTCTCGTCCAAAGCACATCATCCAAAATGCTTCAGGGATTGGGTTAAATGACTGCCAATCTTGGCAAGCACCGCCCCCTAACTGTATTCATTAGCTGGTGTTTACGACTATCTCTCCCAGCGCCCGCCCAGCTCATCCGGGAGAACTTTCATAAGCTCTGCCCCGAGTCACGTGACTGATCAGAGCCATCACTCACATCCTAGGCCGCCCCGAGAATGTGGAACTCACGCTTCATTGGGCCTCTTGACTTCTCGCGTGACTTCCAATTGACCGCCCAGCGCCAGCAGCCCTGGGTTTATTGAGTCTTATAGTCGTCATTCACACCGCACCTCCCGCCCCGTGCATCTTCCGGAACTCTGACTGGTCGTCCGGATTTACGGCCCATGATTGGCGAACGTAGAGTGCCAGTCGTATCCTACTGGCTGTTCTGCGCCGTCCGTCAAGTCGGTGGCGGGAGGAGGTGCCCCTCTTCCCCCGCCCCCGTCTTCCCAGCCGCTGGCTTCCCATCGTGCTCCGCGGCCGTGTGGAGCGAGGCCTTGTTCCCGCGTTGAGCCGCCGCCGCCTCCTCAGCTTGAAGCCTCCGCACCAGGCCCGTCCCCGCCGCGCCATGTCGGACTACAGCACCGGAGGTCCCCCGCCCGGCCCGCCGCCTCCCGCTGGCGGCGGAGGAGGAGCCGCGGGTGCGGGAGGAGGTCCTCCACCGGGCCCGCCGGGCGCGGGAGACCGGGGTGGCGGAGGCCCTGGCGGCGGCGGCCCGGGTGGAGGAGGCGCGTCCGGGGGCCCTTCACAGCCTCCCGTTGGAGGCGGCCCTGGGATCCGCAAGGACGCCTTCGCCGACGCCGTGCAGCGGGCCCGCCAGGTGAGGGGGCCGCGAGGGCGCGTGCGCGCGCGGGGGAGGGGGCAGCGGCGCGCGCGGGGTCGCGGGAGGGTCACGTGGGCGGCGGGCTCGGGGCGGGGAGTCTGGGGCCCACACGGTATGAGGGAGACCCTCTGCGTGCGTGGAGTTGAGGGTGCGCAGAAGGGGGGGGTCATCCGAAAACTAGACTTTACACTGGACGTTTCCTCTTAGAATACTAGGGCTTGCAGCCTTTGGGGTCCCTGAGACCCACCCCAGGAGGGTTACAGCTTTGGAGTTCCCAGGATTTTTTTCCTGGGTGTACTAAAGGATTCCTCTAGGACCCACAAAGGTTGCGGTCTGGGAAAGTGTCCCCAAGAGCCACCCCCGAGCTTGCACCCGTTATTTCCATTCAGGACATAAGGGTTTGTATTCTGAGGACCACTCTGAAGCCCAAGAGTGTTTGTGATTTGAAGAGGTCTCCTGGTTTTCCAAAGGCCTGAGCTTGAGTGTTAAGAGGGTGTCCCCTTTGCAGTTAGGTACTCCCTTAGGACTCATGGAGTCTTGGAAACTGAGGCAGGTCTGTAAGAGCTGTTCCTAAGTTCATGAAGGATGGGAGTCAGAGATGCTGTGAGACCTCTCTTTGGACCCTTGGGATCCTAAGGTCCCCCAAGAGCTTTTCAGGGTTTGTAAAAGTTGCATTGCAGGATGCTAGGGGACCACTATTCAGAGACATGAGGACTCAGAAAATAGAAGATCCCAAGACTGAGTCCTAGGTTTGCACAGAGACTGAGCTTGGCCGTATATAGAGAGTGGGAGGGACCCATCTTAGTGCATATTTGCACCCACCCAGACGTTCCAACAACTACCTTTTAGGGGATCTTGCTTTAACACACCATTACTCCTATTTTCATATTAAAACAGGTCCCCCAACCCATCCCATTGTGTACCTTCCCTAGGAAGGGATTTGGTAAGGGGTTGGGAGAAATCCTTTCTGTTGGATCTGTTAGAGAGCCTGAGCTTTGGAATGAGATGGGGACCATGGGCACAGGAACCTGCTATTTACTGTTAGAATCCAAAAGAATTTTCTCCCTTTGGGAATATGACTTCTTGTGGTGACAGCATATAGAAGTGTTATGTCTGGTGTGACCTGGCTCAGCTCTACTCAAAACTCCATTCAGGTCAGTTCTGAAAGGTGGACAGGACAGGCTTACCAAAGATGCTGGTGTCCTGGGGTTGTCCCAAGGCCTCTGGGGTAAGGCTGACTCCTCCCTCGGTTGGGAGGACCCATTGGGTTACTGCTCTCTTCATTATCATCTCTGCCTTCCTCCAAGGTGGGATGAACTTTAGCATGCCTTTTTTCTGGTCATCCCCCAAAATGTCTTGATTAAGAGGCAGCTTCCCATGGATACATGAGTGCTGTCAGTTGGGGTGACACTCCCTGTCAAGGATAAACACAGTTTTTTGGTTTTTATAATAGAGAAGGCCAGGTCTGGGATGTGTTTGCTGGCTTAGGGGTGATGTGAATATGTTCTCTGCACTTAGAAACTCAGCATGTGCCCCAAAGGGGCTTTTGTTTTGGTCCTAATGGGCTGTCAGGTACCTTGAAAGGAGAAGCTTGACTGAGATGTCTCAGGATCTTTTTGTAAAGATGTCCAGTATAAGAGACAGGAAAGTTGGAAGGACCACACTGAAGTCCTGTTTGCTGTCCAGACCTTGTGGAAAGGTGGTTCAGGAGTCCCTGTCCGCCTCTGCTGCTCTGCTCCATTTGCACATAGAATAGCTTGTGGGGACAGGGTGCCTGCAGTTCTTAGAAAAGACATTCATAAAAGCTTCTAGAGTGTCTATGCCCACACTCCTCAAAATCAGGGAGAGCCACTCCAGATCAAGGCTAGAGATGAACTTGAGGGTTGCCTGGGATGGTAACTCATCTGTACTTCTACCTCACCCTAGATTGCAGCCAAAATYGGAGGTGATGCTGCGACCACCGTGAATAACAACACTCCTGATTTTGGTTTTGGGGGCCAAAAGAGACAGCTGGAAGATGGAGGTAACTCATGGTGGTGGCGGCAGCGCTAGCTGACTCTCACCTGAGAAAGGGGCCTGGGGCTGAGAGTAGTATCTTGTCCCAGTGGGGCTTCAAGACAGGGGAACCAGCCCAACTTTTTGTTCCATCCTTAAGTATCAGCTGAGAGACAGGCAGGYCGATTGTGAGAGAGTGGTAGGTTCTCAAGATTGCTCGTTCCCTGTTAGAGACCAAAAAGGGCACAAGGTAGCTGTTAAGCAGGACGCTTGTTTTCTGGGCAAGTCTGACTCTAGTCTGGAAGGACCCTGTGATGTTAATAATGTTCATGTGTTAAAAGTGAATTTTGTCACTCTAAAGTGGTGAATGACTTGGGCATGTTGCCCCTTTCTGGGCCAGCACCTTTTAACCCTCCATCTCGGCTGTCATGTGGTACTGGTGGTGACTATGCCTAGAACATGCCGCACCAGCTTTGGGGTTGAGGCGGTGCTGGTGGGTGGTGTCATATCTGACAGACTCTCTCATCCACAGACCAGCCAGACAGCAAGAAACTGGCTTCCCAGGGAGACTGTAAGTCCACTGGGTGTGTGTAAGCAGGGGCATCATGGGTTGGGGTTAGGGAGCCCAGATAGATGCTAAGCTAGACTCTGCTTTGAATTTCTCTTCCCAGCGATTGGTTCTCAACTGGGACCCATCCATCCTCCCCCCAGGTAAGCTGTTTACTGGACACCGCCTGCTGTCTCTGTTTTAGGAGCTGGCATGAAGGCATCTCTGGAGCCAGAGGATGCTGGTGGCTGAGTGTGCTCTGTGAACTGGTGGGGTGGGGGTAGATTGTGGCCACTGTAACATGGCTCAGCATTGGCTATGAGTGGTCAAATGCTCCAGGGTGATTAGAACCTGTGGAGTATGCTGCTGTCTGGCTGCCTCAGATGGTCTGGGGTGAATGTGACTAGGTTGTTGAGATAGGCCACTGGTTTTCTTTGAATGAGTCTGTAGTTTCATGAAATACAGTGGATACGAACTGGAGAATGAGATGAACTATGTGACAAGCCCCCTTTTTACTGATACGTGGACTGTCGGTGTGGTATGAACGTGTATAAGGTGGGGAGGCTGTAACTCAGTCAATAGAGCACTCACCCTGGATTCCCTCCCAAATACCCTGCCTCAAAACAAACAAAAAAACCAGGCAAGGTGGTTTTTACCATGTGGGGAGTTAAGGCAGGGGGATCAGGAATTCAAAAAGCCATCCTGAGCTATATGGAATTCTGTCTCCAAAACCAAATTCAACTGTTCTTCCATAAGGAAATGGGATTGCAATGGGTCACTTGTAGACTCTCTGGTCCTGAAGCCATTGCCCTTGATGTAGTAGCAGGGTGTTCAGCAAAAGGCCCGGGGCTTCAGAGGGCTGCCAGGCCTTTATTTCCAGGAAAGCTGTGTGCTCTCCTCTAGCTGGAGGCTGATGTTGACTGTCTCTTCCCACAGGACCTCAATGACCGAAGAGTATAGGGTTCCAGATGGCATGGTGGGCTTGAGTGAGTGTGGGTCCCCTTGATGGGGGTGGGGGCCTGAGAGCTCCTGGCTGCCTTTGGCCAAGGGGTTTCTATGTGATGTTGTCCAAGGGACTACTTACTGGTGGAGAGCCTTGGTCTGGGTGCCCTTAATCTGCCTTCACTTTTCTTTTCTTTCTGCCCAGTCATTGGCAGAGGTGGTGAGCAGATAAACAAAATCCAGCAGGACTCAGGCTGCAAAGTTCAGATCTCACCAGGTACGTCCCTCCATCTGTAAAGTTGCCTGGGACCCCAGGGCAAAGCTGGCACTGCTGGGTGGATACTTCATGCATAAGTGCAGGTGCCACCGTGGGAATATTTCTGCTGTGTTTATTTATTTATGTTTTTTGTGTGTGTGTTGGGGGCATGCACCTATCATGGCATGCACGTGGAGGTCAAAGGTTAGCTCTCTCCCCCTACCATCTAGAATCCAGATATTGAACTTAGGTTATCAGGTTTGGTGATGAGCACCTTTGCTCCCTGAGCCATGTCCCTGCCCTTGTTTTCCCTCTTTGCCTTTGGGGTGGTTTAGGGGAATGTGGGCATGGGTGTGGAGGCACCACTTTCCAGGTGGCGGGCTCTCTGGTGTCACCTTAAAGTAGAATGGCAGGTTCTCAGGCTGCTTGGGTCTGCTGTGGAACATGTACATGGGAACTGCGTTTAGATTTGAGCCAGGGTCCTGGATGCTGTTAGGAGTAATCCTGAGCCGGTTTCTAGAGTCTCCCCTTCTCCCTCACTGTCTTCTTGCCTTGGCCTCTGGGTGCTAGGAGGGATGTGGTGCTCTGCATGGCTATGTCCTAAGTTCTGTCTTCCCCTGCAGGATTTTAAAGAAGCCACCTTCCTAGTGTTTCATGGCAGGGGGTGAAATGATTTGTAGGAGAGGGCTGCAGGCTGTTCTGGAAGTTTCCTGTCCCTACTGCAGCAGCCCTCTGCACTGAGCCCCTCTTCTTCTCTACAGATAGTGGTGGCCTCCCTGAGCGCAGCGTGTCTCTGACAGGAGCACCTGAGTCTGTCCAGTAAGTCCCCAGCTGAGTTTCCTGCAGGAGTTAGTGACTCCTGTGTGTGTCCTTCCCACCAGACTTCTCCCTAGATCTTTGTGGACAATTTGACACCCACCTTTCAATCTCAACAGCCCCAGGTCCTTTGTACTTGCCAGATAACTGAGCTGGGTGTGCTCCAGATGCACACTCTGAGTGCCACCCTGTTATCTTCCCAGAAAGGCAAAGATGATGCTGGATGACATCGTTTCTCGGGGCCGTGGGGGCCCCCCAGGACAGTTCCACGACAATGCCAATGGGGGTCAGAATGGCACAGTGCAGGAGATCATGATCCCTGCTGGCAAGGCTGGCCTGGTCATTGGCAAGGGCGGAGAAACCATCAAGCAGCTGCAGGTGTGTGTCAGCACAGGCTGGAGCGCTCGTCCCCACGTTCTCCAGCACCGAGTCTGCCTCTGACAGGCACTTACTTACATTGCAGGAGAGGGCCGGGGTGAAGATGATTTTAATTCAGGATGGCTCCCAGAACACAAATGTGGACAAGCCACTGCGGATTATTGGGGACCCATACAAAGTACAGGTGAGCTCCCAGAGAGCATGGACTCCGGAAAGCCATCCTGTCTAGCCTTGCCTGGCTATTGCCAGCAGCAGCCTCCCCTAAGCCCTTCAGCCTCTTGGCCAGGGTGAACAGCTCTCTAAGCATTTTGTGGCTCCACAGGGATGTGGGAGACCTTTGTAGGTGCCAGGAGGTGGGTGTGGTGGCTGCATACTTGCCTGTTCCCACTGCTCAGTGTGTCTGTTCACAGCAAGCCTGCGAGATGGTGATGGACATTTTACGAGAACGTGACCAGGGTGGCTTTGGGGACCGCAACGAATACGGATCTCGGGTTGGCGGAGGCATTGATGTGAGTGCAAGCTCTCCAGGGAGGTGGGCAGCTGGGAGCAGGGCAGAGCTAGGGGCACACCAGGTGACCCTGTGCCTCCCGGCCCCCAGGTGCCTGTTCCCAGGCATTCAGTTGGTGTGGTCATTGGCCGGAGTGGAGAGATGATCAAGAAGATCCAGAATGATGCCGGTGTGCGCATCCAGTTCAAGCAAGGTGAAGGGCGGGCGCCACCTTGGCTTGGGTGCTGGTGCTCCCTCCCAGCTCCTCCTTCAGTTATTTTCTGAACCCAGCTTCTCTAAGATTGCTTAGTTAGTTCTGTGGACAAGCCCTGCTTGTTCACATGGAGGCAGCAAATCAGAGGAGCTGATCTCTAGGGGCACTGTCTTTGAGGAAGCTTGGCTTTGCTTTGAGTAATGCCTGATTCTTGGTGTGGATGTCAGATGACGGGACAGGTCCTGAGAAGATCGCTCACATCATGGGGCCTCCAGATCGATGTGAACACGCAGCCCGAATCATCAATGACCTCCTCCAGAGTCTTCGGAGTGGGCCCCCAGGCCCTCCAGGGGCCCCTGGCATGCCCCCCGGGGGCCGGGGCCGGGGCCGGGGCCAAGGCAACTGGGGCCCTCCTGGAGGGGAGATGACGTTCTCCATTCCGACCCATAAGTGTGGCTTGGTCATTGGCCGAGGTGAGTCCCCGATGTGCTGCCCTTTCTCTGCCTGGCTCTGCCCTTGCCAGGCTTTCACTCATCATGGTCCTACAGGTGGGGAGAACGTGAAGGCCATTAACCAGCAGACAGGCGCCTTTGTGGAAATATCTCAGCAGCCGCCGCCCAACAGGGACCCCAATTTCAAGTTGTTTGTCATCCGGGGATCACCTCAGCAGATTGACCATGCAAAGCAGCTCATTGAGGAGAAGATAGAGGTACATTCACGGATGCTGGTGAAAGTGCCCTCTCCCCTTGGATTGCTCACTGCAGCTGTCACTTTTTCCCTCAGGGTCCCCTCTGCCCAGTTGGACCAGGCCCTGGGGGACCAGGCCCTGCTGGACCTATGGGACCTTTCAACCCTGGACCCTTCAACCAGGGGCCTCCAGGGGCACCCCCACAGTGAGTACTCCTTGGCTTCTGGGTTGTGCGTAGTGTTGTGGGGCCTGGAAAAAGAGGGACAGCCCTTTCTCACTAGGCTGTGTGCAGCCCAGTGTGATAGGTGCCGTGAGACTCCACTGCCTCTGACCTTGGTCTTGGTTCTGTGTCAGCCCCAGCTTTCGGGTGTTGGTAAGGACTTCTGTTCTCACACCCTTGAACCAGTTCTCATGACCTCCTCTTTCCTCCCCTGCAGTGCTGGTGGTCCCCCTCCTCACCAGTACCCGCCTCAGGGCTGGGGCAATACCTACCCCCAGTGGCAACCACCTGCCCCTCACGACCCAAGTAAGTGTCAACACCACATAGGTAGGAAATTTGGGGAGTGACACCAGGCCAACTACTGTGCCCTTCCTCAACTACCATCTCTTCCTGCAGACAAAGCTGCTGCAGCGGCTACAGACCCTAATGCTGCCTGGGCTGCCTACTATTCCCACTACTACCAGCAACCCCCAGGGCCCGTACCGGGCCCTGCCCCAGCCCCCGCAGCCCCTCCTGCACAGGGGGAGCCCCCCCAGCCTCCACCCACTGGCCAGTCAGACTACACCAAGGCTTGGGAAGAGTATTACAAAAAAATTGGTAAGTTCAGTGCTGAGGAGCAGGTGGGGACCCTGCCCAAGGCCCAGATGCCTGACCCCCTACCCTGTTCCTCAGGCCAGCAGCCCCAGCAGCCGGGGGCACCCCCACAGCAGGACTACACCAAGGCCTGGGAGGAGTACTACAAGAAGCAAGGTGAGCTGCTGGGTCAGGCGGGCAGGGCTGCTGGGTCAGGATAGGTTCTGCCAGCCACTCACCCTCTCTGTGCCCACAGCACAAGTGGCCACTGGTGGGGGTCCTGGAGCACCCCCTGGCTCCCAACCTGACTACAGTGCCGCCTGGGCTGAGTATTACAGACAGCAGGCTGCTTACTACGGACAGACCCCAGGCCCTGGCGGCCCACAGCCACCTCCCACCCAGCAGGGACAGCAGCAGGCAAGTGGGAACTGCCACCCTCCTCCTCCTCCTTTCTCCTTCCAACCCCCGGCCACCGTCCATCCTGCCTTAGTGGGTAGCGCCGGAAACCCTTTCCCCTGCGGGGTGTGCCCTTGATGCCAGCCTTGGGCGTGTGGCCAGAGTCTCCCAGAGCCCCACAGCCCCGCCGCTGGGAAGCGCTCGATGGGTGCAGAGGCTCATGGAAGAGGCTCCTCCGGTAGCCACTGTTGGTGCGACGTTGTCGTCGGGTGCTGGGGGCACCGGCCGCAAAGGTGGAACTCTGAACTGCTGGGGTGTCCCGGGTGGGGGCAGGAAGTGGGGACTGTGCTGGGTGCCACACCGGTTGCTGAACCCGCTCGTTTAAAATCTGGCCACTTGGGAAGAAAATGTGTATTTTTTTCCCCCTTCTCAGCATCACTATTTTGGGTTTTGTTCTTTTTTTATTTTTTTTTTTTTTTTTTTTTTTTTTTAAAGCCACCATCTTTATCCCCCATGTCCAAGTAACTGTGTTGCAGGCAGCCCTGGCTCTGCTGGGCTGAGGGGAGCCCACTGAGGGGACTGGGCCCTCCCTGCCTGGCGAGGCCATCTCTCGTGTGCTTGCCTCTGTGTCCCGGTCTTGTCTGTGAAGTGGGCATGACGATCGTTGCCACCTTCCAACCTACCTCACAGGGGTGTTGTGGGGACACCATGATCTGAATGTTGTGACGCCGAGCTGCCGCCTCCCCCTCTGTCCCCCTCCCCCCTGGCACTTCTCCCCTGTGTGCCCTCCTCCACACCTCTGGCTTCTGCAGACTCCTCCTCTTCCTCCTCCTCTTCCTCCTGCTTCTCCTCCACCAAGGAGCAGTCCAGCCAGTGGAGTCCCAAGACAGACAGTCACAGCCCCTGCTTAGCCTGTGGGGCTTGGGCCGGCCTCTCGGCCCACGGCCTGGAGTCGCAGCCTCTTGTAGCCCGGCCGCCCTCCTTCCATGACCATTCCTGTCTCTCCCTTTCTGCAGGCAAATGAAGCAAATGGATATGAACTTCATCTGTGAAAATATTTTTTCCTCCATTTTTGTTCCATTTGGGGGCTTCTTTTATTGGTTTCTATATTTGATTGGTTTGGCGAGAGAGCAGCAACTGCCTAGGGTGCAGGGGATCCCCTTCATGCTGAGGCGCTCCCTCTCTCATTCTGTGTGTCTCATCTTTTTCCTTTCCAAAATCGGGATCCTTCATGTTGAGCCAGCCTTAGAAAATAGCGAGAATTTAACCTCTGCCAAAAAAATAAAAAATAAAAATAAAAAAATAAAAATTAAATCACAAAGAGCAGAACAAAACCTATAAAATGATATATGTATAGAAATATATAAATCTCTATTCCCCAGCCTCTGAGCCCACCCTCTGAGGGAAGCGGTTCACTATCTCCCTACTGTCCGGGGCCCTATTCTTGTTTTTAAAGAAACTTTTTAAAAGGAAAGAAACAGTCACTATTGCTCCCCCCCCCCTTTTTTTTTTTTAGTTAGGGTTGGAACATACATTCCTTGGACCAGGTGTGGGTGTTACAGGCCCCTCCTGCCCTGCCCATCTTTCTCTGTCGCTGTCTTTCTCCCTGCCCCCGCTCTTCCCTGGCTCCTCCCTATACCCACCCTAACCCCAGGACTGGCCTGGTACGTTGTCATCTGTTGAAGATGAGATAAACTGAGAAAAAAATGAGAACAAAACAAAAAAATTGTATGGCAGTTTTTACTTTTTATCGCTCGTTTTTAACTTCACAAATAAATGGTAACAAAACCTCCCTGTGTCTTGCTGGCTGTGGTCTGTCGGTCTGTCTCCCCTGCCCTTCAAGGAGTCTTCTGAAGCATGTCTGCTGCTTTTTTTCTAGGTGTTCTAAGCATAACCCCCTGATGAACAGTTGTAGGGATTTTTGTCTTAGTTTTAGATGGAGGACAGTGTGGCAGGCACTGCTTTCCTGACCTCCCTTCTCACTGCATGGGGTAGAGGATGAAGTGGGGTGCAGTCCCTGAAACATCTACCCAGCTGTCTCTGCACTTTCCCTTTGGGACCTGGGGAACCAGGCACTGAGGAGGGTCCCTGGGGCTCATGTTCCCATGGATGTGGCCACACTTCTCACAAAAGGTTACCTCATGGAAGCATCCCATTGGGGACACAAGCCTGACTTGAGTGTGTGTGGCTAACATTGAGTGGAAAGTAGAGGCCAGGCCTGGGTGAGTGGTGCCCAGGACAAAGTGGGCAGTGCCAGGGCGTCGGAGGCAGTGTGGCAGCCTGAAAAGTTCTGTGGTCAGAATCAGCCAGGGAGATGACCTACTGGGTGAAAAGTGCTAGCCCCAAAGCCAGATGGAGGGCTTGTGGGCCAGCAGAAACAAGAGACCCCATTCTCCAAAGCTGCCCCCAAACTGCAAATCATGCCTTGCTAGAATAATTACCAGAGTCCAATTACTTTTAGGCCACTTTTAGGCGAAGTTGGTTTCCCTCCAGCTGTGCTAGGTACCTGTGCCCCATTAGCACCAAGAACTCACCTCCAGTCTTAGTCCTGTGTGCTGTGAGAAGGGTAGGCCAGATGTTGGCCCAGTCCTACCTAGCTCACTGCAGACTCGCAATGACTGAACAGCACTTGGCAAAGATGTTTTCAGGGGCTTCTTCAGCCAATATCTAAGAGAGAAGACATAAGATCAGAGGTGCAGCCTGTGGCAAGAGCTATGCGCCAACAGACCCTCAAGCCCTTCTACAAGCAGACTTGCTGTATTGAGTGCCACCCCATGTCCTATGACAGTGGGTTTGGGGGTGAGCCATGGGACCCCATGGCTGCAGGGATAGGAATACACAGTCTCCCGTGCTTGTTTCCCATAGGGATGGGGACACCACCAAAGTCCCACTGACACCACCCTAGCCTGTGCTGAGTCAGATGTGTATGGGCAGTCCCAGGGCTTCATAGCTACTACACAGGTGGCAGTTGGGGACCCCATTGTAGCCTTCGGAAACTGGAAGCATATTCACTGGCTCACACCTATCATCTTGGAGCTCAGGACTGAGGTAAGATTACATAAGTTCAAGGCCAGCCTGGGCTACATGAGGCCTCAGCCCTAAGGAGATGGAATTTCCCTGTTCCCTGCCCCCCCCCCCATTTCACACTGGACAAAGTTGTAAACCCCAAGCTCGCTAAATGGTGTTCGGGGCTCACTTCTAGGTACCCACATAGCGCAGAAGGTTCTTTTGCTGGTAAAAGGTCAGGACGGGCTCACATAGGGTGTAGTGTGTCTCTAGGCGCTTGCGGATGGCCGGCTCGGAGTCGTCTGCTCGGTGCTCCACCTGGCCTCGTCGCAGTACTCTGCGCACCATGGTCTCCATGGAGCAGTCAAACACTATGACTATGTTGGGGGCCCTGCCCACCTAGGCAGCAACCAACAGAACCCTGAGGAGAGAGTCTTGCATCCGTTCCCAAGAGGCCATAAGGCTGGGGAGACAGGATTTTGTAAAGTGTCTATGTGTATGCTCGTGCAGGCCAGAAGAGGACATCAGGTGCCTGGGAGCTGGAGTAGAGGTGGTAGTGAGCTGCCTACATGGATGCTCAGAATTGAACTCAAGTCCTCTGCAAACAGCAATATACACTCTTTTAAACCCTTGGACCAAGTATAGTTGGCTCATGCCTTTAATTCCAGCACTCTGGAGGTAAGGCAGGAAGATCTGAGTTCGAAGCCCAGCCTGATCAATGGAGCCACTTCTGTAGTTTTGGTTTTTTTGAGGCAGTGTCTTGAACTTGGAGAGACCTGCCTGCCTCCTCCCCAGTAATGCCACCATGCCTGGCACAACAGTTGCTCTTGACTGCTGAGCCATCTCCCCAGCCTGCAACCTTGTTTTTGAGGCAGGGTCTCTCACTGGCCTGAAACTACATGTAGAGTAGGCTGGCTGACCAGTAAGCTCCAGGGATTGTCTTGTCTCGCCAATTCAAGAGCACAGATCAAGCATATCACCACACTCAGCTTTCTCTGCGGCTGGCTCAGGATGGAGCTTGGGCTCACACAAGTGCCAGGTTAGCACTTTGCTGACCTAGCCATATCCTGCACCCTTCAGCTTACTTTATGAGACAGGGTCTTATGTCACCCCAGCTGTCATGGACTCCTGATCCTCCTGCCTCTAATGCCAGATGCTGAGTTACAGGTATGTATACACCCACACTGGATATGGTTTGTTTTGGGGGGATTTTGTTTTGCTTTGTTCTTTTTTTTTTTTTTTTTTTTTTTTTTTTTTTTTTTTTGGTTTTTCGAGACAGGGTTTCTCTGTGTAGTCCTGGCTGTCCTGGAACTCACTCTGTAGACCAGGCTGGCCTCGAACTCAGAAATCCGCCTGCCTCTGCCTCCCAAGTGCTGGGATTACAGGCGTGCGCCACCACCGCCCGGCCCGCAGTCAGTACTCTTAACTGCTGAGCCATCTCTCCAGCCCTGTTCTTTTCTATTTTACTTATTTACTATTATTTATTTAGAGACCAGATCATCTTATATACACAAATCTAGCCTCAAGCATTCCTCCTGCCTCAGTATCCTGTGTGCTGATACCATAAATCCTTTTATCCCCCCCTCCCCCCGAAGTTGTTCATGTAGACCAGGCTGGCCTGGAACTCAGATCCACCTGCCTGTTTCCCAGGTGCTGGGATTAACGGTGTGTGTGCTGCCTTACCCAGCTCTTTTTTGGACAGGGTCTCATGAAGCCCAGGATGACCCTGAATCCCTGATCCTTCCCCTCCCCAGTTTTGGTGCTGGGGTGTGTACCACCATGCTTGGTTTCTTGCTTCCAATGGGGTCAGGAACACCAGGGAAGTCCCTTACCCCTTGAGCTGACACATATGGGGATTCACTTCTACACTTCTAAACCTTGGGGATGGATGGAGCCGATGGAGTGAATATTCTGTCCTCTGAGCCTAGTCCCATCCAACCTAAGGCTTGATTTGCAGTGGTGGGCAATGCATGTGTAGAGCCTGGGGGTCTTTCTCCCCCTCCCTGTCCAATGGCCTCTCCTTAGAGGCAGCAAAGTCACCTGCTGCCTGAGTCTCCAACAGTCAGTTGTGGCACCTGCATGTATGGTTCTGGTATTTCAGGAGGGGAGGCATGTGGGAAAGTCAAAGGATGACTGTGGAGTCTGCTCTCTCCCATCCTTAGGTGGATTTCAGGGACAGAACTCATGGCTGTCATTCTGAGCAGCAAGCACTGTTACCTGCTGGCTTCCCTTTATCCTTTTCTAAGATTTTTTTTTAAAAAACCTATATGTATTGGTGTGTGCTACTCAAGAGTGCTGGTGCCCACAGAGGCCAGAAGCTTGGGGTGCCTGTGGAGCTATGTAATTGGGTGCTGGAAATTGAACTCAGGTCTTCTGGAAGGTCATTGATAGTGCTCTTAACTACTGAACCATTTTTCCAGTTACTTCCTTCCTCCCTTCCTCTTCCTATTTTTTTTTCCAAAACAGAGTTTTTCTGTGTACCCCAGGCTGGAACTCACTCTGTAGACCAGGCTGACCTTGAACTCAGAAATCTGCCTGCCTCTGCCTCCCAAGTGCTGGGATTAAAGCCGTGCAACGCCACCGCCGCTGCTGCTGCCGCCGCCGCCGCCACCACCACCACCCGGCCCCCTCTTTTTTCTATCTTATTTTGAGACCGGGAGTCTTCTCTGTGTAGCTCTAGCTGTCCTAGAACTTTGTGGACCAGGCTGATCTTAAAGTCAAAGAGATCCACCTGCCTCTGCCTCTGCCTCCTGAATCTGGGATTAAAGTCAGATGCCACCATGTCCAGCCCTATTTTATAAAAAGATGTTTTCCCTGTACACTTCCTCACAGAACGGAGACCATAGGCTCCATGCTAGCAGACAGGTATTACCTTATAAGCACTAGTTAGTTGTCCACATTGTTCAGACACCCATGATAAGAGAATCTACTTGACACTGGCTCTGCAATTGCCCAAAGCTGCCCACATCCTCCACACTGCCTGTCAATGGCTCAAAGCACCTGACTAAATAGCCACAGTGCTTATTGTCAAAGCAAAGTTTGTATGTGTTCAGTACAGATGCTAATTTCTTCCCTTAATATATTTACTTACATGTATTTGCTCTGTCCGTGGCACATGCGTTATGACGTGAGTGCATGTGTGGAGGTAGAGAACACCCTGCAGGGGTCAGTTTCTCTCCTTGTCCTCAGGCTGGGATACAAGCCCCATTTCCTGCTTTGTATTCCAGCAGGCCTCACTCACTGCTCTAGTCTGAGCTTCATTACAAGTTAGGACACAGGACTGGTTATGAGCCAGGGCCAGCGTATCCATATGCATCTCACAACCCAAGAAAGCACAGTCCACAGAATGCATCCCTGAACCACACCCCGAGTCTCTCACTTAAAAACAAAAAACAGCAATGCAGTGGTGGCACACACCTGTAATGCCAGCAACTAGAAGGCAGAGGCAAGTGGATCTCTGAGTTCCAGCCCAGCCTGATTTACAAAGTTGGTTCTAGAGCCAGGGCTACACAAAGAAACCTCGTCTCAAAAAAAAAAAAAAATTCTGTGGGTATCATGTCCAGTGCATAGTTAGGATTGCTGCATGGCTTGGTGATAGAGAACTTGCTCTTGGGGAGGACCTAGATTTGATTCCCAGCCTACACATGATGCCTCACAACCATCCTAAGTCCAGTTGCAGGGGATCTGATGCCATGTTCACACCTTGACCATAAAGGGCACCACGCAGATCTGTGGTAGACATACATGTATACAAGCAAAACACTCACATGCATAAACTGAAATACAAAAAAAGCAAGGAATTGGGGCTGGAGAGATGTCTCAGTGGTTAACTAGGTCCCGAGTTCAATTCTCAGCAACCATATGGTGGCTCCCGAATATATGCAATGGGATCCAATGCCCTCTTGGTGTGTCTGAAGAGAGAGACCGTGTACTCACATACATTAAATAAATAAAATCTTTAAAAATAACAAATAAACAAAAAGCAAGGAATTAACTGTTACCTGTCCAGCCTGCTGTAGTGATGTGTGCCTGTGTTCTTAGCATTCAGGAGGATTGCAGGGACTTCCAGGCCCATAGAGAGACACCGTCTCCAGAAACAGCACAAAACGGAAAGAAGCCAGCTAGACAGTGCTGTCTCACTTCTATTATTCCAGCACCACAAAGGTGGAGGCAGGAGCATTCTCAGCTCAAGGTCATCCTTAGATACTTAGAGATGGAGGTTAGCCTGGGCTACATGAAACACTCTGGGAACTGAGGCTACTACTCCACCCTGACTTCCAGCTCACAGTTCCCCTTGGGTTACATTTTAATAAATTGTGACCAATATTTAAGCAAGGAGGGGGTTGGGGGTCAGCTTCTGCAACACAGCTCTCAGCTTCCCATAAACCCTACTGGCTTGGTAACGTGGGTCCTGCACATTTCCATGGCAACAGCAGTGTGGATGCTTCCTAAGCCC
Organism: Apodemus speciosus; assembly: GCA_002335545.1. Lineage (NCBI taxonomy): Eukaryota > Metazoa > Chordata > Mammalia > Rodentia > Muridae > Apodemus > Apodemus speciosus. Next base: position 381,518 of record BDUI01000158.1, read on the forward strand.
ATTGGCAACACTCTGCATGGATAAATTCACCCTGTGGAATCTTTCATAGGTATGCACCATCAGCATCCCAATTTCATCATGCATGTGTTTCTGAGTGTGGTAGCCAGAGGCCAGCCAGCATGAGGGCCTTGTTCAATTTGCATTGCTTGTTTGTTCGACACAGTGTCTCTCTATGGAGTTCCCAGCTGAACTCCAAAAATGTAGCTCTGGCTGGCCCAGAAATGACAATCCTCCTGCCTCACAGGATCCCAGTGCTGGGGTGTCAAGCATGTAACCTCCATGATCAGCTTCTGACCATTATTAATGCATAAAATAAATCCCATGTGCAGGCTGGGTAGGGCACAGTAGGCAGAGGGCTCTCCCAGCATGCCTGAAGGCCTGGCTTCCATCCTCCGCATATAAATTAGGTGAGGTGGCACAGCCCTGCCATCTCAGCACCCAGAGGTGGAGGCCAGAAGAGTAGGAGCTCAAGGCCAGCCTCTCTTGTTATGGAGTTTGAGACCAGCCTAGGCTATATGAAATCTGAAGGAATCGGGAGATGGGGGAGGGGATCAGGAGAGGAGGGAAGAGAGGGAGGGAGGGAAGAAGGTCCTATCTTCCAGCCAGCCTCAGATCCTCCCGTATCCATCCACTAGGATCTTATGGAGGAGGGAGAGGGTGGTCGGAAATCTCCACTCAGGTAGCACACTCCCCGAAGGGTGCTCTGGCTCTGGGGCGTAGGTCACTCACAATCCGCTCAAATTCTTTGGCTTGTTCCAGCACTCTGGGGAAGCCATCGACGAGGAAGCCGCGGCAATTTGGATAAGACAATAAGTTGTCAGTGACCATGTCCAGAATGAGACCCTGGGAAGGAAAGGGCATGGACTCAGGATCCGCCCCTCAWAATGGCCAGGGACTGTAAGACAGGGAAACAGGACCGAGCAGCCTAATCACTGGCTTCTCTGCTTGCATGCTTTCAAAAATAATTTGAAGTTATTTCTGATTGTGTATATGTCTGTATGTAGATATGTTCAGGTACATGCAGGTACCCCAGAGGCCAAAGATGTAGGTTCCCCGGAGCTGGATTTTTAGGCCATTGTAAGGCACCCGAGAACTGGACCCATGTCTACAGAGCAGCCTCTGTAGCAGCTGAGCCACATCCCCAGCAACTGGGCATGTAGCCCAAGCTGGCCCTGAATTCAGAGACTCCCCTCTGTCTGCCTCCTGAGTGCTTGACTGTTTTTCTTTACCCTCAACCCCTAACACCCATATACTGAGCCCAAGGCCTCACAAAATGCCAGGCAAACCCTTGTTCTCTGAACTAGGCTCTCGGACTCCTCATACTTTGTTTTACAGACAGAGTCTCACACAGCCAGGCTCGTTGGAAACTTATACTGTTCTTAAAGTCAGATATCCTCTTGCCTCTGCCTCCTGAGTGTTGGGATGAAAGGTGTGCCACCTCGGCTGGAGAGATGGTTCAGCGGTTGAGTGCCAACTGCTCTTCCAAAGGTCGGGAGTTGAAATCCCAGCAACCACATGATGGCTCACAACCATCTATAATGAGATCTGATGCTGTCTTCTGGGGGTGTCTGAAGACAGCTACAAAAAAAAAAAGTGTCTTAAGACAGCTACAGTGTACGTACATATAATAAATAAATAAATCTTAAAAAAAAAAAAGTCCAGTGCCCTTGAACTTTTGATCTTCTTGCCTCCACTTTGAGTGACAGGCTTGCCCAACTATGCCCATCAGATATTCTAAAACTCTACCAGAATGCTTATATTACCTGACACACCATCGATCTAATTCTAGATAAACGTCTGTACTTTGCTGTGTGTGGGAAGAAGTGTGTCCCCGCTCAGCAATTTGCCTCCTGGACATTTTTGGTAAGATCCATCGGATATGTGGGTATGCAGTTTGTGGGTACAGCAGCTGATTTAAGTAATTTATTTACTAAGGGTCTATGTAACCCAGGCTGACCTCAAATCCCCCATCCTCCAGCCTTAGTCTTCCCAGTCTGAGGATGACAGATGTTTGCTACTTCATCTGGCTTTCTTTTCCCTCCCTCCTTTCTTCTCTCCCTTCCTTGTCACTTCCCCTGCCCCCCCCCCGCCCATGCCTGATATAGACCCCGCATATCCCAGGCTAGAATCTTTTTTTGGTGGGGGAGGGGTAGTTTAAGACTTCTGTGTGTCACTGGTTGTCCTTGAACTCACTCTGTAGACCAAGCTGGCCTCGAACTTACAGAAATCCTCCTGCTTCTGCTTTCCCAAGTACTGGGATCAAAGATGTGTGTCACCACTGCCTGGCCAGGCTAGACTCTTATAAGTTTATTAGATATTTAAAAAAAGCTATTAGATCTCTTTATTATTTATCTAGTTAGGGAAGGATGGCACATGTGCCATTCACGGGAGTCAGTTCAGGGATTGAATTCAGGCTGTGAGGCTCGGCTGCAAAGTGTCTTCACCCACTGTGCCATCTCTGGCCCCTAGCATGGACTGGATTGTCTGTGTAGTCAAGGGTGCCTTGGAACCCGTCTGGGTTACCCAGCATGTGCCCAGTTTCTGTAGTGCTGGGAATGAGAGAGACCTAGGACTCTGAGCATGAGGCCAGTGGCTTTCTTTTCTAGTTTTGTTTGTATGAGTGTTTGCTTACATGCATGTCTGTACACATGTGTCAGAGGCCAGAAGAGAGTGCTGGAAACCCTGGAAATAGAGTTAACAGATAGTTGTGAGCTGTCATTTGGGTGCTGGGAAACAAACCCAGGTTCTGGGCAGGAGCAGCCAGTGTCCTTAACTCTTACATAATCACAGCCTTGGCAGATAAGAACAGCGTTAGCGCAGCAAGGCAGTCACTGGGCCAGAAGACCCTGGCTTCCTGAGGACTCTGTCGGGCCATGCCCCCATCTCCTGTGAACTCTCACCGTGGGTAACAGGAGTCCCTTCTGCATGATGTCTCGGATCTGCCGGCCCCTCTGGGTGCTTCTCTGAGCCTCCTCCCGCAGCAGCTGGCCCAGCTCCACGTGGTAGAAGCCGTATTTCATAGCCATGTTTCTGCACTGGGTCCCTTTCCCGCAGCCGGGCCCCCCCACCACAAAGATGATCAGGGGATACCTCAGGATATCTATGGTGTTCAGGGAAGAAAGGGGGTGCTAGTTCAAGTCTATAAGAGACCCTGGCCTCACACTGAAAAGTCCCTCTGTGGGGATTTTCCTGGGCCATTTGCACAGACCTCCGTGAAGTGCCTTAGGGACTCAATCACCCATTTTACAGATAATGAAAGAGGAAGGCCCTCAAACTCACACAGTTGCACCCTGCTCCGCCTGCCATGCAGCCCTTTCTATCCCGCCTGCTTCTGCCTCTAGTCACACAACCCCTAAGCTGGAATAAAGCTTCTCTACCCTTTCCTCTCCCCCACAGTCAGTCATGGTTCTTTGTCCCTTTCAACTCGCTTTGGTCTTTCTAGCCAGCCTCTGTAACTTAAGGCGCACTTCCCAAAAGCGAAGAAATGAATGCCTCAGCTACCAGACACGTCTGCGGAGTCAGCTGTTTATGGTTCTGTAAAGTCTGCCATGGAATCAGTCTATCTCATTCCTCTCAAGTTCAATGTCTGTGCCTCCCTGGTCGCTCTGTTTAACCAAATCCTTTGCATCCCATAGGCCCCCTTTCTCTGATTCGTTCCCCCACAATTGTACTTTCCACTTCGGACACTGGCTCCTCAAGTTATAGTCCAAAGGCATCAACCAATGGTGGGGTGGGAGCATGCGCAGACGCGTTCCTTCCGTGCAAGGGTAGGTGTGCACACCCAGGCGGTGGGGATACCTGCCCACCTCCCCCTTTCGTTGCCCCATGTAAACCAACCACCCCACGTCGTTACCCTTCTCCTGGGGTCTCAAGGATCTGCCCAGCTGGGGCAGCGTGGACTCGCACAGACCCATCCCGCCCTCAATGCCGGGGTACGCTGGGGCCCTGTCTCCACCCTGCATCGACCCCCCCCCCCCGGCTCCGCTCTACGTCACAAGGGACTCATTTTGCAAGATCCTCGGGATCCCCAGAGTCCAGGACACAGAAAAAACGGAATCAAAGACCCGCTCCAGAAGAGCCGCGGAAGCCACCCCACAGAGCAGGCCTCGGTTGCCATGGCAACGCGACCTCCGCTCCCGCTTCTTGGACTCATTTACGCTTGCGCAAGAGTACAGAGGACGCGGCCGCCAGAAGACTCAATTTCCACTCTACCCAGGATGCTCCATGGTGCCTGCGTCATGACGTCACGACGGGCGTGACAGCACGTGAATTACCCGTGCTGTATAAATTGAGAACGCTCCCAGAAGGTGGCTTTATTTCTCTGAGAAGCTGGAAGAGACCGAGTAGGTACAGCGGTAGCGCTCATCTCGGTGTGGAAGTTCTACTTCCGGGTCAAACTAACGCATGCGCAGAGAGTTACTCTCTTTTTCTCTTCTTCCCGCATTCGCGGAGATGTAAGGGTTTGGAAATCCAAAGCACAGGATCACACTAGCGTGGCAAGCAAGAAAGATTCCTTCCCTGGGGCCGAGGGACACAACGAAGACCATCCAGTCAGGCCGGCCGGGAGCAGCTTGAAGCAACGGCCATGGCGGCTCTAGTGAGTATGAATGAGGTGGGGATGGAGGTGTCGCAGAACAGACCCCGCGCCCCCTCCTCGCCTTACAGACCCTTGCTCTCTTGCAGGGCTCCAGCAGCCAGAATGTCACCGAGTACGTCGTCCGAGTCCCCAAGTAAGACCCACACACAGAACCTGAGCCTGCATTCCCCTGTCACGCTGGCCCTGCTGCCCGGTCCAAGACATAGTAACAGTTACACCTTGGTAGTTAGTGTCAGGGTCGGTGACTTTGTCCAGTTTCAGACTGCTCAGGCCAGACATGGTGGCTGCCTTTAATCTCAGCACTTGGAAAGCCGAAGCAAAAGAATCTATGTGAGTTCGCAGTCAGCAGGTCTATATAGTGAGTTCCAGGACAGCAAGGGCTACATAGTGAGGCCTTGTCTCAAAATAAAACGAAATCCGAAGTGCCATGTCCCTCAACAGTTAACTTGGTCTTAGGTGGGTATGAGCTAGGCAAGGACCCAACCACTGTGCCACACCCAGCCTCCCCTATCTTTACCTCCCCCCCCCCCCCCCCCCCCCCCCCCCCTTTTTTCCCCCCCCCCCCCCCCCCGGCTTTTTCGAGACAGGATTTTTCTGTGTAGCCCTGGCTGTCCTGGAACTCACCCTGTAGACCAGGCTGGCCTCGAACTCAGAAATCCGCCTGCCTCTGCCTCCCAAGTGCTGGGATTAAAGGTGTGCACCATCACGGCCCGGCTTTTTGTTTATTTTGAAGACAGTAGTCTTACTGTGTGGTTTAGCTGGTTTGACCAGACTGGCTTTGAACCCAATAAGATCCGTAAGACCCTTGCCTGCCTGCCCTTCTGTCTACATAGGGGTCCTCTATACCTTTGGTTCCTTTTTTCTTCAAGATTTAATTTATTGTTATCTATGTGTATGAATGCTTTGTCTGTGTGTGTATGTGCTGCGGGAGTGCCTGGTGCCCATGGGTCTTTATCTGATGGGGTTGCATGAGATGGATCTTGATTCCTTTTAAAAACAAACAAACAAACAAAAAGCCCTGAAAAACTGGAGTAGTGGTTCTCAACTTGTGGGTCACCTAAGACCATCAGAAAACACAGATATTACATTAGGATTTATAACTTACAGTTATGAACTAACAAAAATAATTTTATGGTTGGGTCACCACAGCATGAGGAGCTGTATTAGAGGATCAGAGCTTTGAGAACCATTGCTCTGGAGTCTTTTATGAGTTCCCAGAATTACCTACAACCAAGGTTGTAAATCATAGATTTGTTGAATGAATAATCAATAGATTGAATAGTTTTTTGCCCATTTCAGGAACACAGCCAAAAGATACAATATAATGGCTTTTAATGCAGCCGATAAAGTCAACTTTGCTACCTGGAACCAGGTAAGTGTGTAATCCTGGGTGGTTGGGGCAAGGGCTTAACCCTGGGCTGGTGACTGTTAATAACTTTACTGAAACGATGGTGCCCACACCTGTAGCCCCAGCAGACTTGTGATTCCAGCCATTTGGTGGCTGAGGCAGAAAGACTGAGTGCTTTAGACCAGCTTGTGCTACATAAATCCTATCTCCAAAGGAAAAGAAAAGAGAAAAAGGCCGGGCGTGGTGGCGCATGCCTGTAATCCCAGCACTTGGGAGGCAGAGGCAGGTGGACTTCTGAGTTCGAGGCCAGCCTGGTCTACAGAGTGAGTTCCAGGACAGCCAGGGCTACACAGAGAAACCCTGTC
>BDUI01000159.1:16827-28886 GCA_002335545.1 Apodemus speciosus
GCTCACAAGTACAAGGTGGGGCTGCCCACGAAGAGCTCCTGCTTCTCTATTACTTTTAGATTACTGATGATTGATTTTTTTGTGTTTGCTTGTTTTACCTGAAGGTGCATGCAATACCTGTGAAGGCCACAAGAGGGCATTGGATACCCTGGAACTGGAGTTACAGTTGTTATGAGCTGACATGTGGGTGCTGGGACCCAAAGCCAGGCATTATGGAAGAGCAGGAAGTGCCCCTGAGTGCTGAGCACTCTACAGCCCTGCACTAAGAACAGCTTTCAGATGCCCTTCCTAGACCAGGTCTCAAACTCATGGTAATCCTCCTGCCCTGGAGTCCACAGTGCTAGGATTACAGGCATGAGCCACCACACCTGGTTTCCATAAAGTATTTACTGACAACTATGTGGCATTAACCCCAGTTTGTTTTCTTTCAGGACGCCCCTGTGAAGTTATGTGACTTTGGGTTTGCTAAAGTAGACCAAGGTGATTTGATGACACCCCAGTTTACCCCTTACTATGTAGCACCTCAGGTAAGCATGTTTCCTTCTTTACGATGTATTGCCAACTTTCCTGACCACCCCCCCTCCCCCAGGTTCCTGTGTGTAGTGTCCTGGAACCCAGTCTGTAGACCAGGCTGGCCTTAAACTTTGAGATGTCCCTGCCTTTGCCTGCCAGGTGCTGGGATTAAAGGCGTGCGCCACCACTGCCAGATGACTTATAGGTTCTTGTTTCTATGGTGGGTTTGGCCTAATGGCTGCTTGTATTTCTAATGTTAATTTGGGTAGAAACACTGTTAGCTGGAGAGAGTCCCCCATAAGACACTGAGGGACCCTGCTCCCAATTAATCTGATTGGTAACAATAGCTGGAGAGAAAATCATGGGTGTTGTTTAGGGTTCCTGGGCTTGGGAACATGAAGAAGGCTTCTCTGTGTGTCCTGGATCTTACTGTAGACCAGGCTATATAGCCTGGAACTCAGATCCTCCTGCCTCTGCTGGGACTAAAGGCCTGAGCCAGCACTACCCRGTGAAAGGGTTTTGTTTTTGAGACAGGGTCGTACCATGTCCTGAAGCTGTGTCCTTGCTATGTATGCCAAAGGTGTGTGCCAGCACACCTGACTGAAAGTATTGGCTTGATGTTAATTTCTTTATTGTTGATTGCCAGTTCACTTTCGCCTTCCTGTAGTCTGTCTCAACCTGTGGGACATGGTGATGTGGTTTCCATCTCCTCCGTAGGTACTGGAAGCACAGAGGAGGCACCAGAAGGAGAAGTCCGGCATCACGCCTACCTCGCCAACGCCCTACACTTACAACAAGGTAAAGGGCAGGCTCAGTCAGCGCCGTCCCACTCGGACYGGGCGCTCTTCTGTGAGATGGTCATGATGCAGCGGCAGCTGTGATACAGCAAGTGCCCTGGAACCCAAGTCTCTGATCTGATGAGATGGGCACTGAAGTGACATGGTTGGCTTTCACTTTAGACATAAAGGCCATTTTTGAGAAACTGATTCAAGAGCACACTGCTGTTGTATATTACCATTCTTTGGTACTTAATAAAATGCTAATTTGAAGAAAATAAAAAGGCACATTTTAAAAAGCTACTGTGTAATTTGAACAATGTCTTCTCAGCGTAGCAAATGCTCGTTTATGTGGCGCTCTCTGAATCTGCAGCCACCAAACATGCTGTGGGAGGCCACTGTCTCTGGAAATGGATCTTCGATTTGCTGACTAGATTTTAAAGTGTGCTTGCTCTTTGGGCACTTCAAACTAGGTATGGGTGACAGAGTGGCCTGGGACAGCTGCCGTGGATCCATACACTCCAGCTGTGTGGCTTTATTTAAGGCCACTGAGCTGTACTTTTTAGTGTGTGGGGGAAATGGGGTTCAAAATAGGGGTTCTCTAGGTAGGCTGTCCKGGAACTTGCTCTGGCCTTGAACTTACAGATCCGCCGACCTCCGCCTCCCGAGTGCTGGGATTAAAGGCAGGCATGCACTACTTCTGCCCAGCTTAATCTGCACTCTGGACAGGAGCACTCAGAGCATCTGTGGAATTTGCAGGCCTAGGCAGAAAATGGCAGGTTCAGTGAGATACCCCTTCTCAGTGGAACAGTGCCAGCAGTGGTACGGGAGGACACCAGACATCCTCTGGTTTCACATGCACAATGCACAGGCAAGTGCATGCCCCCCGCCCCCATGTGCACAGACAGACATCACACAGGATTCATCAAAGCACTGTGATGCAGAGGCTCACTGGGAGAATCCTTGGCCTGCTGTGCACTTGACCTGATGGAGCTTGTATGGTATGCAGCCTTTAGGACATGTGACCTCAGACCCAGACCCACCTGAGCCAGGTGCAGTTGCTGACAGTGGCTCCAGACAACCGCCTGCCTGTGTGAGACAGGTGTGAAATGTGACACAAGTCTCCATTTGTTACACTCGGCTGTGCTGAAGAGTGTTCAGAGAGGAATCTCCTGTTTGGGGCTTGAAGTGGAGACGTTTTGCTTGTTCTTACAGTGTTTTCTTTTCTTCATATAGTATTTTTTTTTTTTAACAATTCAAATAGACTCTCTGAATTAGAATAGAGTAGGACACAGTTGTCATGTGGGGCCACCAGAGTATCTCTAGACCTCCAAATTTTGTCTTGCTGCTTTCAGCCTTTTCAAAATGGCTTCTGCCATCTTGGCACCAGTTCACGTGTGCCCAGCAGCTGTTCTCTGTCCCCGCTGGACCACGTTGGCGCAGAGCATGCTGACATGCAAGGTGGCCTTTTTGCTCCAGGCTGGCCCTCATTTGTGTGCGATACATGCTGTGTTGGTGACTCACAGTTGTTCCCAGCTGTCACTGGCCTTGTGAAGTTTGGTGATTTTAGCCTTTATGTGTTGGGGCCACACCTGGTTCTTCTCTCATAGGTGTGGTTATTTTCTATTTTGCTTTCAGAGCTGTGACTTGTGGTCCCTAGGGGTGATAATTTATGTGATGCTGTGTGGATATCCTCCTTTTTACTCCAAACACCATAGTCGGACTATCCCAAAGGATATGCGGAAGAAGATCATGACAGGAAGCTTCGAGTTCCCAGAGGAAGAGTGGAGCCAGATCTCAGAGATGGCTAAAGATGTTGTGAGGAAGTAAGTCCCAGGCTGTAGCCAGTGTCCACGGGTACTAAACCCAGGACCCTAAGTGACCAGCCTCCTGCCGTGTCCTCCTTCCCTTMCCTCCTCAATGGCTCTCTTTTGTCATCTTGTTTGGGTTTTGTTGCGATGTAAGAGCAGGGTTTGAATTCCCACCAGTCTTCATAATGCTTCCACGCCACGCACCCAGCTCTGTAGTGAACCTCGGTGTCTTCTTGGGGGCTCTGCCTCTTGTGAGTGTAGGTGTGCATGCATGTAGAGGTCAGAGGCCGTTCTTAAGGCCTTCAACCACGTTTCCCTCCTCTTCTTTCTCCTCTGCCTTTTCCTTGACACAAAGATCTCTCACTGACCTGGGCCTTTCCGAGGGCTGTGGCTTGCCCTGAGTCAGACATTTGGAATGAGGTGGTGGTGCTGAGAGTCTAGGAGCACACTGGGGTGAGCTAGAGGCGAGGGGTGTGAGGTCACAAAGTAGGTCCAGAGACTGCTGGGCTGAGCACAAAGGGCCTGTGGTGGTTTGCCTCAATGGGTGACTGACTGGACTATAGAAAGGCTCAGGTCCTACTGCGGTGGGATCTAGTTTATCTTAGAGAACAACCTTCCGTTTGAAACTGCATGACCCTCAGCTGAGTCGCAGTGGCCGCCAAAGGTAGCTGAGGCATTGCCCCGAGACTCAGTGTGGAGAGAGGCGGCCTCACTGAAGCTGTGGCATGCTCTGCAGTGTTCTGAACAAAACTTCTGGTGCCACTTTCAATCTGCTGCCCAGGAAATCTCAAGCCATAATATCCCCATACACACTATGTGTGACTAGCATCCCATCCTGCCTTGATCTTAGAAGCCAGGCCTATGGGAGCCCAGCCCAAGAACTTCCTTTGTTTTGGGAGCATTGTGTACATGTTTTGTCTGTTGGTGTGTTTTGTTTGAAGACTTCTAAAGGTCAAACCAGAGGAAAGACTCACAATCGAGGGAGTGCTGGGCCATCCCTGGCTCAACTCGACGGAGGCCCTGGATAATGTGCTACCCTCTGCCCAGCTGATGATGGATAAGGTGAGGGGCGCTTACGTGTGACAAAGGGAAGTCGGGTGACTGAACACAGGGCTCAAAGGGAAACAGCGCTTGTTTCCTGAGAAATCAGGATCCAAGAGAAGGCTCAAAGGCCTTTCCACTTTGGGTGAGGGTTTAGTTGCACAGAGCATAAAGATCCTCCCTGCAAGGTTTTGAACTCAGGCTGGTTCTAAAGGCAAACAAAACAAAGTGAGGGTTTTACAAACCAGATCTTCCATGCTGTGGGAATTCAGAAGAAACAGGGACATCTCTGAGGATATAGATCACCCTGGAAGAAGGTAGAGACCTGTACACTTCCTGGCTACCTTCTGATTTGAGGAGTATGAAGGTTATTTTTTATCTATCCGTATGCCATGTGCACAAAGGTACCTCAAGGCCAGGAGGAGGGACTCCTCCCTTCGGCCGGAGTTAAGCTGTATAGGTAAGCTGCCTGCTACAAGGGCTGGGGACTGAAGTTGGGTCCTTTGTAGGAACAGTGCGTGCTCATCACTGCAGAGCCATCTGTCCAGCACTGTTAGGGATTCTTACTGAGGATGAAGGCTAATTGGGATGTGGCCGATGTGTGGTCTGCTGTTCCCTGGGCCGCACTGGTCACCGGATCATCTCTGCCTGGCCAGATGCCACCAGCATGCKTTACGCTTCCACTCGGTTTTAGTGCCAGGTGACACATGTGGACACAGGGTGCCACAGCCAGGCACAGTGGCACCACGCCCACACCCAGTACTCACTTGGGAAGCTTAGGTTGGCAAATCATGTGAGTCCAGGAAGTCAGGATGAACATGGGTAATAGAGCAACAATAAAAAGTCCAGAAGGCAAACTAACTGGTGGCAGTCTTCACATGCAGGCCGTGGTTGCAGGGATCCAGCAGGCTCATGCCGAGCAACTGGCAAACATGAGGATCCAGGACCTCAAAGTCAGCCTCAAACCCCTGCATTCCGTGAACAACCCCATTCTGAGGAAGAGGAAGCTACTGGGGTGAGTGAGCGTGTGTCTTTGATCTTCTTCATGGCAGGCATGGTTGATGGTGAGTGCTGAGACCTCAGTGGGGAGTCTGCCTTCTTCGACTTTCTAAATTACCCCAGGAGTTGGACATATCCTGTAGTTATTTTTCTGAATATCCTGGTGTCTGGAGTTTGGAGCTGGGCTCTGAGGTCTTACCTTGCTCTTGTCTTTCCCCACATTTGTGAAGCACCAAGCCAAAGGATGGTATTTACATACACGACCATGAGAATGGAGCTGAGGACTCAAACGTTGCCCTGGAAAAGCTTCGAGATGTCATTGCCCAGTGTATCCTCCCCCAGGCTGGTAAAGGTCATGCCACTTACTAATGTTCTGCGCGCGCGTGTGCGTGTGCGTGTGTGTGTGAGAGAGAGAGAGAGAGACGCACATGGATGTGCATGAGCACACGTGTCTGTGTGTGTGTGTGTGACAAGAGGATCAGATTAGTTTGTGATTTGTCTCTTTTAAGTACATTATATAAATGAGTCCACATTACTAGGAAGTGCAGACACATGGTAAGCTCTGTATCTTTGGTCTTCTCTGATGTTCTAGGTTAGGCTTGACTGCCAGTGCCAGATGTGGCATATGATTTTCTGTTGTCTTAATTTCACAATGAAGGCATAAAGGAGATGGTGAAGAATGGAAATGTGGACAGGGTCCAAGGATAGTGTAGAGGCCATCAGCACCATTTCCAGTGATGCACCGAGTCTCTAAGTGTAAAAAGGACACTGCACAAGCTCACAGCTAGCCCTGCTGTGGCTTCTGTCCCAGCCTTATGCTTGCCCTTGAAGGAGGGACCTCTCATCTCAAGGCCTCGCTTGGGACTCAGCCGCCTGTGAAGTGAGGGGCTGTTCTCATATTAGATGGGGTCACAGAAGTTTGGATTAACCTGTCTCCCTAAATCCTTTGCGGGTTTTTTGTTTGTTTGTTTGTTTGTTTGTTTGTTTTGAGACAGGGTTTCTCTATATAGCCCTGGCTGTCCTGGAACTCACTTTGTAGACCAGGCTGGCCTCGAACTCAGAAATCTGCCTGCCTCTGCCACCCAAATGCTGGGATTAAAGGTGTGCGCCACCACTGCCCAGACCTTTTTTTTTTTTTTTTATCCTTTGCAATTTAACAGCACTCAAGAGAACTTGCTTGAGCATTCTGAAGCAAGGGATATGCTGAGGAGAAAGTAGCACACACCTTTTCTTTCTCCTGTGCTTGGCCAGAAGGTTTTGCTTAGACACGTCTCACATTTTCTAACTCCCAGCACTCAGCCTGGAGAGCTGTCACATTTGTGTGAAAACAAACTTGGAAGAGCTCAGTGACAGGGTCAGCCTGGAGCCCTGGGGAGCTAGTTGCTAGCAACTTGTATATGCTGTTTCTTAGTTTCACAACTAATTGGACAGCATAGCATGGCCTTCCATTTTTAACACAAAAATCCCATGATGCTACAGAAAAGTCAGACTCCTCTCCATCCTTACGCACAGGAGAGGATGAAGATGAGAAGCTGAACGAGGTGGTGCAGGAGGCCTGGAAGTATAACCGGGACTGCAAGCTCCTGAGAGACGCTCTGCAGAGTTTCAGCTGGAACGGTGAGAYGAGCCCCTGCCCGTGCTTACTCAGACAGAGATGGTCTCTGAGGCCAGAGCTCAGTGAGGAAGGTGTTGGAAAGACGGGTGGGCGCACCCCGACCTCAGTTGCCCAGGCACGGCTGGCAGCTGCTGCTTTATGACATGCCTGCTGTCATTTCTGGCCTGCCATTCTACCCACCGGTAGCGTCTTATACATGTTTGGAGTTTTTATACGCATGAGTGAGTTGGCTGTCGGACACACAGTGACCTCTGGCTTAGAGAAGCTGCTCAGAGCTCGGCGGCTGCATGAAAATGGCCTCTGACCTGCTCTGGGCAGCGAGAGGTGAATTTGGCTCGTAAGGTGCTGTGCTGAYCTTGTTCTTTCTTGCCTTTCAGGCCGTGGGTTCACGGATAAAGTGGACCGGTTGAAGCTGGCAGAGGTGGTGAAGCAGGTTATCGAAGAGCAGACCCTTCCCCACGAGCCCCAGTAGGAACAGCTTCAAACTGTTTTTAACAATTGGAAAAATTATTCCTTAATGTAAAAAGTAATTTTTATGTAAATTAATAAATCCTAATTTCATTTCCTTGTTTCTTAAAGTTGCTATATAGACTTAGGTCCAGAGTTACCTAACAGTTAACTGTTTTTGTTTTTTAAAAAGCTCAATTCCAGTAATACATTGTCGGGAAAGATCCGACTTATTTTAGTAAAGTATTACAGCCGTCTGCAGAGGTAGATAAAGGAGCCGTGCCATGCTTCTGCCCAGTAAACTGGTGCAGCCAGCACTGTGGAGTCTCACTCCCATTTGCTCTAGGTGTTTGCTCCCTGCACCTTGGCCGGCTAGACTAGTCCCAGTGCTGACCTGTTTCTGTGAACCAAGTGTTGTTGTCAACTGCCTGCCACAGCTCCCAGGACGCACACACACTCAAAGCCTGGAGCCACTGCTGGTGGGAAAGCAGAACATGGCCTTAGCTTCTCTCGCCCCTGATGTCCTAGAAAACCAGCTGTTTACTTCATGTCGTACTTGTCGGGCGTCCCTGAGGCCTGCTGGGATTTGCTCTGCTTATTCTTTGCCATCCTCGCACCTTCTGGCCTCTGCTCTAGTACAGCTTCACTGTACAGGCGCTCACCACTCCCCTGCTCCCCGACTGCTTTCTAACAGGGTTTTACTGAGAAATGACACCAGAGGACCCACTCTTCTTTGGTTGTTTCTCTCTTACGGCTGTCCAGAATAGTGGGTTCTGCCTAGACTGATGAYATCCTCCAGGCTGTGTTTATTTTCTTTAGTATCTTTTATTCTCAGGAAATAGAATCATGGCCCAGAATGTAGCTGTTTCCTTTGTTAACTGTTCTGCATACAGGCACAGCCAGTCCCTCTGCTAGTGACAGGCTTTTAGAGCTTTTTCGGTGGTTGCCTTTGTGGCACCCCCAGGAACTAATGGACACTTTAATCACAGGTAGGAACAAGCCCTGTGTCTCAGATGTTCAATTTTGTTTAATCCTCATCAATCAAGTATTCCACGGGGCTTTGTTACTTCCTAGCTCCTGGAGAGTAGGTGTCCGAATTGATCTTCAGAGGGATGCCACCGGCCTCATGCCATAGGAACAGCGCTGTCCCTAGGGCTTACAGTGGGAAAGATTGTGACCGTTAGGTGAGTAGTGCCGTTGTGAGAAGTGGGGGTATTTTCCAGGACAGCAAGAACTCACTTAGCAGAGGAAAACCAATTTTAAGTAAAATTTCAGGCCAGAAAAATGAAGCTGGGAATTGGCTTASGGCATGTTGTTTTCAGYGAAATCCCATCTCCTAGATCATTAAGRAGGCCACACTTGCCCTCTGTCCTGGAGRCCTCTGGCACGCCTGTCCTGGGGTTGGAATCTGGTGTTCCCTTGGGGACAAGTTAGCTGTCCTCTTCTCTTCAGGGGAGCCACTGGCACAGTGGCTCTAGCATTCATCTTTGGACTATCATTTTGGGTGTCTTGTAAAAGCCTAGGACGTTTTCCCCTTCACTGCCGTAAAGAGTAGAAAGGCGGGACATCCTATGGCTGACTTTCCTCTGAGCAHGGTGCATCTCAGCAGTTTTAGCCGTTTGCTCTGTGATGAAATCTCTGTCCAGATGAGAACTATGTTGGGTGTTTGTAAAAAACCCTGGACATGTCCTGGCTCTTGTCTCTCACCTGGACAAAGATCCCCTAGACGCAGTAACTTCCTGTTGTTTGTGATTGGCCACACTAAGTCAGAGCACAGTTTGGTTTGTATATTTGTAGGCCAGTAGTAAGTTACGTTTTAACATGAGTCAGTTTTGCTGACAATACAAAATCTATCCCTAGCTGAAGTTAAACCTTTGTATTCCTGGTAATGTGCTGCCTGCCTACCACGGATATCTGTGGATACATTACAGGAACAGCTCCAGTAAAGCAGCAGCCAGTGTCTCCAGTCTGCCCACATCATCACTCAGCCTGCGCGTCAAGACCACTGCTTGTGGCTGCTCACATACGCCGTGTAGCCGTGCGCCATAGGAAGAGGCTGCTCTGATATTTATTACTTACTTGAGCTTTTTCTTTTCTTTTCTTTTCTTTTCTTTTCTTTTCTTTTCTTTCTTTTTCTTCTTTTTTTTTTTTTTGCAGGGTTTCTCCGTGTAGCCCTGACTCCTGGAACTTGTTCTATAGACCAGGCTGGTCTTGAACTCAGAGGGTCCACCTGCCTCTGCCTCTGCAGGGCTAGAATCAAAGGGCTGTGCAGCCACCAACAGTGGGAAGTTTTATTTTTATTTTTTGAAATGTCACCATAAGGTTTGCTTTTTTTACAAGTTATTTTTTTTTTTTTTTTTTTTTTTTTTTTTTTTGTAGTTGTTGTTTTATTTTTTATTTGTTATATATACAGCATTCTGCATGCAAGCCTGCCTGCAGGCCTGAAGAGGGCACCGGATCTCATAGATGGTTGCAGGCACCATGTGGTTACTGGGAACTCAGGACCTCTGGCTCTTAACCTCTGAGCCACCTCTCCAGCCCTTAATTACATATTTTTAAGTTTGTTTTTTAATCCCTGCCCCTCCCTCCATATTTTTGAATTTAAAAAGTAGATTTTTTTCCATTATTGATTCTTGGTTTGTCTTCTGCCTTAATCTTTGTTATGTTAGTTCTGACACAGGGAAACAGAGGAGTAGCTCTGGTCATTTCCAGAACAGGTACTTGGAAGAGGTTTTGGATAACTTAGTGGCTGGTGGTCGGTGCAGTTGAGGGCCCCTCCCTTTCCCACCCGCTGTCAGTGAGTCTGTGAGGTAAGAGTATGCATTTTTTGCTAACTGCTAATGCTGTCTGATAGGAAGGAGGCATCACTGGCTGGGGGCAGATGCCAGGAGTTTTTATTTATATAGATATTAGACTGTTTTTTCCATTAGAGAATATATTCTCTTGATGACATCCAATATCTAATTCCATTTTTTTTCTTTCTTTCTCTCTCTCTCTCTCTTTGGCAATGGCCTTCTTTTTTGAGAGAAGGTCTTGCTTTGTATCTCTGGCTGGCTCAGAACTCATACAAAACCATGCTGGCCTTAACCTTGTGATCCTCTTGTCTCTGTCTCATTGGTGTTGGGATTACACAAATGTACCACATTGCTAAATCAAGCAGGGCATTTCTCCAATCTCAAGTGTTATACCTCATATGTTTATGTTATAAATATATAACATAAAATTATTTTTATACCACATAGAAGACAGTTTTATTTAGTTAATTTTAAAATATGCATGAGAATGAAGAAATGAGGGAAGGAATGTGTTCACACAACTTCTCTTTTCCTTCTAATGGATAATGCTAAATACAGGAAGAACATTAATGTGAAACTAAAGCCTCGGACTTGCATGGGCAGTGCAAGCCAACTGCAGTCAGACAAGTGTGGGGGTTCTTCAAGCCCACTTCCATTTTCTTTGTTGCTTTAACTACAGTCACCAGTCTGTCTTCATTTTTATGGTGAGACCATTGGGAGAACTTAGATTTCAGACTCTTAATATATTTCTGTGGTGAAAACAAGATCATATAACACTCATGCCTTAGAAAAACTTTAACAGAGAGAAGGATCATGTTTTAATGCCAAAATTCATTTGGTAGACACAAGGATAAGGGAAAGTAGAACGTCTTAAGTACTCGTGTGTGTGTGTGTGTGTGTGTGTGTGTGTGTGTGTGTGTGTGTTTACCAGTGAAAGGAATCAGGGAGTCAGAAAT
The DNA here is from genome assembly GCA_002335545.1 of Apodemus speciosus. Classification (NCBI taxonomy): domain Eukaryota; kingdom Metazoa; phylum Chordata; class Mammalia; order Rodentia; family Muridae; genus Apodemus; species Apodemus speciosus. The sequence continues at coordinate 27,781 of BDUI01000159.1, forward strand.
CAGAACTAGCTGTCTGTCCATCGTGACTACTGTAAGAATGAGGAAGGAGGCAGGACAACAGAGAACTCTTAATTGTTCAGAGAACCCAGAGAACTCTGTCCCCTCCCCCGCATCCCTGCAGAATGTTGAGTCTGAAAGTATGAGCAGGTTAACCTGCCGGGGGTCCGTGACCTGTGGAGGGTGAAAGATGATCTGATGTACAGAGCTGGCCGAGTCTCTGTAGAGACAGGGCTCATCTCCATGAATGTCAAAGAACTTAAGCAACACTGAAGCTCTTCCACCTGAGAAAGAAGTCCCTGTGCTGCACATAACCACCAAGGCCAGGAGAAAAGACAGAGACACAGCCTGAGGCCGTAGGAGTCATGCTGGGAGGCCCCCTGTAAGGCACAGGCACAGGTCTGGGTTCCTGGGTCCGGGGAAGTCAAGAGAGCTGCCGCTGATGGACATAGAGCTTACATTATCAACAGCTGGTTGGAGCCATGTCAGTGACAGCATCGGTGAGAGGGTTTGCCTCCAGTCTGTATCTGTCTTCCCTACAGATGAGGCAAGTACCCTCAAAGGAAGCTAAGATAACACCTCACATCTGGGCTGCACCGCACTGCAACTTGGGTCTGAGACTAGTGTCACCTGTCAGAGTAGGGATTTTGGTGCTATTGATTTTTCTCCCGAGCACATTCTGTGACACTGGATCTGTATCTAATTCTTCCTATGAAACAGTCATCCCTGAGAGACTGCCAGGCAAGGGGACTGAAGATCCTGGAGGAAAGGTGTCCTACGTGCTGTTGATACAAGGCCAAAAGCAGCTGCTTCACCTCAAGGTAAAGGGACACTACCCTRAGAATAACTTCCCAGTCTACAGTTACCACAATGGCATCCTGGGGCAAGAAATGCYTCTCCTCTCCCAGGACTGCCACTATGAAGGCTACATGGAAGGGGTGCCAGGCTCCTTTGTTTCTGTCAACATCTGTTCAGGCCTCAGGGGGGTGCTGATTAAAGAAGAAACATCCTATGGCATTGAGCCCATGCTCTCTTCCAAAAACTTTGAACACGTCCTCTACACCATGGCACATCAGCCTGTGGTCTCCTGCGGCGTCACCCCTAAAGAC
>BDUI01000159.1:116449-127420 GCA_002335545.1 Apodemus speciosus
CTCTCTCTCTCTCTCTCTCTCTCTCTCTCTCTCTCTCTCTCTCTCTCTCCAGTGTTCTCAGCCAAGGCTGCCACCAACCCAAACCATCCACCAAGCAAGCCACCCTAGCTAGCCAAGGACACTTGTTCCTGCTGGAGCCAGCTGAACACCCCCTGTCCCTTTCCCCTTCGGTCCTGGGCCAGAACCTGCCCGTGGGTCCATACCCTGTTCTCAGCTCTTCTGCAACATCCAGCGACGTCTTCAGTGTCCAGGAGTGAGAACCTGTCGTCTTCGACCTCCGTGAGGCTCAGGGACTTACAAGCTCTTCCTGCCGGATCCCCAGGCGACCCCACAGACTGCCCTTCCCTATCCCTGAAGCGGGGTCCTGCGGTTTCTCATTGCCTGATGCCCACCCGGTGGTTCCGTGGGGATGCACGACGTCCAACTACCCGTGTTCGCCTTGCCTTGTGGTCCTAGCCTGGGCTGCATGCAGGATCCCACCTATTAATCCACATCCAGCTTGCTTCCTACCGTCCAGGATCCCATACAACCAATGGTCAGAGGAAACAGAATTTCCTCAAAACTAAAACAAGACTATCAGATCTAGCTATACTGCTTCAGATATTATGTCCAAAGGAATAAAAAAATAGAAGACAAGAGGGACTTCTATACATCCATGTACTCTGTAAGACTACTCACTATGCGATAATGGAGATAGATAAACGGATCCCATGTATGTGTGGATATACATGTTCAAGCTTTCATACAATGGAGAATTATTTACATATTAAGAAAACAGCAGTACTATTTACCATACTAATTGTAAGAAAATGGATCTGGGCAAGAAATTGTCACGTTAAGCAAAATCAGCCAAAGTCAGACATACAAGTATTAAAGTTTTGTCAGATATGTCACATACACACATTGCCTCTCTCTCTCTCTCTCTCTCTCTCTCTCTCTCTCTCTCTCTCTCTCACACACACACACACACACACACACACACACACATCATACACAGAAAAAGAAAGAGTTAAGAAATGAGAAGGAAATATATGAAAGTAGAGAAGAGGAACTAATGAAGCAGAAGGGTGTAGACAGTATGTGGGATAAATGGAAAATGTCCTCTACACATGTAAGGATGTGTGATCCATCACACATGGATCACATATGTGATGCTAATTCCTACTGTTCATAATATGAACAGATAGTCCCAACATTATTGAAAGTTATATCACCAAGATATTGATGACAACAAAAATAACCAAAATTTTGCAGAAAGTGGAACGAAAATATGAGAACATGTGCTACAAACTTACCATTTAGGAGACAGTGAATCCAAGAGGAATAGCTATCACATGGCAATCCCCTTACAGTCTGAAAAACGTGTTCAATGGCAGCAATACTAAAATTAAGACTGAGAGCATCTGGGGAATGTATGGCCACAGGAGTAGACTGAAGATTGCAGTAAACAGGTCCATGTAGGAATTATTAGAGGACATAATTAGAGAGACTAGAGAGTTATTAAGGTCAGGGAGGGAGGCCAGCAGAGAGGGCTATATTGAGGTAAACTGCTCTGGAGGCATCAGGATTATAAGCAACTCATGTCCTCTGGGACGCTGGGAGGATACTTCTGCATTCAAGGACAAGGGAGCAAAACCATGTATATTCTGACCCTCTCACTGTGTGGCGACTCTGCCCTGGAGAGTTCATCTCTCCTATTTAAGCTTCACCCTCAGTCAAAGAGAATCCTCAGGGAGCGAGTTTCATGCCTGCGGACCATGAAACCACCTTTCTGTATTAGGAGGAAGATGTAGAAGATACAAAACTGGTGTTTCAGAAGTCAACTGCTAAGAGACTGCTCACTGGGTAAAGAGGGAATAAAAACATTGAACAACAATTTGAGCAGAAGACATGATCGTTTATTACTTACATACTTGAAAATGCAGATTTACTTGTGAATGGCAAATGTTTCAGTTTTGAAAACATGGCAAAGAGCAAATTGTTCCAAGAGCACGCAGTGAGGTTACGAAAGTTCCAGAGAAGACTGACACTCATGTACACTTTAGAAAGAGTAAGCAGGGGGAGTGTAGGCAGCATAATTGATGTCCCAATTAATGGCAATTATCTCGGAAGCTTCAGAGCAGGCCTCGAAAGATTGGTCTCACAGGTGGTCTATGTCAGGAATGCTGGTTGATGAAGAGCAGAAGACCTTGGGTGAGATATCCAGCAGCAGGAACCACTAGAACTAGAGCATTCTGTGGGCAGCATGTGCTCTGACAGTAATCATGGTCAAAGCATGAGTCGCTGCAGGAATTGACCTTGGTTTTACAGGTTGGAGGTTCTAGATTGGCTTTGAAGAAGATGGCTTGGAATGTTTGGAATCTCCCTGACCACATCTCCTTTATACCCTGCTGAGGGGCTGCTGTCCTCACATACAGCATTCTTCCCTTGTTATTGTTTGTGTTGACAAGTTGTAAAATTGGGCAATTTTCTTTTCCAGATTAAATATTCTAGGTAGGAAGAAGAAAATGAATATCCCATTAAGATTCATGGTCAATGGTGCCTGTACAATGTCCCAAGTAGCTCTCCTGTGTAAATTTCCTCCTACAGTGCTCAACAGGCATGCTGTATTATGGTTACCAAAAACTCAGTGGGTTTTTTTCTGCTCTAGCATACTTTCGGGTAATCACCAACTGAACTTACAGACCACCCAATTTATGTGTGGTTGTACCTATTCCTTGTAACTCTAGATCCATTAGATAGGGCATTCTGATATGGACTCATATGTGCATATACCTTAACATTAACATACACATGAATGGAATTTCCATGGGATACTGAAACATCAAAACCTACCTCAAGTGACAAAACTCCACGAATAAGGACAAACATCAAAATCATTTCCAAACATTTAAATTTATTCAAATAACCATAATCTGAAATGGTATTCTTCATAAGTACTCTGAGTAGATATTTTTCTCAGTACCCTCACACTAGGCATTAGATGATCAGAAGGACAGTGTTTAAATTATGTGAATAAATAACAAAAAACCCTTTCACTGTTGGCTGATATATGTTGTTGAAAAGGTTTTTATTTTCATTGTGATTAACATTTCTGACACCAATGTTTCTAATTGAAACATGCAAGGTAGTAAAGAAGTAGTGGAAACACTGTCACGCATACATTTCAAAACAGAAAAATTGCCAGTGATCTTTCACCACATGGGTGCACAGAAAATTCAGATGTGCCAACTAAATGTGGGGCCCTCTGAACAATAAAAACAATTATTTGAATGACCATAAAATGAAATGAAGATCATTGCATCATGGATTTTTGCATTCTTGAAAGTATATACAGGATTGAGGTTTGGAAGGCCAGCACCAACATCATAGTGTAAACTGAGGAGAACCAGGGGTAGAGTTGGTGATTTAGGTTAGTGCTCATGGAAATCCATGGGGGCGCTCTGATAGTGGCAGGTGATTTCCTGGGACAGCACTGGTAGTGCCGATGGGAGCAAACTTAATTACCTGGGGCCTGTATTCTCTGTGACTGGCAAGAAATCAGCACTCTTTAAACTCTTTGGGGGATGGAGAGAGAGAAAAGAAAGAGAGATAAAATCCATACACCCACACACGCACTTAGTGGATAAAGCAAGGCAGGCTCATACAAACAAGTTCCCACAAGCAAGATCTAACAAGTATACATGCAGGCATATGCACATACAAACCTACAMAATACCCAGGAATCTATGATGGACTAAAAGCAGAAGGGTTCTTTCCTTGTCCAGTCACACTATGTGGGAACAATGAGAAATACAGCAATGGCAAACATAAGAAAGCACATAAATCACAAAAGCAATCCTGGGATGAAACCCCTGGGGCTGCGACTCTCCATGATATGCACAAAAGTGCCCACGCAAAACAGAGGGCAGACTTCAAGAAGTTCACTTACCCATAGCAGCTCCTCCTGCATGAAGCCTGCCAAAGAGAGTTGATGTTAAACTCTAAGGAAGAGACTTAGAAAGACTTGTAGAGACATAAATACGGACTTGAGAGCAAGAAGGTTCTCCACAGGAGAGGGAAATGACAAACAGGACATCCCTGGGTTCAACAGTGCCCCAAGCTACACACAAGGCTGAGGGAAGTTCATGGGAAAACAATCATATTCAAGTAAAGGGGAGAAGCGTGGGGGCTCCTTCTCCTCCTCTCTCAACTTTAGTGTCACTTCCTAGTAGTTGCAACTCACCTCCTCAAGTTTTCCTCTATGATCCAGGAACGGCACTGAGGAGACATCATGTGCTTGGTCCTCATGTCACCCATTCTAACAAGGAGAAGAATACAGAAATAATACCTAGAGACTTAAATGTGATTCTATTCTGGAGATGAGGCCTCATTACCAAGCACTTAAGAGAAGAATGTGTTTATTGGGATTTACACTTTTGGGGGATTAGATGGCTTGTATCTCGCAGCAGTGGTGATAGATCAAGGCAGCCGCGCATAACTCTAGTGCTAGAGCTAAGGCCATAAATCTGGAGACTACACAATGAGGCAGAGAGCTGACTGAGAAAGTCCTGGGACTCTCAAATTCTAAAGCCTGCCTGACTTGTACACCTCTCCAAAAACATTCTGACTACAGATCTTTCCCAGATGATTCCACCACTGGAAATCAAGTTACTCATATATAGCTATCCGTTTATTCAAATATGTCTGCCCTCTCAAATGAACAGAAGTGTCATTGTGAAAAAGCCTGCTGCAGTTCTTTTCAAAGAACAGAAGTGATGAACCTATTTATCAAATTTAGGACCAAGTATTGACATAAAGAAAAATAAAGATTCATGACACATGTAGTTGGGTGTTGGAACCAAGGTCACATTTATTTCAGAAATCCCCAGTTTTCAAAGCCATGGCACAAGTCCCAAAATTTTATAGTTGCCAGATGAGAGATTCCCAAGTGAGGAGAAAACGTGGGGAATGTGTATGATTCAGAGAAGGGAAGCAAAGTGGGGGGCAGCATACTTTCTTGGACCAAAGTAGTATCAGTTGGCGCAGACTCTGTGGGATGGCCTTTCTGAGTCTGGGGAACAAGTGACCTACATGAGGTCTGTTTGCTGCTGTAGGGGACAAGAGTGGTTGGGCATGCTTCAGAGCAAGGCCTATGAGAACAGGTTGGGCAGGAACAGGTGTGTCAATAGCAGCTGTTGTCGCAGCAGGGGGTCTAGCAGCAGCCAGACTGGCAGCAGTTGGAGCCACAGCAGCAGGGCTGGCAGCAGCAGGGGCGGCAGCAGGTGGTCCTGCAGCAGGTGGTCTGGCAGCAGCATGGCTGGCAGCAGCATGGCTGGCAGCAGCATGGCTGGCAGCAGCATGGGCCACAACAACACTGCATGGTGTCAGAGGCTGGAGGGTGGGTCTGGTTTGTAAGAAGGTGGCTTGGATGCTTTGGAAGCGGCTCCACCCTGGTGTGCTTTTATACCCTGCTGAGGGTCCACTGTCCTCATGTGCAGCATTCCTTCCTACGATGGATTGTGAGTAAAGAAATTATCAAAAGTGGATTCTCCTCCTGAGTCAGTNTTTGAGAACTGATAATGTAGAGATACCTTGTCTCAAAACAAAACAAAACAAACAAAGAGAGAGAGAGAGAGAGAGAGAGAGAGAGAGAGAGAGAGGGAGGGAGGGAGAGAGAGAGAGAGTGAGTGAGTTCTGGCCTCAGACTTCACACAGCAGCTTCCTTATCTTTAACAATTTGCAGTACCCAAGAGACCCACATTTATAGCTAATGTCAAGTAACTGAGGGTTATAGCTATGGTCCTGCCTATGGAGAGGAAAACAGTCCCATCTATAATAATGCGGGTTTTATTAGTACGGCATAAAATTATTCACAGACAGGCTGGTGCTTTCCTGGCACTTACTTTGAAGGCTAAGTCACTAACAGGTCAAACTCAACAGAAAAAGATGGCTCACCTCTGCAGACTTCTGTGGAATCTGGAACGTGATGTAGGTGATAAGTGAACTGGAACCTATAACACTGGGAGACAGACCACGACCATTACATCACAGCGATGATAAAACTCTTTTACCTTTATCAACATAGTTGATATAAAATATACCACACTTTTTTACTTTTAGAGTGCTCGGTAGATTTGCATGCCATCTTGTTTTGGGCCATGCACATCTTCTCACTACCATTCCAATTTCTCTCAGGATGTAGCCTCAGATGGCCTGAAACATGCTGTGCAGACTAGGCTGGCCTCAAACTTAGTGATCTTCCTGCCTTAGTCCCCAAATGCTGGGATTAGATGTGAGCCACCATGTTGTCTTTCAGCATTCAGCATACTTGGTGTTGAGGCGAATGCCTGACGCAGGCTGTCTGAGCGAGTGCTCACTTCAGATGACTGCCCTCCCTGCCTCCTTCCATCCGGTTCTTGTTGCTCTTGTGTTCACTGGGTGAGCAGTCAGAGGAGAGAGGCTGTGTCAGCCTTCATCACACTCCCCCTGAGTTTTTGAGACATGCTCCCTCAGTGAACCTGAAGCTCTCAGATTCTCGGATTGGCTAGCCCCCACCCCCATCCCTGCTTCCTAAAGCTAAGCTAATAGGTTGGTAACAACACACCTGGCTTGTCATGTGGGTGCTGGGGATCCCAACTTGGGCTCTTAAGCTCAGGAAACAAGCACTCTATCTTCTAAACATCTTCCAGGCCCTCCTCCCCCGAGTTTACTAGTCAGGAACTATCACATAGGAAAGAATTTCTAACTAAAAAGTAAAATGCAATCTTCAGGAGTAGGAATCTGTGGCAATCTGAGCAGCTCTCCAGTGTGGTTATGAGATTTCAAAAGTCACATGATATGAGACTTAAAAAAACATACCTCAGAGTAGCCAYGGCAAACTGTATCCACTGTATTGCAGGAAAAAGCTAAAGGAGAGAAGGGGTGGGGGAGGTTAGTCTTTTACATTTAATGTTCAACCTAATTTCCCTTTTGGTGTTTATTAACCATCTCTTCAGCACAGACCTTCAAGGAGTGGAATCTGAACAGGCCTGTGGGTGGAAGGCAGGGCCTGGGCCGCCCTTAACCCAAGTCCTTATACAACACTCAAATGTTAAGAGAAACAGAGCAGTGAGCAGAGCAAGCTGAATAAGAAAGCGAAGTTAAGGAAACTCCAGGAACAAGCAGGAAACAGAGAGGAAAGGCTGGCCTCTGAGGAGGCCAGAGGCCAGAGGAGACTACCAAGTGTGGCTGACTGACATAGCTCACAAGACAGAAAAAAAGGGAAATAAATGATAAAGAGGGGGAAAGGTATTAGTAAGGAGAGAGCCACCGGGAGTAAAACACAAACAGAGTGGACGAAGGGAGCAGAAATGGGGGGTGGGGGAAGCTTTTAACCTTACAGGCTCCCATCTGCCTTGCAGGCGGCTGGTCTCCAGTGGGAGGGCCATAAAGACTTCAGTTCCAGTGACCCTCCAAGCCCAGGCCCTTCTCAGTCAGGCTCTGAACAGGCAGCTCCACCCCTACCTCAGCTGGGCTCCTCCCATCTAATCCTGCCCTGTACCTTAAGGGCAGGAGGCTGAAGAGCCAAGGACAGACCAAAAATAGAAGAAGCAGGTGACAGAAGAAACCAAGTTGTACCAAAGAGCGTACTCTGGCTGGACCGAGGCCCCCAGCACAGATGTGGCAGAGGGCTGCCTTGTCCTGCCTCAGTGAGCGAGGATGCCTAATCCTGCAGATTTGATGTGCCAGGCTTGGGGAGAAACCCAGGGGGACCCACTTCCTCAGAGGCGAAGGGGGGGACCTGGAGGGGGTTAGCAATTGTATGCGAATAAATAAGTGAAGAGCAAGAGGCGGGAGCAATAAAAGGCAGAGAGTATTTTCATAATAAAAAAATAAATAGACTTGCAAAAGAAAAATGGAACAGGGGAAAAAAAGAGAAAGAAATGGAGTAAAACAGAGGTGTGTTAAAACTTGTCCCTATTTGGAGACGGAGTGGTAAGGAAGATGGCACATTCAATTAAAATTTTAGTAGTAGTGAAAATTAAGAAGAGGTCATTAAATGTTTGTTATATTCAACATTAACATATTATTATATCATATATCTACTCAGCATACTTAAGTGTAATCAATTTTATATAAATCAACATGCTATTGGAGACGCAAAGATAAAGTCTCGACAGAGCCTTCCAGGAGCTTATAACGCAGTGGGCAATGGTCCGAGTACCAAGGACATCTGGATAGGGTAACAGTGTACAGAACAGCTGTGGACAGCCTGTGGAGGGAGCCTGACAGAGCCCGGGGGGAGGAAACCAGAGGCTCTCGTTGCTTTAACTATACTTTCACATGTTCTGCAACATCTCTCTTGTGTGTCTAAGTGCTGGGGACGGAGTCCAGAGCCTGGCAAATGCCACACACGCATGCTGAGCACTAAGCTATGTCCCAGCTCTTGAATATTTTAGCAATCACTTGCATGGTTGGAGTTCATATCAGGTTGAGAGAAAGAGAGAGCAGTCTAGAATGGAAGGCAAGATGCTAGTTAGTGGGGGRTCTTAGTAACAGTTTTAACAGGTAATCCAAGTACTGGGAGGCACCCACATCACAGATCGTTAGCAAAGATTCTTGGGAACATTTGGAGGTCCCTAATGATGCCTTCCTCCTCAGGGCGTGGAGACTAATGACTGTCACCAAGTGATAAGAAAATGCTCTTGGACAAAAGGCTCCTTTATTTCTCAAGACAAATGTTAGATTGTTCAGAGCACAGCCTACTGACCATCAGCCTCAGAGAACCTTTCCCTTTGGCACATTCCTAAAGCGTCTATGCCACTTTTCCTGCATGTGAGTGTGTGTATGTATACTTGTGTGTGTGTGCATACATTTGTGTCTGTGTGCATGTGTCTGTATACATGTGCAAGTATGCATGTGTATGCATATGTATGTGCCTGTATATGCATACATGTATTTCTGTGTATATATGTGTCTGTGTACATACATTTGTGTCTGTGTGCATGTGCCTATGCCTGTGTGTGCCTGTGTGAGTATGGATCTGTGTGTGCATGTACACGTCTGTGTGTGCATGTGCCTGTGTTTGCATATGTGCATGTCTATGTGTGCAAGTGCTTGTGTGTGAATGTGCCTGTGTGTACATGTGCCTTTGTGAACATGTACATGCCTATATATGCCTGTGTGCGCATATGTCTGTGTACACATGTACATATCTATGTGTACATGTGCCTGTGTGTACATGGACATGTCTGAGTATGCCTGTGTGCACATGTACATGTCTGTGTGTGCCTGTGCCTGTGTGTACACATATGTCTGTGTACATATGCCTGTGTGCATGTGCATGCATGTGTGTGTACATGCACTTTTTTTTTTTGGAATCCCTTTGGAAACATAACTTTGCTTTTTTTTTTGCTACAAGGCTATCTCAAACTCAATGAAATCAGTCATACTCAGTTTTTGCTTCTCTGTTTTTAAGCCCTGCTGCTCATTGGTGTGTATTTGCATGTGTGGTTCTGGGATTGAACCTGGGAGCTTGTGTATGCCACAGTTCAGGTGCATGTGCCCTCAGTGACTATGATGGACACACATGTTACATTTTAATTTATATAACAAGATTTCACTAAACTTCTGACAGGAATATATGCTGATTTGTTGCTGTTGGTATTTTGTTGTTTTGAAATAGGATCTCACTGCAATTGCACTCCTACCTAGCCTGGACTATCTATGTAGCCCAGGATGACCTTAAATTTGTAAGGATCCTTCTGCGTCTGCCTCCGGAGGACTCAGATTACACATGAGCCACAGCATACAGCCCAAGAGCATCATAGTAGTAAATAACTGCCAACTTTTAAGCGGTTTCTATGTATAATAAAGATCTATGCTAAACATTTTAGTCCTTTCCACAAATGTATTTCTATGGCTGCTTACAAGCATGTGTGTATACAGGCATGTAGGAAGGAGTGCATGTCTTTGTATGTAGGTGCATGTAGAGGCAAGAGGATAGGGTCATTTGCTGTCTACCATCTTGAGTTCCTGACCAAAGCAACCGCTAGGGTAGCCGAGATCCTGTGAGCCTCTCCACTTTGCACCTACTTAGATCACAAGTGCGCATCTTGTGCATTTTGCCTGGGGCCTGGGGGTTGAGCTAGTATCATCATGCTCACAAGCCCAGCCCTTTATCCACGGGGCCACATCTGCCTCCCTTTTTCTCTTTACCTTCCTAGTCCTGTTCTGTAACTTCGGACCTGAGAACTTTTATTCCCATTTAAAATTTAAATTTGTTACTCAAAGGATTCCATCATGAAAATTAAAAGGCATCCCACAAGTAAGGTAGAATGTTGTACGCTTTAGGTCTGGGAAAAACTGTGTATGAACCTAGTGTGGTGGCACAGTATTCATGCACTGCACTTGGAATGTGAAGCAGGAGGAACATTAGTTCAAGACTAGTCTGGGCTACCTAGTGAGATCCTGTCTCAAACAAGCAAGCAAAGAACCCCGAGACTCAGGCTGGTGAGGAGGCGCAGCAGGTTAGGGCACCAGCTATCGAGTCTGATGGCCTGAGCTTGGGCCTTGGGACCCACATGGTAGAAAGAACTGACTCCTTAAAATTGTCCTTTGACTTCCACACAGATGCTGTGCTTACACCCCCAATGAATACAAAACAAACATCATTTTAAGAACACAAAGACAGCCAGGTGTGGTGGCACACACCTTTAGTCCCAGCACTCAGGAGACAGAGGCAGGCAGAACTCTAAGGCCAACCTGGTTTACAGAGCAAGTTCATATACTCAGAAGTGAGGAACATCTGAAAAAATAAATCAGTATTTTATAAAGAATTTTCAATTTTCTTTATAGTTCCTTACTGATTGAAAGACATAAGTTGTTGTTTTGTTTTTTTTTTTTGTTTTTGGTTTTTTTGGTTTTTTTTTTTCTTGGTTTTTTCGAGACAGGGTTTCTCTGTGTAGCCCTGGCTGTCCTGGAACTCACTTTGTAGACCAGGCTGGCCTC
>BDUI01000159.1:154797-190770 GCA_002335545.1 Apodemus speciosus
TTAAGGGCACTGGCTGCTCTTCCAGGGGACCCGGGTTCAGTTCCCAGCACCCACATGGTGGCTTACAACTGTCTGTAATCTGTTTCCAACTTGAAACTCTCACACAGATATACATGCAGGCAAAACACTGATGCACATAAAAATAAGTCATTAAAAGAAAAAGGAATGGCAGATTAGTACTGGCACCTTGCCTGGAGACAACTACTCTGTCTTTTCTTGTTTCTCTGTGTAGACCAGGCTGTCCGGGAACTCAGAGATGGGTGTCAGCTACCACCACATATTTAACACTTCCATCTGCCACATGATGTTCCCTCGGTGGTCTCCCTGCAGTGTCACAGGGCTTGACAGGGCACTCACACCCACAGGTTCTGGCAAGAAATGGACTCGATATTCAGAAGACAGCCCCCCGCCCCCTCARAAAACAAAAACCAAGGGAAGAAAAGCATCCCTGAATGCAGGGCAGCGCCACACAGCTAAGGAAGAGAACCCAGACCCAGGTCTCTGGCAAAGCTTCACACAACTACAACTTAGCCTCGAGTCTTTCCTCTCCTTAGCAGGCCCTGTAGCAGTGCTCTGCTGGCTCCTCATGTCTGCTTTCTGTTCGCAGACTACGGTGACAAGCTGAACATGGAGCTGAGTGAGAAGTACAAGCTGGACAAAGAGAACTACCCGGTCTTCTACCTCTTCCGGGATGGGGACTTTGAGAATCCTGTCCTGTACAGCGGGGCAGTTAAGGTTGGAGCCATCCAGCGCTGGCTAAAGGGGCAGGGAGTCTACCTGGGCATGCCCGGATGCCTGCCCGCATACGATGCCCTGGCAGGGGAGTTCATCAAGGCCTCCAGCGCAGAGGCCCGCCAAGCCATCTTGAAGCAGGGGCAGGATGGCCTCTCAGCTGTGAAGGAGACAGACAAGAAGTGGGCTAGCCAGTACCTGAAGATCATGGGGAAGATCTTGGACCAAGGTGAAGACTTTCCGGCCTCGGAGACGGCCCGGATCAGTAAGCTGATTGAGACCAGGATGAGTGACGGCAAGAAAGAGGAGCTGCAGAAGAGCCTGAACATCCTGACCGCCTTTCGCAGGAAGGGGGCTGAGAAAGAGGAGCTGTGATGGGTCCCAGGGTTTGCTGGAGCGGGAAGGGAGAGCTAGCTAGCTACCTGCTGACTGGGACCCCTGTGGGGTGGAAGGGGTGGTGGAGCAAAGCAGTCCTGAGCCACAAACCTGTGCCCAGAGTATGCCTGGACATTCATGCTGCTGAGACCGTACTTAGGACATCCCGAGAGCCGGTCTGTGGAGAGCCTGTGTGCTCAGCCAAGACGGCTGGCGAAATGCCCCTGCCGGAGTTGGTGCTAAAGAGGGAGGCACTGCCCAGGTCCTTGAGGAGTGTAATTCTGATCAAATAAAAGTGTTTTGGTTAGCCGGTTTTCTCAGATAATGCTTTTGACTGTTGGTCAGAGTTCAGCTGAGTCTAAGCTGCTGCTGTGCATTCTGTTCTGCCAAGACTTCCCAGCACAAGGCATGGCTTTCCATGAGTTTTGTTTCTACCTCTGTGAAGGAAGTACTATGGGACTGTCACCTGCATCACAGACCTATGGCCTGATGCTTAAGACTTAATGGGGCAGACCTAGGGGCCTGGAGACCTGGCTCAGCAGTTAAGGGCACTGGCTGCTCTTCCAGGGGACCCGGGTTCAGTTCCCAGCACCCACATGGTGGCTTACAACTGTCTGTAATCTGTTTCCAACTTGAATCTCTCACACAGATATACATGCAGGCAAAACACTGATGCACATAAAAATAAATCATTAAACAAAAAAGGCATGGCAGATTAGTGCTGGCACCTTGCGTGTTTCCATGGCCGTCCATGTATGGTGAGGTACAGGGTGCTGTCTACACTCTGACGGTACGTGAACGAGCAAGCAGGGCATGATGTTTCATGTTTCTCTACAGAGCAAGCAAATTTTCTTTCACTAATGTATTGTCCAAACAAAATCACATGAACGTTCTTTCTAGTTTCAACATGTAAAATAGAAGTTACTTCCCAACAAAATCACTTGCTATAAACTCTCAGTCAACACAGCTTTTGATAAGCCAAGTGGCAGCAGCTGACTCGGGTTCGGGGGCCTGGAGCCCTGCAGCCCTGAACCCCACGCTGCCCACCTGCTATGAGATGCCCTGGACCTGCAGCTCCCCAGCTGGCAGACGCACGCCTGCACACCTGCTCGACACGGTTGGCACAGGTCAGAGTAGTCTGGAAGTCAAGTAGAGGGAAAGCGCCCAGTCGCCAAGGCCATCAGTGTGAACCAGCCTCGAAAGAGTGGCCCATGCTCATGGTGCAGAACCCACACCTCAGGAATGAATGTGTGATCTAGAGACTTGTATTTTGATCTTTTTTTTTTTTTTTTTTAATTTGTATGTGTCTTGAATGCTTGTTGCCTGCATGTTTGTATATCTAGTGTACCTGCAGTGCCCATAGAGGCCAGAAGAGGGTGCTGGATTCTCTGCAACTAAAGTAGTAGATGGTTGTGAGCCACTTTGTAGGTGCTGAGATGAGGGCTCYTAACTACTGAGCCATCTCTCTAGCTGCTAATATTTTAATTTTTAGTTCTAATTTTAGTTGTAATCTACTTTAGAATCTCTTTGGGTGCTTCAGAAGCACACAGACTTGCCATAGCTGTTCTGGTTTATATACCTATCTAGGCCAGGTTAAATCTAAAGAGCAAAGGAGTTCTCTCTTCTGGTCTCTTCATTTTTTGTGATAGCAACAGGGCGGTGGCAGTCTACCCGAGCCCTTACAGGATGGACCCAGGCTAGCTGCAGCCGTTTCTAACTTCAGGAACTCGGTAGCGAAAGGGCTAAATTACCATGTCTTCCATTTCAAGCTGAATATGCTTATGAGATCTTAGATATCATGGACATGCAGCCTGCACTCATTCTGCAGGCAGCTGACAATGTCCAGCAATCCTGGCTCTAATGATGGCTACCTAGAGTCCTTCTTAGGGTTAAACAGCTATATACTGTTTAAGGAAATTCCTTAGTAACCCGAAGCAGTAAACACTGCATCTAATATAAAGAATTTTATTCTAATGAACCTGCACATTTTTTTTAAATAGTGTCAAGAGGTACTTTTTAATTCAGAAGCAAAAATGCCATTAAAAAGAGGGCAGAGCCGGGCAGGACAGAGAAATCCAAGGCTGTACTGGGAAGTCCTAAGCCCTGTCTTGCAAAATCAACAATCAATTTTAACTCTTATATGGGACTCTTGCAATGTCTGTGGGATAGAGAGAAGCGAGAGTTGAATAAAGCCGTGTTCCCCCACCGCCACCCTGAGCATGATGTGCAGCCCCAAATAATGTGTGATTATGACTCGTTCTATGAACGAGTTCACRAACAGTTCTATGGCACACAGCTTCCAGTAGGACTCRTTCTGTAAGTTTGGCAACAAGGCAGTAATTGAACCTGCAGATCTGCACCATGTCCAGAAGGTTAAGAACAGGCAAGCATTTATCTTTTTGCTGAAGGGGAAAAAAAAAGGTTAGTTCCTCCCAAAGAAGCAGGCAAACCCTGCTAAGGGCATGTACTGTCAGGACAGAGAGGAAAGCAGTCACTGCTGCCACTGTGTCTGTAGACTGCCTGGGAGAAACTGGGCGCTCTGCTAGGAGCGGCCTTTGCCCTTGACTCATTCAGAGCTGCACACACTCTGACATGCACACAGCTTCCAGTAGAACCTAGGGTCTCAGTGACTAACGTATGGCCCATGACACCTGCTCTACTTGACCCATTAGTTAATAATGGGAGTGTGCAACTCTCAGCTGTTATGTCAAAAACATTAGTTCTGACCTTTAATCTTTTGGGTTTTGTTTATTTGGGTTTTGTTTATTTTCATTTATTTGTTTCTAGGAGCTGAGCATGGTTTTGACCTGATCCTCCCATCTCCACCTCTTAAAAGCTGGATCTACAGGAGGGTCCCATGCTAGCTCATATTTAGGGATACTAGTCCAGAATTGAGATGAGGTACGGTTTTGGAAGCTCTTTTAAGACTGAACAAAAATGAACCAGGAAAAGTGCCAACTTAAAATAAAAACATTTATGTAAATCAGCCTGTCCAGTTAAAGCTGACTTGCTACCTGCACTTAGTTTTCAAGAGCAGATTTCCCATACCAATAAATCATAAAAAAGTAGGAAGAGTCTCAACAAACCTGCAGATAAATTGAACCCCTTTTTTGTATTGAAAAAGTTGAAATGAAAGACATACAGATTGAACGTGGTGATTGCAAAATATAATGCAATTTTGAACAATTAAAATTATGAAAATATACAAAATTGATGGCAGCACACCTAGGTTTGTGCACTCTCCATTATGTGGAGACACTACAGAGGACTCTCCGTCCACAGCAAGGAAGTTAACTTGAACCCAATTCTTGCTTTGCAAAGTCTTGACTTAGGATCTCAGTAGTATAAAAAGCAGTGATTTTTTTTTCAGTCTGTAAACAGTAGTCGTGGTTTTTGTTGTTGTTTTTTGTTTTTTAAATATCAATTTACCACACAAAAACAAACCCGAACAAAGCCCACATGAAGCAGAACAGCAGCGACGGCGGCGGCAGCGGCGGCGGCCTCTGAGCATTCCCCTTAGATGCCAATGACATACGAGCGCGGGGAGAGGAGGCTGTCACTCGGTAAGAGTGTACTGTACACAATGTAGAGTGCATGACAGCTTCCAAGAGAACGGACTGATAAAAGATATCGGCCATTTCATAATTTCATTCTTTTTACAGTTATCTCAAAATGTAAGAATTAAAGCTGATTGAAATGCTACATTTAGTAAGAAAATCAGTAACAGGAAGTGTAACCCCCAACATGACATTGTCATTAAGACCAGTGGAGGTCCTACAGTTGGGGCAGGAGACTGACTGGGTAGACCATTAGAGGAAGGAGCTATGCCTGAGGACCATAGCCAGCCCACAGTCCATACTGGTCAGGTCAGCTACAGCTGTTTTAGAGCATCTGACCATGAGCACACAGTACAATTTCAATGTCCAAAGAAACATTCCAGGAGCCAGGGCAGTGCAGGCAAAAGCCCACCCAGTTCCATGGGAAATAGGCCACAACTACAGAACAGGACCACAAGTTGGTATTCACGGTAAGTCAGAATCAGGGTCTCCAATCCGGCTTATTGAAAAAGGCCCTTTGTTTGGGAATGGAGCATGTGATACTCTAATTCGATTTCGTGGTGTAAACTCTAGCACATCCTACAAGTAAGAAAGTGTTTGTACAAGTAGTACTTACAAGTTTAAATTATTGTTAACCACTATGCTGATTTGTGAATCTAAGACAGTCAAGATAAAGGATGAATGCAAACATAGCCACTCCGATTCTGCCAGCTGGCCTTTAGTTGCTGTCTGCCACCTCTTTGCTGGAGCAGTACATGGAAAAGACCAATCTCACCAAATTAATTTTTTCACCTTATAGTTACTGACTCTCAGGGGTCAAGTGACAGAGAACACGAACAGAAGCAAGTGAGGAGATTCAGACAGGAAACAGTCGCGGAAGGAGCTGTTGGAGCTCGGAACAACATAATCAAGAGCAGTTTTCATCTTCTCTCAGACCAGCCTCTTAAGCTGGAGGCATAGGGACCAGACCTCCAACCTCAGGAGAACAATGTAAATACATCCCGATGCAGTTCCCAAGTGTCAACAAAGTACAGCGACATCAGGCCCATTGTAAAACATGTCAATCTAAAACTTAAAATCTAGGTTAAGCCCATAATATACAATTCCTTCCATCCCAAACCTCCCCTTAAAAGCACTAAAGCCGCCAAGCATGTTTATGCATATGTGTATCTGTGTGTGACTCATGAGTCAGCTGCAGAATGTGACTCAAAAGCAACAACACAAGTCCCAGACTTGCCTGTGCAGACCGTGTACCACCTCTTCAACAGCTCTTCACCTTTCCTAGCCGACCAACGGACGCAGTCTCAGCAGCTTACAAAGCTCCTGGCGGGCTGCGCTCACACTTCCACCTCAAAGTGGGCTCGCTGCCCTGAGGCCGAGCTCCTTCAGGAGCGGGGCTGGGGATGTGTCTTGGCTGTTGGGGCTATGAAGCCAAAACTGAGCACCTGTGGTGGTGTGTGGTGCCCTGCAGTGCCATGCACTCAGCTACTTCTCACCCGATCCGCTGTGGACCCACCCTGGTTCTGTGGGAACCTCACAAGGAACCTGCCAGTAAGGCAAGGATCCTGCTCCCGAGTCTGCTCCTACACCTGCTTTTCTCCTCACATGGCTAAAGTACCAAACCCAAACTCCCACTGCATGATGGCGCTATACTTATTCTCTATTGCTTCTTGTACAGAAACACCCAGCCCAGACATTTCTGGTGATGGGAGTGAAGTGGGGAGCTCTTGTTGCTGTCCTGTATGTATGAACAGGTATAAAGAGTGGTAAACCCAGATGAGGGTCCTGCTTCTCGTTTATATACAATAATTTAATTTGTTGTATATATTTAATACCTCAAAAATTAATTCACGATCAAAGTCCTTCATGCATTTGTGAGGAAGTTCTGGATTAGAACGATGCCAGCCAGATGTTGTTTTTGCTGGGGAAGGTGGTGTGTCATCTTCTGCTGTGGAGTCTTCGTGCCTATGGTTCATAACTCCTTAAATTTTCAGTTTCTTTGTAGTCTCAAGTCTTTTTCTCAGCAGCTCTCCCATTTCCAGTAGCGAGTGCAGGTAACTGCTCTGGACTTTTCCCTGTACAGTCCTTGAAAATTTTCTTTCTTCCTACAAAACAAACAATAACGAGTAGTCTTGCTGGAGAATCAGTCGCTCAGTTTACAGTGACCTCATGCAGAACACCCACAGCATTTTCAGTTCATAAAGAACACGGGAGGGGAAGCCATTCTGACTTCAGGTGACTCACGTAAGGCACACGTGGCACAGGCTGGGATCGACAGGTGTGCACCCCAGACCAAAAGACATGTGAGAGTCTTCCTGAGTAGCCTGGACACAGATCTATTTTATAAGAAGCTGGGTAAGGTATAAAATCTATGATGAACTGACCACTGACTGGTGCTCAGGAGAAAGTTTCAGCCTGTACACAAGCAAGCTGCTTGTGCACCATCTCTTACCGGAGAGACAGAAGTGTCCTCTAATGTGAGCTCCTCAAGTTTAAGTGCAATTAGATGTGCTTCAAGTCCTTTAACATGATCCACAGCATTGGAAATGACAGTCTGAAGCCCAGTAACATAGTCTTGGAAACTGGCAAAGATCGGGGGCTGGGGGAGGAAGAGGAAAAAGCTGTTAAAGAGCCTCTGAACATCTCCGGTTTGTCTGGCATGGGATGAGAACTCTCCAGCATACAGTGTCTGAGGCTGTGACCACAGGGTGGATGGATACACTGTGGGGTGAACAGACAGTTGCGAATGATCCAGTGCTGCCACCTCAGCCCCTGGGACACACCTGACTGTCCTTTCAGCTGACCGAGGTAAGGGTCCTCACAGAGCCTTTATTCTTCCACTGTCACTGTAAGGATGGACCTGGGAAGTGGTGGCAGGGACAATGCCAGGGACAACGTAAGTTCAGGGACAGCTGACTTACACGGTGAGACTGTCTTAAAACCACATACTTGTGACCTGGCTACTGGGGACACCGAGGATTAAGAGTCAAGACAAGCGCAGACAACACAGTACAGCCCTTTCAGAAAAGGCTGCAGGAAAGGTGCCTTCAGAGACCTGAAAAGRCTAACAACATGCAGGGGACAGTGGAAGGAGAGGTAATTGTGCCAGGCTGTCAGCCGTTATTTGTTATTACCATGATGATGCTGGTTTCTTTTTTCTTCTTTTTCTTTTTCTGAATATTTAATTTGTATGGTCGCAAGACACTCTCACAGTAACTGGACACCCAAAGGACGAGAGAAATAGTCTGAAAGAGGAAATTTGCAAACTCTTCAGTATAAATTACATTCCAGCATCTACACAAAGTCACGGCACTGGCGGTTATGCCGAAGTCAACCAGGACAGGCAGCACTGACTATGTTCCTTGGAAGGTGTCCCTCACATCTGTCCAGCAGTCTGCTGCCCCAGCAGAGGAGCGCATTATCCGTCCTCCTGGTTCTCACTCTGCTAGTCTCATCTTACTTCCCTTCCCTAAGGAGAGAAGCGCATCTGTGCATCCTTTGCTTCCCAGCATGCGGGTCCCAAGGGCTCCTCGCAGTGTGAACTCTGCACACAGGGTAGTGGGACACGTCCCCTTGAGTATCCAACTGTCTCTTGTCCCACACTGTGGGAATAGGTGTGTGCTCAGTGACTACTCCACACCACTGGTGGGGGGAATACTCTGCAGTTAAGAGGGCTGGCTGCTCTTACAGAAGACCTGAGTTTGGTGCCCAGCACCCACATGGCAGCTCTGGCCTTCTGCAGGTACTTGTATGCAGGGTACACAAGAACTCACACAGGAACACAATATACACATAAATCTAAACAACAAAGAATATGAGCTGGGCCAGGCAGTGGTGGCACATGCCTTTAATCCCAGTGCTTGGGAGGCAGAGGCAGGGGAAGCCAGCCTGGTCTACAGAGTGAGTTCCAGGACAGCCAAAGCTATATAGAGAAACCCTGTCTTGAAAAAACAAAACAAAACAAACAAAAAACATTTTGGGGCAGGAGAGACAGCTCAGTCATTAAGAATACTGACTGCTCAGCCGGGCAGTGGTGGTGCACGCCTGTAATCCCAGCACTCTGGGAGGCAGAGGCAGGCGGATTTCTGAGTTCGAGGCCAGCCTGGTCTACAGAGTGAGTTCCAGGACAGCCAGGGCTATACAGAGAAACCCTGTCTCAAAAAAACCAAATCAAAAACAAACAAACAAAAAACATAACAAAACAAACAAACAAACAAAAAACACTGACTGCTCTTCTGAAAGTCCTGAGTTCAAATTCCAGCAACCACATGGTGGCTCACCCATTTATAATGAGATTGGATGCCCTCTTCTGGTGTGTCTGAAGACAGCTTCAGTGTACTGACATATAATAAATAAATCTTAAAAAAAAAAAGAATCTGATTAAAAACGAGTTTTGCGCCGGGCGTGGTGGCGCACGCCTTTAATCCCAGCACTTGGGAGGCAGAGGCAGGCGGATTTCTGAGTTCGAGGCCAGCCTGGTCTACAAAGTGAGTTCTAGGACAGTCAAAGCTACACAGAGAGACCCTGTCTCGAAACAACAACAACAACAACAAMAAAAAACAAAAAAACAAAAAAACAAGTTTTGCTGTCAGGGGTGCTGGCGTAGGCCCATGACCCCTAGGAGGCTGTGGCAGAGTTCAGAGTTCAAGGCCAGTCTTGACTACGCAGTACTAACACTCCAAAAAAGCAAAATGGGAAGAAGCTACATTGTCTTTTATGATCCCCAGATGCCTTGACAATACAGAATGCTAGGCAATTGGTCAAACAGATGGCAGTGTGAACTCAAGCAAAGCCCAAGGAGGGTGAACCTCAGAGGAAGAATGTCATTCAGATGCTGTCCCTAAGCATAGCAGAGGAAACCAGTTTAGAAAATGACAAAAATGACATCTAGTGTCCTAAATAATGAGCGACAAGGGGTGAGCTGCAGGTGTGAAGCCCAGGCTCTGCTGAGGAGGGGCCACGCCTCCGGAGGAGGAGGACACACCTCGACGAAGAAGACCAGGTTCTCTAGGACTGCAGGCTGAGTCTTCACATTCCCGTCTGCAACTTCTAACAGGTCACCTTTGCATGTGCTGAAGACACCTAAGGGGCGGAAAGGTTTTATGCTATTATTCTCTGTAAGTTTTGATGCGTTTAGAAAGTAGAATCTGAAAATAAGTAACATAAACACTTAATCCAAGTCGGGCCTGGTGGGACTGGAAGTCAGAGACATTTCTAAGTTTGAGGCCAGCCTGGTCTACATACTAAGTTCCAAGCTGCCTAGAGCTACAAAATGAGACCCTGTCTCAAAACAAAAACTACAAAAAACCCAAATAAATATAAAAGCTACAGTGGCACAGGAATGGAGCTGAGTATCAGTGGTTGGACTGCGCTCGGTCTCAGACACCATCCCCAGGACCACCAGAAAACAAAAAACAAAACTTCCCCCAAAGCTTTAAGGCATAGAAAGTAAAAAGTCTTAATAATTAACATGTTATAGTCTCCAAAATATGAAAAGTAGTCTTTAAAATTATACATGCTAGGGTGTGGCCATCAGCTAAGCGACCCGAAACAGAGGCTGTCATAAACTTAGAAGCCCTGTGCCACTGTGACCTGAAAGGTTCAGAGGGCCACTGGAGGAGAGCATCTGCACAGGGCTGGGGARCTGATGGCCTGGTTAATGAGGTGCTGGCGTCACCAGCAACCACCTGAAAGGGAGGTTGCCATGGAGTCCCTGGGGCAGCACTAGACTCGTCAGATCAAGGCACTGTGGCCTTGCGTCAGAGAATAAGGTGGAATGAGGTAAGAGGGACACTCAGTCTCCAGCTGCTGCACGTTTGTCACACCCTCCCGTACATGCTTACCTCTCCCCCACACACGCAACCACAAACAGACTCACCCATGTCAACTGAGACTATTAGCTTCACACTGTTAAGAAACTGGCCATCTGAGTCTATGTAAGATCACACTCACTGACATCCTCGTTTCTAATAGTTTTCAAGTAGTTCTGTGTAAGTTTAACTTTCAGGCATAATGCTGTTGCATGCCTGTAATCCCAGGGTAAAGAAGCAAGATCATCAAGTCAAAACAATCTTGGGCTACACAGTAAGTCTCAGGTAAGTCTGGAATACACATGGAAGACCATCTCAAACACAAACAAAAACCACCCATAACTTCAAATAGTAACAAATAATTTTTAAGATTAAAAAATGCTTGTTATTTCCAAATCCTTCCATATATATTTTTATAGACTGAGCTACTGTCAGATATGCAAGCACAATTCAGGAATCTACAATCAAAGCTTACCTTTCAATAGTTCTAGTAAAGATGTAAGACTATTTTCTACTCGTTCCTGTATATCCACTGTGCCCTCTAAAATTGAAAAACAAGCAAATCAGCACTGGATTTAAAGAAAAAGCAGCAAACCTGGCATGGCTGCATATAGTTGTGATCCCAGCACCCAGGACGCTAAGGCAGCCAGACTGAGTTCAAGCCCAGCCCATAAGCTATGCTGAAAACGCAGTGGGTTGGGAAAGCCACTTGTCATCAGAGCTGAGTTGGACCCACCAGACACCTCTGGTAAAAGGAGAGAATGGAGTCCACAGTTGTCCTGTGACCTCCCCATGAGGGCTGTGGAACACACAGACTAAGTCAGCAAACACGTAAGTGACAAGAACCTACAGTGGCAGGCCTGGGGAGATGGCTCGGCAGTCAAGAGTGAGTACAGCTCTTACAGAGGACCCGAGGTCAATTCCCAGCACACATTTCAGGATGTTCACAATGGCCCATATCCCCAACTCCAAAGGAGCTGAAAACTCTGGTCTCCATAGGCACCTGCGCACACACACACACACACACACACACACACACCCCAAAATGTTGGTGCTGGAGAGATAACTCAGCAGTTACGAGTAAGTCCTGGCTGCTCTGTTAGAAGAACCAGGTTCAATTCCTAATACCCTCATGGTGACTCACAATTGTAACTTCAGTTCCAAAGGATATGGCCCTCCCTCTTCTGGCCCAGAGGACTCCAGACATACACATTATGTATAGAAATGCACAATGGCAAAATACCCATACACATAATAAAATAAAATAAAATAAATTGAAGTAGTAAGACTCTGAAAAGAAGCAACAGTAAACTCAATACTAACAAGCAAGGCGTGGCAGGGTCTTTTCCCTGAGACACAGACATTTAAACTCATTACTGAGGGACAGAGGCAGAAAGGCAGAACTGCCAACACAAGAGGACAATGACTGCTGCTCTGGACACAGACTGACTCAGGCTCTCTAGCAGGACTTGCCAGTTATGCTGCCTGCAC
Organism: Apodemus speciosus; assembly: GCA_002335545.1. NCBI lineage: Eukaryota > Metazoa > Chordata > Mammalia > Rodentia > Muridae > Apodemus > Apodemus speciosus. The sequence goes on from BDUI01000159.1 coordinate 166,763, forward strand.
TGCAGATCCGTCAGCACACAGGAACGCAGGTGAGCTCAGCAGATGAGAATGTCTGGGTCCCCGTAAGTTTAGGGTTTGAGTTTTATGGCACTTACTACGTTCCTAATGATAAAGGTGCAGTAAACACGTGCCCATGCATACCTACCTAAGCCGCTGGTGTCAAGCTCAAACACATCGCTGACCAGATGGAAGGAGCGGACCTGGCACTGACAGCAGCCGGAGCTGAAGAACCTGCTCATCCTGGTGGGGACTGGCCCAAGGAACGGGTACTGGAAAAAGAGACAACCACATCCTTAATTCACACGAAGTATGAAACCAGGACTTGTAACTACTGGATAAAACGTAACAGAAATCTGTCCATCAGAGAGCCAGTAACTGACTCCCATAGTAACAAGGAAAAGCCATATGTATTGGCGGAGCGGGGTGGTGTGTGCCTGTGGTCCGAACACTGAGGCAGGGGGACTTCGAACTCAAGGCCATCTAGAATTATACACCAAGACCCCATCTCAAAGGGAAAAAGGAAAGAAAAATCCCTAACAGCTATTTTGCTTTTCCTGACAGAACAATTCCCTGACATGGCCCAAGACTTTCCATCCCTCTTTCTCTGTTATGCCAACAGTGGGTGGGATAATTATTGAACCTCCAACAGCAAATACTTATTGATACCTGAATTTCCTTCTCAATAAACCGCTTCCCCGTCTCCACGGCCACCTCTAGCTGTTGGAGGAGCAAGCGGAGGATGTCGATCCGGGAGGACACACCGTTCTCTGACATCTTCTCTGAGTTCTTTGGCTCCACAGGGTGGGTAAGACTTGGAAGTGCACTGATCAGCCTCAGCGTTAAGGAGCGAATTCTTAACCACATGGTCTCCTCCTCCAAGGAGAGTTTCTTATGCTCTTCAGAAACATTCCTTAAACAGAAACATTCCCAGACCATCCATTTTACTCAGCCTGCAGCCTCCAAAGCTTTGAGCAGTTGTCTTCCCCAGTCAGGATACCTAAGTACGGGTCCTGCCTTCACCCGGGGACTTCAGTCCAAGCATCTGATGACCTCCTGCCTCACAAGAGAAGGCTGTGCACAGCAGCCTTACCTACAGGCTGCTTCCCCACAAGGACTATGTGCTCTGAGGATTAAAACCCGAATGATACAAAAAAGTTCAGATGCCAGACAAACAGGGCAGGCAGTACAAGTGCCAGGTTACTCAAACTCTGGAGTCCACAGGCCGGCTCCCCAGACCCTTCAGAGCTCTCCACACTATACAAAGGCATGACTGCCCGGGGCTCAGCTCGATGGCACGGGACACCTTTACCCTTTAGAAGGCAGGGGCTGAATTCTAAATAGCACCAAAAATGCAAATATATAAACATACTCCAAATCCTAAATTGGTGGGAGCACTTGTGCCAACTCTTTTTGAGGCAGTCTCTTTAGATCCAGTGCCCTCTCTCTTCCTGAGAAAGGAATGGACGGCATCCGGCTGCCTGCACTAACTTTGAACCACTTTTCTTTAGTGATAATAAATGCTGCAGCGCGCTGCTGAAGGACCTATTTGCAAGGTTAGCCTTCAGCTGATGCCTGGCAGCGTGGCCTCCAATCATGACTTCGGCAAGAGCAGCCTCTGTGGCCGTGAACACACCATTAGTATTGGTGAGTATCTTGTCTTCAGGGAACCTGGAACCTCGGTGTACACTGAAAAGAGTATGACAGCGCCGGCTGCTACAAACCTTGTACACTCATCACCCATTGCCCTAAGCAGAAACAGGACAAACTGTGCAGTCATACTCTTCCCTCCTGGCTGCTACTTCCTGTCGCCTCTTGGATGGAGGGAAGAGCAGTCAGTGCCCCAGACTTCCCATGGCGCGGCACATACCCTTTGCTGGGATAGGCCTCAGCGGGGCAGTACAGCAGCTACACACTGCCTTGCAGCTTTCTGCCAGCTTACTCAGTGTAGCTTTGGCAACCAATCAATCAGTGTGTTCAAGGCCCTCACACACAGGTCTTGCATGTCTGTGCCTTAGCTTTCTAGTGTAGACATGCTAAAGTAAATGATATGGTGCATTTTAAACTCCCCACTGAAAGGCTGCACATTTACATGTCATCTACATACAAGGCAATAACCACAGCCCTGCACAGCCTTGCTGTCCACAGCCATTCACTCATCTCTTCACCTGAGTAGCTCCTAGTTACAGAGAATGTCAATACGTTTCAATGATGAAACCGAGAGGGCCTCTAATCTTTTCATTTTCTTTTTGAGACAGGGTCTCATATAGCCCAAACTGGCCCAAATTTGCTAAGAAAGATGACCCTGAACTCCTGAGCTGTCTGCATCTCTGCCTCCCCAGTGCTGGACTCCAGCACTGACAGCGGATCAGGCTCCAGCCTGGCAGCGTCCAGCAGACCCCAGCTGAGCCTGTGCAGGAAGCCTGTGGAATGGGTCCTTTTAGTTCCCACTCGCGTTCTGGAGAGAGCAGTGTCCTGTCTCTCGCCCCAGGGAAGCAGGCTCTCCCCACATCAGTGTGTGTGGCTCGTGTGGTCTTTTTGAGAGTTTCTCTGTGTAGCCTTGGTTGTCCTAGAACCTAATCTCAAAGCTTCGCCTCCTGAACGCTGAGGCTCCAGGCATGCACCACTGCTGCCTGCCAGAGTGCACCCTTCTAAAATGAAAACTTCTTTGTCTTTGTAGGTGTATGGGGAACACGCATGCAGGCCTTTCATCAGGAAGGTCCGAAGAACTGAACTCGGGCTAGTTAGTGGCAAGCCCCTTCGCCCACTGAGCTGCCGGCCCCTTCTGACCCCTCTGAAGACTACTCGTACTCTATGTGCTCAGAGGGCACTCCATAAGACCGCCATCTGAAGGAGTTGCTCAAGTGGGCGTGATGAGGAAGAGTGGGCAACTCTTCTGTGGCTGACCAGCTGCTCTGCAAACAACCATAGGAAGGCGGCAGAAAGCTTGATTCTTCTCTCACTGACCCTGGGCCTCTTACAGCACAGGCTATCTGCTGTGTAGCTGAGAATGACCTTGAACTCCTGATCCACCTGCCTCTACTCTCAGAAGTGCTGGGATCACTGGTGGGCATCAGCATCCCAGGCCCTGAGAAAAGTTTTAAACAAAACTTTACCCAGCATATGTATAAACTGAACCCAGAGACCTGAAGTATCCAGATCGTGTCACAGAGTGAGCCCAGGTCTTAGCAGACTGCTCTGGAATTGCCAACGATTCCCTCAACACTCAGAACAAGAAGTTTGACCACAGGCGTAGTCACAGATGCTGAGAGGTCGTGTGAAGCAGGCAGGCCATGGAGCCTGGCAGGGTTAGGGAAGGCAGCGGTGAACAGGCACTAAGGCACGCTCACGACCCTTCTCATGGGCCCTCCTGTCCCCACTCACTCCCGCCAGTGTGAAATGTGGTGCTGAAGTTCACACCTTCCTTCTCACTTCAGTGCCACAGGACCAGAGGGAGCACGGAGCTCTAAAACACCTGGGAAATAGGCCGAGCAGAGGCCTGGCTCGACCACATGTGGCAAAGAGGGCAGATGGGCAGCACGTGGCATGTCTGTCCGTTTCCGTCACGCCTGGGCTTCAAGTCTGTGTGAGGCTTAGAACACTGTTAAGTATTTTAACCTCTTTTTTTGGGGTGGGGGGCACAGGCAATAAACTATGTAGTCCTAGCTGTCCTAACTGCCCTGGAGTTCCGGCCTGCCTCTGCCTCCAGGCATGAACAACCAACCACGCCTAGCTAATGAACACTTCTCTTTTTTATTGCTCAAAAAATAACCTTGTACTTGTGTACACACACACACACACACACACACACACACACACACACACACACACACACACACCAATTTGTCAATTTACCATAACCCATTAGAACCTAACAGAGATTAAAAAGCCTTTATGTGTGCCAGGCTGAGATGTTAGGGAAGCCAGCCTCACTTAGGATGTCTCGCCTTCCTCTGCAGCACTAAGGAACTGCACTGTGGTAAAGCCTCGTATCCACTTGGAGCTCACGCAGCAAGCCATGGGCAATCCCAGCACAGACTGGGATGGGTTGTGCACCTGCTCGCTGATTCCAATGTTGAGCGTGTATTTGTGTAAAAAGGAATCTTTCTTTAAAGTTTGGATTTACCCTGACTGCTCACTGCTGAGTTCCTCTTACCTGTCTTTTGGATCCCAGCTGAAGAAAACATCCAAGTCTCTGTTGTCTCGCAAATCTTCCCATGGAATATCATCTTCCTCTGGCCTCAGATTCATTGATTTGATACTTTCTGCCAAGCTAATTGATCTGTAATACAGAAGGTTTGCTTAGAATTGAGAAAGAGAGCCAGACAGCAAAGACTGTATGCCTAAAGAGGCCAGAGGGCTACGTCAGGTGTTCCCCTCTGTCTCTAGCTATCTTGTGTTTCAAGACAGCTTTCTCCCTGAACCTGGACCTCACCACATGCTAGGCTGGCCAGCCAGTGAGCCCCAGAGAGCCTCCTGTCAGCACCGGGCCTCCTAGCACAGGACTGCAGGCATGCGCCGCTCTGCCTGATTTATACATAGATGTTGGGGACCAGAGCTCAGGCCCTCACATTCCCACTACAAGTGCTTTACATACTGAGCTGTCTCCCCTACCCTAACGTTTTATTTTTATAACAATACAGATATTAAAACATTAGCCAGGACTTTCTTTTCCTGGAAAGAGAGAAAGGATTTACTTTAGAAAACCTGGTCTCACATGAGGGCAAATGGAACCAAGACAAGTCATGGCATCTCACCACACAGCAAGCGAAAGCCAGCAGGATCGAGTGGGTGTGCACCAGGAAGGTCCCCAGGGCAGACCGCTTTCCTACTGGGTCTGAGCCACAGTCCTCCAGCATTCTCTACGATGGGGTCAAGGCTCTGTGCTTCCCTTATCTTCCTGGCCTCCATTTTCCCTTACCTCTACTACTGACAGCCATGAGCATCAGGTCTGGCCCTCAGTCCCTCCCAGCCTCTCATCAGGTACTCACATGTTTGCTTCAAGTAGAAGGTCCAACAGCATCCGTTCAGTGCGTACTTGGGCAAAGTGGAGAGAATTATTCAGCCTGTTCCTAAAAGCGATAAACTCTGGGATCTTCTCAAATGCACCATATTTGTAAGCTTGAATAATGTATTCTGAGGTCTGAGAAGGAAAGACATCACCTTGGTATAAATATTCCCTTGGTCAGGCAATGTAAGCAACACATGCCAGCAAACTAAACATTCACCCTAGAAGCAAGGCTGGCCTAGTCTCTGGACGTCTGAGCCACACAGTGCAGTCCCAGCCACGAAGAACATTCCTTCTCTTTTCCCCTGCAGCTGAGTCAATGTCTCCTTTACTATACAGCTAGCCCTGAGGCAGCTGCTGCCATCTCCAGTCCTGACTCAGTAGTCATGTCTGTCATGACAATTACACCTAGAGGATCTGTCACAACAGCCAAGACTGTGGCAAATGTCCTTCCAACAGGAAACTTACATTGTATAATTCTGTTTCTAAGACAAACTGTGCCATGTTCAAAGATTCTAAAGATGCCAATATTCACACAACATACCCCACCCAAGATGAAACCACTCTCCTTCAGAAAGACACTTCCTAGGCAGGTTCTCTGAGTTCGGTACAGACACAAGGTGATGACCTTTGCAGCAGGACAGAAGACCCAAACAAGAGACACCACAGGAATGTAATAATGGACTCTGAGGAAGGCGTCAAGAACCACGTTTCCTGAGCACACAAACTGCTCAGTTGCCCGAGACAACCAAGGGAAGGGAGCGCTCAAGTCTACTGTACCTACAGATTACTAATCAGATGAGATGCTGCAGAGCAAAGCCAAGATAGAGAGTTCTGCACAGTCCTGGCGCAACAGACGCAAATCTCAGGGAAGAACATTTCAGATGGGCCTAGGCCACTTGGATCAGAAGACAGATCACCCCTTTGGGCCAAGGGAAGTGTTTAGCTGAATGCTGATGTCTGCCCTAAAGACACTTTCTAGAAAAGCTGCTCTTCTGCCTAGTCTTCGCCTGCTTGCTCTGCCCCCATTTCCACTATGCCTAAGTAATGCCCAGTAGAAAAATAGGCCAATAGTCAAGAACATACCCTCTGATACACAGCCTCGCAGGGTTCATTTCAGGCCGTGGGGCTGCGCCACGGGCGCTAAGTCAACTGCATTCGATGCGGCTTTTAAACCCCCAGGGGACACCTCGGCCAGCTGTTTGCCTGCAGTATCTGGAGAGATTAAAGACGGACGGACACAAGAAAATTAAAAAGATTATGTGTGATCCTGCGGGTGTAGGATGGCCTGCCAGCTTGACTGAGGACAGTGGCGCACCCATCAAGAGGCCCACACTTATCACAGACTCTCCTGTAGTCCCCAACTTAGAAGACACAGCAGGGCTAACTGCCAATCCTTGCAATGGGAACTTACAGCTTGAAAACACTTCAGACTAGCCAGGATGCAAACAAGACTTGGATGGTTCTGGGCAGACTGCAGCTCCAACCTGAGAGCCAGCCTTCCCTCGAGTGGCAGCTCAGTGTTTGAGCAGCCCACAGCCCACAGCCCACAGACAACAGCCTCTACAGGACAGAAACGGGCCGACCCGGAGAAAACTCTCGTCTGAACAAGCCAGGAGTGGCTGCAGTTCTTTGCATCTGCCTGAGATAGTCCTCCTCAAATGCCACAGTACAGTACAGTGGCTCTGCAGGGCTAGCCAAGGGCCCGGGAGCAGAGGCTGAGGACATCCCTGCTGAGGCCTGGTGCCTCACGGGACACAGCGAAACCGGACCCCACAGGCACTCTAAAGGCTGCTGGCCAGAGCATGCACCCCATGCTTGTGTGCACCAGTGAGGCAGGTTAGACACCAGAAGAACCCCTGAAATGAACCCTGGGTGCTATGAAAATTAGCAAAACACATGGGTACCAGACCTTAAATGATGACAAATACCTAAAATAGAAACTTCAATAGAAACTTTTAAAATATGCTTCTTATTTTTACTTATGCCATGTGTGTTTGGGTGGCTCCCCTGGACCTGGAGTTACAGTCATGGTTCACCTGATGTAGACCCAGACCCTCTGCAAACCCAGGATGCTCGTAACGGTGGCCTTATGTCTCTGTCCCCCCAAAGGGAGCTTTTAAAACTACCTGACTTTTGGCAATGGAAAGACCTAAAAGTGACACCTAACGAGACAGCAGAAGGACCATCTAAGGATAACTTTCAACCCCACAGCTCGGAGCCACCTAACAACAGCTGATTGCCTATGTTAGAAGTGCTTTGTTAAAGAACTAATTGGGAAATGAAATAAAATAGTAGCCCAAGGGAAAAAGCATGTGGGGACTCCCCAGAACAAATGAAAGTTGCCGAACACGATGCTTTGGCTTTGCAGAGAGCTACTCCAGCAGGAGCAGGGCTGTGTCCTTACTACAGACACAGGCGCCATCGCTGCCTCTGCCTACAGAAGGTCTAATGTAGAACAGCTGAAGCAGCCCCAGTTAAACTTCAAGGAGGGGATTATTATCCCCTGATTAATAAAACGGTAATTTATCAGGCCAACGTCATGTGTATGTAGCTACATTAGTGATTCCTGTCACAGTCAACTATAGCGAAACACTGACCCCCGTGAGGCCAGGCAAGAAGATGAAGAGAGCACGTAAGGCTCGCCGCGCCCACACTACGCAACGCTGTCTCAAATGTTAAGAGCCTTAAATAAATAAAATGTCTAACTTCTTCCTTATAAATACAGAAAGAAGAGCTAAAATAATGAAAGATGAGGAAACAATTCTTTTAAGTTAACAGATTCCTCGAAGAAAAGATGGCGATCACACGTCCCTGAATATGCCGTGTGGTCACAGGTCTGTCACTCAACTGCTAGTCCACTGGAGACTTAGCCCAGTGTCAAGGCTTTGGCCTCTTGGCAAAGGCAGCACCTTTGAAGCCACAGGCTTAGCTGCAGATACCCTCTTCTCCCTCCTCAGTGAGAAGCTCTGCACACTACCAGTCCCCACAGGACATGCAGACAGACAGCTGGTGGTGTGGGCCAAGGCCGAGGCCAGCCTTCTCTAGGGTCAAAGCTACCCTCTGCTCCTTCACACTACAGCGCACACACACTGCTCAGACATGCATCACACCTCATCGCAGACCAACACTGCTCAGACGTGCATCTGCCCTGCTTCTTTGTTCGTCAACACGTCTCAAGACGCACATGGAAGACAGATGTGACCTCAAGACTCAAGAGTATTTGTCAAGATGAGTCCCAGATAGCAACTTCCTCACCAAGCTCGATGAAGCTGAGAGACCAGGAAAATAGGTTACAGGCTAAGCCAGGCCTGGCCAGACTCTAAGAAGTGAGGCTTAGGCACACACAAGAAGAAGAGCAGCAGCGACCACTGAAGACTCGCTCGCCTCCTCTACACTATCTCCTGGTGTTGCTCCAGTTGTGCAAGACCATCAACCAGGAGCATGTGGATCCCCTGAAAGAACTTTAACCAAGTGAGCAGCAGGGAAGACTACATGCAGACCCCACCTCGATCGGTTCTGTCCAGGGCAGCTCTAACTTACTGGCCCTTAAATGCAGTAGGGGCGGCTGTGGGCCCAAATGTGGAACCCCGTGCTCCCAATCTTGGGAAGTCTCTGGACAGCATGTGAAACACAAAGCTGAGAGATGTGAGGCGTCTCAGTCTCTTAATGCCCCAATGGAAATGTACATTTCCAAGGATTCAATTATAGACATGTACACTGAACATATTTAATACCTCTACCTAGTGGTCTAAAAAGCCAGGTGCCAGGGCTGTGCTGTACCCTAGGGGTGCGCTCTGAACCAGGCAGTCAGCAGCAAGCCACAACACCAGTGGGTTTCACTTACATCTTTCTGGTTGGAGTGGAAAAACCTGAGTGCGAAGTTACAGGACTGGGAGGCAGCAGCGTACTGACCCAGGGCCGCAGCGTACCGGGTCAGAAGGTAGCTGGGGAGGAAGACCAGAGAAAGCGTTAGTCACCTCCCTCTACTGTCAGACACTAGGCGCCAAGGTACTATGGCGAAGAGAGCAGGCCATTAAAAAAAATACCCCGCCAGCAGAAGGATCTTGCTCATGGGATCAAATTAAACAAAAATCGAGAGAGTTCTTTCCTTACGCCTTGATAATAACTGGAACATAGAGCTGGAAAGAACACAACATTCTCTTCCTAAATTGGAATAACCACATAACACAGTCCAAACTCAAACTCAAACTGCGTTGGGTCAGTGGTAAGAGCAAGGGAGTAGAATAGAGTTCACAAAAGAAAGTCTGAAGCACACACCCAGCAAAAGAACACAAGCACCTCGCATGACAGCYGGTGTTGTCTCTGGGGAAAGCATCTGACCGTTATAATTAAATCAAAGCGGTCAAGATACAAGGCCTCATGCTCTGGCGAGTGTCTGCAGCCCTGCACTGCCACAGCCTATGCAAGTGAACCTCCTAGGCGTAATGTAGCTGGCTGCTCAGTATTCAGAGTATATACTACCAACCCAATGGTGTCGTGCTGGATATGCTTAGCATCAAGGCTGGAGTAAAGATCCACCACTGGTTCAAATGCACCCAGCACGCAGTAGATTCGAACAAGCAGCAATTTGAACTGAGCATTGGATGGGCTGTGGGTTAAGCCTTCTTCCAGCAGAGTCAGGGCCTGCCAGACAGCAGTCTCCTCACCTAGAATCAAAACACATTATCCACTCAGCTTTAAGAGCAGGGAATTCCCTTGCAACAATGAAATGTGAATGAGTTTGGATGCATAAAAATGTTAGATACAGACTTGGGATCAAAACGGGATTCCCCTAAATACAAAGTCCTTGAGTAGTTACGTCAGTGCTTAAATATAGCTGTGCATAAAAAAAATACAGGATCTGTACATCTTGAAAAGGTAATCATGGAATTTCACAGAATCTCAGATTCTGAAAAGAGGGACTTTGAAGAACAAGAGGATGTTAGCTAGTCTTCCCTCTGAGGGGTTTTCCCCACAAGACAGACCCTACAAGATATTTTCCCAAGACATCATTTTTATTCCACATGTAATTGTACTAAAAATATCACATATGAAGTTTAAAAAACAAAACCCTGCTATTAGGAACAGAGAGACGGTTCAGCACATAACGGCACTTGCCACCAAAGCCTGCAGATGAGTCTGACCCCTGGGTCCCACGTGGTGACCTTTATAACACATGAGTGATGGCATACATGTACACACATGCACACACAAACATACAAAATGTTATTTTAAAAAAGGAAGCTAGGGGCTGGAGACATGACCCCAGCGGTTCAGAGCACTGGCTGCTCTTCCAGAGGTCTGGAGTTCAATTCCCAGCAGTCACATGGTGGCTCACAGCCATCCATAATGGGTTCCAATGGGTCTTCTGTCATGAAGGCATACATGTGCGCATACCACTCACATACAGAAATAAGTAAAAAAAGGGGGGGGGGCTGAGGTGGGGGAGGCTGCGCTGCAGTGGTCCCTACCTTTAATCCCAGCACCCAGGAGGCAGAGGCAGGCTGATCCCTGAGTTTTAGGCCAGCCTGGTCTACAGAGTGAGTTCCAGAGCCATGGCTACAAAGTGAGAGCCTGTCTTAAAACCAATTTCAAAAAATCATTTATTAATATATATATAATATATATTATATATATATAATATATATACATATATACATACACATATATATATATGAATGAATAAAAAGGGCTTGTCTGCTCTGTGGGGTTGCCAATCTACTTTTGAATCAGTATGGTTATATTTTAACCATACATTTAGAAACCTATCAGATAGCTGCTGATTGAGTTGCACAGTGTGAGCCTCCACCTCCAGCAAGCTCAGATGACCCAGATGTCCTACCTGCTTCTCTCCATATATCAATGAGCACATGAACCGCAAGGAGGCAGTAATAGTCTGAGAACTGCAACTCTGTCTTCAAACAAGAGCGCCCTGGGGGAAAGGGAAAAAAAAAAATCACACCTGAATAACCTAATAGTTAATCAACAAGTACTGCTATAGGAGGCTTTTGTTTATTTGCCCTTTAAAGAAGAAAAATAACAGGCAGGGAAGAGGAAAATGGAAATAGCATGAATACTGAAGAAAAATACAAGCCTTAATAATAAATGGGGACGTAGAATGGACATAGAGTGCATGCGTTGTGTGCGCGAAGACCTGGCTTCCCTCCCTGGATGAAGGGAATGGATGGGGGAAAGGATGGATGGATGGAGGGGGGTGATGGGTGGGTGGGTGGGGGGATGGATGGGTGTTTAGGGGATGGATGGGGGGGATAGATGGATTAGTGGGTGAGTGGGCGGATGGGGATCAACACAAACCAAAGGCTTACAAGAAGCCACGCTCAGCTGGAACAGGAACACAGGGGAGAAGGTACATATGCCGGCCACAATAGGACTCTGAGGTGAAGTCTGAGGTGAAGGAAAAGAACCAGGCCCAGCCTCCCCTGGCAAGCAGTTCGTATGGACAGCAGTGCTCTTGGGACACCTCTACCAAGCAATGTGTATTAGCATAGGCATGTCCAGCGGAGCAAACCCTGCCTGAGGCCCCTGCTTCTGCCTGACATTTACCTTTCAGTACACGCTGCTGTGCTTCATGCAGCCTTTATGAGGATATAAGGCCACAGCTCCCTAGTCTGAAAATCCTCATAAACCATGAACTCATTTAAGAGCCATGGTATAGCTCAGCTGATGAGAAGGAGCAGGAACCACCCAGCAGCAGCAGGACTGAGAAAGCTTCTGACAAGTACTCGCATACTGGGGCAAGTGATGAAATATGCTTGACATGTGTACTTAAGCAGTGTGCTCTGGATACCTCACACACTGACTTCTCAGTCTTAGCACAACTTAGGAGGGTGGGGAGACATAACATCTCATCAGCTACTCACCAAACTCCAGTCCGTGCTGGTACCTTAACATCAGTTCTCGGACCACATCCAGCTTCTGATTTCTATCCATGCTGTGGTACAAGCCAAGGAGCCTTGTAAGCTGCACGAYACACAGATGCTGCTGCAGGCCTCGGATGTCGGCCGGCAGGGCAAGCTTATCCTCCGTCGGCGTCGACAACGGAACAACTCCAAGCAGCTGGTTAATGAACTGCAGACGGGATGAACAGAGGCCACACCGTGCAGGTGCACTTAGAACACCGGACCGTTAGAACACAGGACAGTCTAGAAGACTGAGCTAGCTGGGGAAAGGGCTCAGCATCTTACATATTTTTTTTTTCGAGATGGTTTCTCTGTGTAGTCCTGGCTGTCCTGGAACTCACTCTGTAGACCAGGCTGGCCTCGAACTCAGAAATCTGCCTGCCTCTGCCTCCCAAGTGCTGGGATTACAGGCATGTGCCACCACACCCGGTTATCTTACTCTTAAAGAGCACCGTTTGCCCTTCCAGAGGTCCTGAGTTCAATCCCCAGCAGGCACATAGTGTCTTGCAACAATCTATACTGGGACCTGATGCCATGCATCAGGCCTCGCATGCAGGCATATGGCACTCGTATACAATAAATAAATAGTTTAACAAAAAAAAAAAAAAAAAAAAAAAGGAGTGCTGGGCTGGACTGGGCCACCTCTACCGACAGCTGTTGTTGATCCCCTGCCTCATGCATATCACGTGTAATGCTACATGCCTGGGGATGTGCTGGCCAAGAAAACTAGAAGTTCAAGGTCATACACTACGATCCAGACTGGCCCCCGAGAGATCCTGTTTTCCCCCCTATTTTATTGTAGGTATTGTGGGTGTTTTGCCTCATTCGTCTGGGCACTATGTGAAACATGGTGCTCATGGAAGCCAGAAGAGATGCTTCCATGAGCACTGCAGATGCCCTAGGACTGGAGTTACAGGTAGCTGTGAGACACTGTGTGGGTGTTGGGAATCACTCCTGGGTTTCTACGAACAGCCAGTGCTCTTAATCATTGAGATCTCTCCAGCCCCCAAATAACCATCTTTAAAAAAAATTTAAAAAGGTTTGTTTGTTTTTTTTAAATCTTAAAAGAGCTGGTAGTAAAATTACAAAGCAATTTGAGTCCTGTACACAGCATCCCAGGAAAAGTCCACTAAGGCAATGCGGAGTCTTCCAGAACCCCACCGACAGGACTGGCTTCCTCTCAGGACCAGGGATTAGTCATGAACCACACATGTGCCCTAGGTAGACACCCAAGCAGGCTGCACTGTGGAGTCCTGGTGCCACAGGCCACACGCCATCAGCCTGGCAGGGGCAGCATGGCTTCCATCACTCACGGTTACTAGTGTGTAAGCCATGGCGCCTCCCACCTTTCCATGCCCTCTGGCTGACCTGGTGCTCTGCCCCGCCTCAGGCACACTGCTCCTCAGAGGGCAGAGCACCCAAGTGCCTATTACCAAGGACAGAGCTAGAGCACGCACTGAACATTGAGTAGCAAACAGTCTAGGGCAGGAGCTCTCAACCATGGCTTGGTACCCTCTCTTACGGCAAGGTAAGGACACATAAGCAGTCCAGGCTATAAAGTGCCAGGGTAGCTTCAGACTGCGCGCTCTGGATCTCAGCACTAAAAGGCAGAGGATAAAGGACCCTGTTGACAGGTGACAAATCTGAGGCAGCCCTACTGGTGAGAAATCGTGAGTGTGGCTCTCCCCTGGTTTAGACCTGACTTGAAGGACTGACAATGCCAAGCATTGTGGCTGCAGGGCAGTTACTATACCGCCTCCTGCACTGGCATGCAAGCGGGCACATCAGCCGCTAGCCGAACCAAGGAACACGTACTTGTGTGCACTGGGCCGCAGGCAAGAGGTCAACAAACACCTTCAGGTCTGTGAAGCAGCATGGCTTATCCCCGAACTTCTTGAAATACTGGAACATTAACTCTTCAGGGTCACCTTAAAGAGGAAGACACTCAATTACCTACAGACTGAGGCAATGTCTAGAGTGACGCACCTGATCGAAACAGATCTGTTTTATTTAAACTAATTTGTCTGAAGTCAGGCACGGTGGCACGCAACTTTAACCAGAGCGCCCCATCTCAAAATTAAAGTAAAAATTACAATAAAAGAARAAAACAAGTTAGGTGTGGCAGGCACACCTATAACTCCAGCATTCAGAAGGGAGAGGCAGATTAAAGCTCTCCCCAGTTACAGGGCAACTCCAGGTCGCCCTTCCACCTTCTAAACAGGGAAGCTGTGTGCGGAGCTCACACCAGAAAGGGCTGCTTGTACTGCTGAGTGAGAGACATTCTTAAAAAAGCAAAAGCAGAACATTCGCACAGTCTGAGAAATGTTAAAAATGCTGAGACTGGAAATTTCTCTTTAAACTGGGTCAGCAAGGACTTGATGGATTAAACAGACACCAACATTAAAAGGCAAGCGGGGGCTGGAGACATAGTTCAGCGGTTAAGAGCACTGACTGCTCTTCCAAAGGTTCTGAGTTCAAATCCCAGCAACCACATGGTGGCTGACGCCCTCTTCTGGGGTGTTTGAAGACAGCTACAGTGCACTTACATATAATAAATAAATCTTAAAAAAAAAAAAAAAAAGCCAAGCGGACCATGGTCAGCGGATGGATCTTGGAAATGAACCATCTTTAGCAACCCCGTTCAGTAATAAGCATATTACACATACTGATAACGAGGCCTGCACTCAAGAGCCGGGTGTGGCTCTCACCTCTCCAGGGCTCACCACCTCCTAGGATTCTTACCCAGCTTGTACTCGTCGTTACAGCCTTGGCTCCGCAGGCGCCTGATGAGCTCCAGCTTAGCTAGGTGTGGGCCTCGGACATGTCGAGAGCTTTGCGATGCCTCCGTTATCCTGTCCTCTATAAACTTCACGGCATCTTCTGCAGAGCAGTGCACTTCCCCTTCTAAGGAGCTGGGAGGAAACACAAGGCGCCATTACAGCCACACGTCAGACTGATCTTAAGAGCAGCAGCAACAGAACAGTGGGCAGCCTGGGCCACGGCAGCCCGGCCTGTGGGAAGCAGCAGGACACTGAGCAAGTCAAGGGCTCCTAGCACCAGAGGGAAGAGGCTGACAGACCTCCTTGAGTTCTAAACCAGGCCGGTCTATATAGTTCCAAGACAGTCAGAGCTACACAGAGATCCTGCCTCAAAGACACAAAAGAAAATTCAAGGGCCAGCAGTGTGGCTTAGAAGGAGACCTTCTGCCTCACATGCTCAGAGTGCTGATACTTCCCTGCAGGGGCTGGGAAGGTACTGCTCAGTCCCAGTGAGCAAGCAAGTAAGGTCAAGTAGATGTGAGAAAGCCGTGCACCTCAGCTAATGGGCAACAAACTACAAAATCACTTTAACCTTGATTCCTGGATTGTGAACACAACAAAGCACTGTCAGAGTGCCTCTGAGAGTCAGAGCACCCGGGCAGGAGCCACCAGAAGAGGAGGGAATGCACTCCACACAGTAGCCTCTGACACAGACACACACACACACACACACTCTCGCATGCGCACACGTGCAAACACACACACACACACACACACACACACACACACACACACACACACACACACACACATACACACACACACACACAGATATAGCTTTTGTTTTGGTTTGGATTTTCCAGACATGGTTTCTCTGTGTCCCCCTGACTGTTCTGGAACTAGCTCTGTAGACCAGGCTGGCTTCATGTTCAGAGATGTGCCTACTTCTGCCTCTGGACTGCCAGGATTAAAGGTGTGTGCACCATGCCTGGCTAAATGATGTTTAACAAAAAAAAAAAAAAAACTTTTTAAAAGATTCTACTGAAACTTGCTTAGTATTACCTATGAAAAGGGTGAAAGAAAAATTCTGTAACAACCCAATTACTATCAATAGCAGAGACAATTAATGCATTATGAAATATCTGAGAGATTATTCTTAAGCCACTTAAAAAAGAAAAGAAAAGAAAAGAAACAGACTTCCATCTACCAGCTGTGAAAGAGTATTTTAGAGAAGACACATCAGAATGCCTTCTCCAATCCCACATGCACGGCCCACAGTGCTGACTTAACAAAGGACAGGAGAGAGTGGGGAAGCAACGTTCTGTCAGGATTTAGTGTCACACTGACAGGTCAAGTGAGACTAAGTACCACGTGGGACTAAAAGGAGCCTCCCAGGATGTCCATCTGGTTACAGTAAAACAAAAAGGTCATTTTGAAAGGAATATGTTATTAGGTGGGTATTGCTGGTGCATGAGGAAGTCCTTTTGCTCCACCACAAATCACCACTGTAATCCAGACATGCTGGTTCATGCCTGTAATCCCAGCACTCAGGCTAGAGCAACACAGCAGTCCTGTGCTGGGACAGTCTGTCCTGCAAAGACTTTCCCAGTGCACAGAAAGAGACACTGCAACTCCACAAAGACAACCATTTGAGGACACGGGTTAAGAAATTCCATCCAAAGTGTCATTTAATGAAAGCTGCCCAAACCAACCCCTTTAAAATATAATGTGCAGGCTAGAGAGATGATAGTTCAGGAGTTATGAGCACTGGCTGCTCTTACAGGGGTTCAGTTCCCAGCACCCACATACTAGTTCATGCCTGTCAAAAACTCCCATTTCAGAAGATCCAATGCCCTCTTCTAGTTTCCCTGAGCACCAGGCACAACATGGTGCATATATATACAAATGCTGGCAAATCACTAGTAAAATAAATTACTCCTAAAATACAATCAAATACATAGCATATATCTCACTCCTGACTTAAAGACACAAACACATTCAGATATGAGAGTGCAAAGGTGACTACTCACTGTTCCCCTTCAGCGGGAGGCGTCCAGGCTTCCTCAATCAGTCGAAAGACAGAATCGAAATAAGTCAGATAGAACTGCCAGTCATCTGAGCTAAAATCAGACCGAATGATGCACACAGGATTAAACCCACATTGTGACAAAGATGCCGAGGAACCGGGACTGCCGCCACTGCCGCCGAGTTTCTAACCATGCCCTCCGTGGACCACGCCCCACACCCCAGGCAGCAATGCTGAGGCCCTGACAGTCTGAGGCTTTCCAGGATGTCCAAAAACCTACGAAAACCCTTCCCAGGGGACTCTGAGGAGGAGCTGGGGAGTGACTCAGTGCTCATCCTCAAGACCCAACTCAGCCAGCACTGCAAGGCACCATCTTTCAAACCTCCAGAACACCTCACACATGCCCAGGCCTCTCGCGGCACGCCAGCTGAGATCGGCGGAGCAGCCAAGGGCCCCCAGCAGTGCCGCAGTCTAACTCACTTCTTCAGCAGCAGGCGCCGGGAGAGCGCRTTGCACTCGGGCCACTTGCTCAGCTTCTTGTACATGGCCATACATTTGTTCTCCCGACTCTGGATTTCACTTGTCAACTTCTCTACAATAATAAAAAGTATAGAAGTTGGTGGGATACTTTCATGTCTCAGAATAAAATCTAATCACAGGAAAGACTACATCACATTTCCCTGCTCCTGCAAGAAAATAAACTCACTTTTAGAATATGCACTGCTATCTTATAAGATCATCTTTCTAAATACAATACTACTTTCCAGCAATGAATTTTGGTAATTATTGATGATCCATAGTAGGCTGTTGGGTGTGTGTGTGTGTGTGTGTGTGTGTGTGTGTTTGTTCAGGACTGGAAAGCTCAACTGACACATCTCTGGAGCACTGATGAGGATTAAACTGAAATGAGTTAAGAATGGTGAGATTTAGCCAGGCGGTGGTGGCGCAAGCCTTTAATCCCAGCACTTGGGAGGCAGAGGCAGGCGGATTTCTAAGTTCGAGGCCAGCCTGGTCTACAGAGTTATTTAACCCAGGAGTTCCCGGGCAGCTCAAACTCAATGGAAGAAACTGGGGGGAAAGGGGGGGACAGCAAGGTGGGTTGCCTAGGGGGAGTTAGGAAAGGATGGGGAACAAGAGCATCAAAATGCACTGTGTGATATTCTCAACAAATTAATAAAAAAAGACGTGTTCTCAGACAGCGTCTCTCCATAGCACTGGCAATCCTGAAACTATGGAGCCCAGGCCTGTTCCTGCCTCCCAACTGGTGGGAATAAAAATACTTTTATTAATTTAAACATAAACTTAGAGCACAGATAAGAAGGAAAGTGAAAGGAACTTAGTGACTGTATGGGAATTATTTTTACCACAAATAATTTTCAATTTCAAATTAAAGACAAAACAGAAACTTTATAAATTACCTCCTAATTTCCCTCTAATGACATCCAGGGCTTCCTGGTACTTTCCCAAGCGCTCCAGGATCATATAGTAAAGTTCAACCTTGCAGAAGACACAAACAGTCAGAGCACTGAGATGTCAGGAGGACGYGGCATCTGTGTATTCATCACAATGATCTAACAGGACCGTGCCAAGGCTTCTCTTTCCACACACATCCTGGGCRGGGACGACTCGGCTTCACTGTGCCTGAGCTGAGGCCGCCCAGTCTTGATGGGCACCTGCTGCTAAGAAGCGGCCCCGGGAGCGGGGAAGGGCACACTCACCTCAGCTTCAGCCTCGATCTTGTCCTCCTTCACCATCTTCTCCACCATCCTCTCTGCCAGGGGCAGAAACATGGTTTTTGAGAGGTTTTCATCTCGTGCGGATATAGACTGTGTGAGGAAAGATAAGTGTTTTGCTTTCATCCCTCTCCTGCTTCCTCTGTTAGTGTTGTCGTGCAGATGACCACTGTGACCTGTGACTCTGGCCCCTCTTGACTGAGTATATATCTAATCCTCGTCTGTCCTAATCTGGATCACCACAGATGCTGGATAGCAGCCACCTTTGCACCCCACACATCCTACAGCTCCAGTTTCCACTAAAGACCTAGAGCTTTGACAGGCTAAGCTGACGATATTTATCTACAACCATTCAAAAAGGGATGAGCAGCCGGGCGTGGTGGCGCACGCCTTTAATCCCAGCACTCGGGAGGCAGAGGCAGGTGGATTTCTGAGTTCGAGGCCAGCCTGGTCTACAGAGAGAGTTCCAGGATAGCCAGGGCTACACAGAGAAACCCTGCCTCGAAAAAAAAAAAAAAAAAAAAAAACAAAAACAAAAAGGGATGAGCATCTGCTGGGTATTACATACATTACTGGGGTGCCAAGAACGAAGCCGTTCACACAGCTAGAACAGGGGGCACATGCCAACTGAATCTAGCTCCACAGCTCCTGCTGTTAGCTAATTACAGTATAGCTGCCATTTTAAACCAAGACCACCACTAACCCACCAGTGTAGATTTTGCTCAGGGCTCATTACCCTGAGAAAACAACCTTGCAAGGTAGATGCATATTAAAGAAACTAGAAGAAGGTGATTTGTTCCCTTAGTAGCTGGATGATATGTGGTGGAGCCCCACAAACTTGAAGGTCATTCTCAGAGCTTGGTTTGTCAGGCTGGGTTTGTCTTCTCAAACAGGGTCTCACCTGTACCCTAGTTCCACCTCAAACTGCAGACCCTCCTGCTGGGCTGGGGTCCCAGATGTGTCACCACGCCCAAGGCTATTGCAGGTCTCTGGGCCGCAGCCTCCCACCCCCTTCTCCCCACATGGGCGCATTGTGATTCTCACAGGAGTTCTGGGAGATAATTCTGTAAAACAGGAAACTGAGGCTCAGAAAGAACAACTATAAGCCAGGTGTGGCGTTGCACATCTGTCGTCCTCTGCTGTTACATACTGAGTTGGGAGCCAGCCTGGGATAAATCGATGAACAGCTGAGAGAATCCAAGCACCAGGCATGGAGGCCACCTCACCTGCAACCCCAGAGCAAGGCTTGGAAGCAGCAGGAGCCTGAGTTTCAGGTCAACCTAGGTTACATAGCAAGTTAAGGAGATGCTGTCTCAAAACGAGACAGAAACACTGAATAACAGAAGTTGAAAAACTGTCTCAGTGGTTAAGAGAGCCAGCTGCTCTTCCAGAGGACCTGGGTTCGATTCCCAGCACCCACGTGGTGGCTCACTAGGGTCTGTAACTCCAATTCCAGGCTAAGACACTCTCTTCTAGCTTCAGCAGTCACCGGGCTCAATAAAAATTGAACAGAGACCACCAAGCACCGACAGCTTGAAGAGCGTCATAAAGACCTTCTTGACACTGGGTACAATGTATTACTCAACTTCAAAGTTCATCACAGACAACGATGATAAGGACAGACTTGAACCCATCCAGAGCAGCATACTTACTTGCATGATTAAGCTCATCACAGACCAAAAGTAGTAAGGGTTTTTGGGGACAATCTTATACAGAGCCATGCCAGCCTGAAAGAGAGAGCTTGATTTAGAAAACATCAGCTGGAGAACAACAAATAAACTGCAGAGAACAGAAATAAACTTGGATGCGTGGCATGTCCCGAGGGAGGAGACCAGCACCCCAGTTGGTGGCCGTGCCCAGGAACCTCCTCACCACAGCAACACAAGTAAATAAGTGCCAAGTTTTACATCCAAAGTGACAGTTCAACTTTTGAACCACTGTTCTAAAGTGCAAATCCAAAACTCATCCCAAAGCAGTTCTAGGAAGACGGCCACGCCCGCAGAATTTAGCTGTGTGTGTTGGTGTGCTCTTCGAGCTGGGGGTGGAGCTCAGTTGACAGAATGCTTGCTCGCCATGCACAGAGCCCCAGGTTCAATACCCAAGACTGCACGACCAGGCACAGGCACACGGACGAATGCTGCTGCTAGTCTCAGGGACTCGGGAGACAGAGGCACGTCAAGATTAGTCAGCTGTGTAAGGAACTTGAAGCCAGCGTGGGCTGAGGCTCTGTCAGAGCAAACAAGCCACAGCAGCAATCCTTCCTGAAGACACTAAAGCAGTCACAGCAAAGGTAAGGCAGGCAGGGCTGAGCCCAGGGGTAAGTTATTAGTTCCGTCCACACTACCAATAATTACAGCCGAGCCCATCGAGCAGGCCAGGGGAGCAGGCCTGCAACGAGCAAGCCTCCCGGAACCCGAGAGGTAGAGACAGAGGATCGAGAGTTCAAGGCCAGGGTCGAGACATGGCTCGGCGATTAAGAGCACCAACTGCTCTTCCTGAGTTCAATTCCCAGCAACTACATGGTGGCTCACGACCATCCGTAGTGGGGTCTGATGCCCTCTAATAAATAATTCTTAAAAAAAAAAAAAAAAAAAAAGAGTTCAAGGTCAAGACAATGATTTTAAAGTCCTCCTCAGGTACAGAGGACTACTTACTGTGTAAGCTCGCTACACAAGACTCTTTCAAAAATCAAACGGAAAAACTACTAACCCTCCTTTGTTGTGTTTATACAACGTACCTGCACTTCAGAGCTGGTGCAGAAAAACAGAGCTAACTAGAATTACTCAAGCATACTTGATATTAAATTGCTGTCTGCAAATCCCTTAAAACTCAAGAAAGGAACCCTTGCCAGGCATGAGCAAGATCCAGCACAAAGAAGAGACAAGGCGAAATGTACTACACAGTAACTCTTCATGAGGGCTGGTGTGTGCGCATGCAGACAGGTGTGCATGTGTGCACACGCAGAGGCCAGAGGACAAGCTGGGGCTCGGGCCTTAGGAGCTGTCCACCTTGCTTTCTGAGCCTGTCCTCACTGGGAAGGGGGAGKTGGGGGGGAGAGGGGGAGGGAGCCCCGTCAGTCACGCTAGGCTGACCAGCCTGAAAAGGCCAAGGACTCGTGTCTCCCTCCCTCCTCAGCAATGGGACTACAAGCAAGGCACTGCAAGTGATGGGCTTGGTTTGGTTTGGTTTTGAACCTGAGCTCTGGGAATCAAASTCAGGCCTCGTGTGTACAATGCAAGCATTTTACCAACAAAGTTATCTTTCGATTCCTTGATGTTTCTCTGGGCCCCGGTTATCGTGCAGCCGAAACTTGCTCTGTAGCTCAGAACGGCTCCAAACTCCTATGCTCATCTCCCAGGTGCATAACACACCCAACAAGTTAAGATTTACTTAGCAATAGAGAAGTATATAGCTCGGGGATTAAGAGTGCATAGAACAGGGCTGGAGAGATGACCCAGCTATTCTGAGCACAGGCTGCTCTTCCAGAAGACCCAGCTTTGGTTCCCAGCATCCACATGGCTACTTACAACCTCTCATAATAATAGATCTAGGGCAATCTATAAATGCCCTCTTCTGGCCTCCTCAGGCACTGTACACAAACATACATGCAGCAAGCAGCAACACACACGCGCGCGCACACACACAAAATACAAATAAAAGGGGCTGAAGAGATGGTTTAGGCTAAGAGCATGCGCCGTTCTTCCAGAAGGCCTGAGTTTGATTCCCAACAACCACGTCAGGCAGGGCACAGTCACCTGTTTCTCCAGAGCCAGTGGAGCTGATGCCTCCAGTACTTACATGAATTTAAACACCCACAAGCATGTACACACTTACACTTAATGAAAGTAACAATATATAGATAAAACAAGCTAGGTGATTCCAAGAAAAGTGAGATACGCACGCTGCCCTCCCACTATAAGAGAAAACAGGGAAATAACCCCCTGGAAAATATCATCTCGGATGGCCCTCAAAGGGCAAAGTGAGGCTCTARACCAGACTGAAGATATTTGTGACACACAAACAGGTGAGAAAGTCAACCAGTTCTCAGGAGGGGAATTACTCTGAACATAATTAGGGAAACTGAGTCATGGGACTGGAGACATGGCTCAGCAGTTGAGAGCCTGCTTTCTTACCGAAAGACAGAGTTCCATGGCAACCACACACAAAAAGAAAGACCAAGAGGGCTGGGCCGCGCAGCAGAACACTGGCCGGGCAACCAGAAAGCCCTGGGTCCAATCTCTAGAATTACCCAAGAAAGAGACAGCAAATTCGAGGCTTTGTGGAAGAGTGCATGCCCAGTATTTGCAAAGCCCTACATTCAATCTCAGCAACACAAATGAAAAGAAAGAAAACAATTTCATGAGAAAAAAACACAACTACTTTGCTTATAAAGTCTTCTTTRTGTCTTTACAGCACTGCGAGGAGGGAAGAAAGCCAGAGAGGTGAGAGGAGCTGCGCCAGGATGGTGAGCACAGTGAGAGAGCCCTGACAGCGYGCTGGCAGGAGAGCCAGGACTGCAGGGGACAGCAGACAGACACTCAGCGAAGCAGGCAGCCTACTGTCGCGAGCTCCCATGTCTAACATTAGGACACATGTACTCCAGAGGAATGGGTAAAGACTATTAGCCAATTTTATACATAATTTAAGGGAAATTTATAAGAGGTTWAAGACATTTTGATTATTAGAAATGTAAATATTTAATAAGACATTTCATCTTGCAGACTGAAACCACATCATTCTCCTCCTGCAGTAAAATGTAACAGTATAAAAGTTAGACACAATTAAAACTGCTGAAGACCTCCCAGCTACTAAGCCACATCYGAGGATGATGGGCGAAGATCCCCCAYGTAAGGTGAAGGCAAAGTTAGGTATACGAAGTGAAAACCAGCTCTATGCTTAATCTACGGAGTTTTTATTTGGTCAAACTTAGTATTAGAGCTACATCCTGCCAAGCATGGTGGCTCACCGTTAACCTCAGCACTCAAGAAGCAGAGGCAGGTGGCTCTCCGAGTTCGAGGCCAGCCTGGTCTGCGAGGTGAGTCCCAGCACAGTGAGAGCACCACGTGAGACCTTCTCTCACTACACAACACAGACTCTTAAAGAACTAGGTGTGCAGGCAGAGCCCTACTTCTCACCACCGCAGCTCACACGTGGGGCTAGAGCCTTCAGTGCAAAGGCTTTAGGGAGGAGAAGTTTGTGGCACAGCCTGTCAGTCATGTGACACATTCTGAGCCAACAGTGAATATGCAGTATTACCTGGAGGTTATGGAGGCCTTTCCCATGGAGACGTCACATGTCTCTCAACCTTAAAGGAAGTATCCCCGGAAGAATAAACTGTGCTAGGGACCCACAGCACTGCTGGGATGCAGTCCCAGTACTAGGCAGGAGAAGGCAGGCACAGCAGCTGCTGTGCAGGGACACTTGACTACACAGCAAGCCAGAGGCCAGTCTGGGAAATGAAAGCTGCTCTCAAAAAACCAAGGGGAGAAAAATGTGTGTGTGCATGCGTGCGTGCGTGTGTGTGCATGCGTGTGTGTGTGTGTGTGTGTGTGTGTGTGTGTG
>BDUI01000159.1:198480-209209 GCA_002335545.1 Apodemus speciosus
CAAAAACAAAAAAGAAAAGAAAAAACCAAATCCGAAAATAAATAAATAAATTAATTAATTAAAAAAGGAAAAACGGGCGGAGTGCACCTCTTATGCAGAGGACCAGAGCTTCACTCCCAGCACCATGTGGCAGCTCAGGGTCACCAGGTCCTGTCTTCCCTTTGCATTGTTTCTCCTTTTTGGGGAGATTTTGCTTATTTCATGTGTGTGGTGTTTTGCCTGCGCGTATGTTTGTGTACTGTGTGTATGTCATGCCAGAGGAGGTCAGAAGAGAGCACTGGATCCCCTGACAATGGAGTTACAGGTGATTGTGAGCTTCCACGTGGTGCTGGGAACTGAACCTGGGGCCTCTGGAAGAACAAGTGCTCTTAGCTCCAGAGCCATCTCCAGCCCCCTGGTTTTTCTTTTTTTAATCTACAGGGAGACAGTGAATGATTAAAAGTTAAAATATTTTTAAACAATAAAGTTGGAGTTCTAAAATCTTTTTTAAAAAATATTACTTTTTTAGTATGAGTGCTGTCTGCATGTGCACCTGCATGCCAGAGATGCCATTCAGATCCCATTATAGATGGGTGGTTGTGAGCCACCATGTGGTTGCTGGGAACTGAACTCAGGTCCTCAGGAAGAGCATCCAGTACTCTTAACCACTGAGCCATCTCTCCAGTCCCGCTTATTGTTTTGTTTTTAAAGAAATCCTTGGGACCAGCGGGATGGCTGAGCAGGGTGAAAGCACATACCACTGTGCCCGATTAGCAAGTCAGAACCCGAGGACTGGCAGGGTAGGAGCCGGCAACTCCCAAAGTGGCCTTCCAGCCTCAGGTACGCAGTGCATGCCCAGTGAGAGAATACTGCAAAAGTCCATCTGTAAATTACTCTTTACAAGGACCAAGCTCCAGAGCCGCAGTGTGCCAAGCCCCTGCAATAAAACTCCAAGCATTCATTTGCCTCAAAAAGCTAAAGCAGTCAACAAAACCTAAGCCTAGGGGAGGAGAAAGGAAGCAGGCAGGGTGTGAGGGATGCCAGCCAAAACCAAAACAAGGTCTGCCGTGAGGAACGGAAGCTATCTGCCCATTTCAAACCAATGCCTACTGTGTGTGGGTGTAAGTCCTGATGCTCTGACATGACTACCACGGTCCGGAGCTCCCCAGCCTCACACAGGTGCCCGACCACTGCTGTGCTAAGCTGCTTCTATCCCACTCACTAACACCTAGCGGCTGTGTGAACAAGCGTTGTCCTCCGTCTGTCCTCAGTGCGCTCACTCCTGAGGAGCAGCAGTGAGCAAGCCGAAAAGGCTGGGGCGCTTTATTCTAGGGTAATTATGACTTAAGAGAGGAAGGTCAGAGAGCCCAGCACGCAGGGACAAAGACTAAAGAATCCTGGAGATAGWCAGCCTCCTCGACAGTCTAGTAGCTAAGACCAGCTTCCTGACGTCCTTAGTTCGGGTGACAGGCCATCAGTTGCGGCATACTCAGCAGAGACAGTGACTTCTGACTGAGCCCTGTCAGGATCTAGGTTCACAGACCTCACTGGAAAGTGGGGTCAGCTTGCTCAGACTCCAAAATGCTGAGATTACAGTGTTCTCTGTGTAACACCTACCCAGCCCAGCCCCCACCCTCTCACCCCAGACCCCAGTTTAGGATTGTGAGGTGAGTGTTTGAGGCCAGCCTGGGTTCCATAGCCAGGTCATCTTTTCTTTTCTTAAGTAGATTTTTCTTAGCCTAGTCAACTTTAATGAGCTCAAACTGTTGGTGTGATTATTGATAAGCAAACCTAGGGTCAGGACTAAGGATAGTCCTCTATCACTCTCAAGGGGACAAGGATAGGATGGCCTGTACCGACAGGCCTCGCCTCTGAGAAGACATGGTTATCTAAACCTCAGAACTGCAGCCCATCCCGCGCGGACATCTGACCCAGCCTGGGCAAGCCAGCTTTCTTCCTCATAACCAGAAGCGACAACACTGGGAGCCACAGGAAGCCATGGGCAACAAAAAGCCCACATGCATGGAGTCTTGGATTAGCAATTGTTCATTCAGAAGCATCTCAGGACATAAGCAGATGATGAGGACAAAGAAAAGGCCACCTTCTGGCTCTGTTCATGCAAGAAACAAAATCAAAAACAGAAAATCTCCCTCTATCCAAAACCCCCTGCGAGTGGGCTGGAGTCATTACTGCCCTTGCACCAACAGGACAGCTCACAATGATTTATCACTCCAGCTCCAGGGCATCCTGGGCTCTGCACACATGGAGTAGTGTATCCACACAGACACATAAATACACCTTAAAAAAAAAAAATCAAGAACTTGAAAGGAAGAGCCACCCTGATGAAGTCTGTCTGTGGGGAGAGGCTGCCAAAGGGACCCTTCTCTGACCACAACTTAGTACAGCTATGAAGCCAACAGGTCTGCCCTGAAGAATGCAATTAATGAGCCAAGGAAATGAGTCTGAAGAATGGAGCGGAGAGACGACAAGACATCCAGAGGAAGGCAGAGGCTGAGACCCGGGCACCTCCTCACTTCCCTGGCACTCCACTCTGCCCTCAGTCCAACCTGGGACTAAGCTAACAGGGGCTGCCCTCTGGGTTTCTGTTCCCTGTGACACTGTGGCACTACATTTGGCCTGATGTCAAACCCTCCGTACCCAGTGCTTGGGCAAAGGCTGATTAATTGGCCTCTAACTTCTCTGGGAAAAGTGGATTTTCAATTTACACTGCTGGGTCTCTAATATAAATTACATAGCCAGTAAGTATGATATCCTATGGTAATAAGTCTTTTAAAAAATTATTGATGGGTAATTGTGGTTTGGCTGGGGACTGTTGCTATCCCCTTAATAAGACAACTGACAAATTGGACTCCCAGAAGTCAAACAGAGGAAAAAGCTTCACAGAGCATGGTAAGCACCAGAAGAAAGGAGAGCATTCTTCTGGGTAGGTGGTCCTCCCAGACAGGACTAGAACCCACCTGTTGGCTTTCCTGCAGCCAACTTGGCCCCAGTACACATTCGCTTACCTTTTCCCTAGTATCTTTCCTGTCTTTTTGTTTCTTTTAATGGAGGGTGCAGACAGGAATGTAGTGACATTTTGTTTTCATTGTTTCCTCCCAGCAAGAGATACAAGTTTCTGTAACTAACAAGGATACATATTGTACTTATTGGGGAGGGGGTGAGAGATTTATGCATGCATGTAACCTAGCCAGAACTATGTAGCCAAAACGACTTTCAACTTTTCTTTTTTTAAAGACTTTTTTAATCCAATATATATGGTTGCTGGGACTTGAACTCAGGGCCTCTGGAAGAGCAGTCAGTGCTCTTAACCACTGAGCCATCTCTTCAGTCCTTCTTTTCTTTTTGAGACAGGGTCTCTATATAACCTTGGCAAAGTGGAACTTGCTATGTACAATTCAGGCTGGCCTTGAATTCACAGACTTCTACCTACCTGTACCTCCCAAGTACTAGGATTAAAGAGAAAAAAAATTTATACTTATGTATTTATTTTTGTATCTGTGGAGTACGCATGTGCCACAGTGTGATTTGAMAGCCAGCCTGTTCTATATAGAAAGTTCCAGGCCAGCCAGGGCCACACAGTGAAACCAAAAAAGTACCAAAAAAGACTTATTTATTTAAGTAAAATAAAATGCCAGCCTGGCATGGTTGTGTGGCGTGCCATTCCAGCAGTCAGGAAGAAGAGCCAGAGGATCAGAAGTTTGAGGCCAGCATGGACCACAGGACACAGCTATCTCAACGACAAAGACAGAAGAACATCTCCATGTGGCCTAGTCCATCGTGTGCCCCTTTTAAGCCATTCCTGTGCCTTGCCCACTCTGATGGACTATATCCTCTTGAACTCAGCCTAACAGCCTGGCCATCTTTTAAAAAGCAGGCAGAGGGGCTGCAGGAATTGCTCAGTACGCAAGAGACTGCTCACCACAGGGCTGGGATTTGATCTCCAGCACCCACATGGCCGACCACGAGCAGCTCAACCAAGACTCTGACATCGTCTTCTCAGTCAGCAGGTGAGCAGGGATTCAGACACACACAGACAAAACACCTGAACACATTCAATAATAGTAACAACAAAAGTGCAATAAAAACATCTAAACCTGTTTCCCACCCAATATTCTGAGCTTTTTATTAAAACAAGTCTGATAAGTGGGTAAATCCTTCAGTGCTTCCTGCTGCCTTTTAAACCAGAACAAGAGCTTAGCCGCCTACAATTCTAGCATCCAGGGAATGGAGGCAGGAACATCAGGAGTGCAAGGTCTTCCCTGGCCACAAACGAGTGAGTGGTCAACCTGAACTAAGTGACTCTGAAAAACATAAATGAAAAGGAAAACAAAGCAAGTTTCCTGGTCCTTCAGAGCGCTTCCAAGACCCTGCTGCTCTGCTGCCTGGTTCCACTTCCACTCTAGCACCTCTTGTAGAGGAATGTAATCCAGTAACAGGTGGCTCGGGCAAGGAATCACATCCAAAGACCTAGGTCTGTGTTCTCTGGCTAGAATGCAGACATGCCATACACCCTGGGGGTTTTTTGTTGTTGTTGTTGTATTTGGTTTTTTCGAGACAGGGTTTCTCTGTGTAGCCCTGGCTGTCCTGGAACTCACTCTGTAGACCAGGCCGACCTGGAACTCAGAAATCCGCCTGCCTCTGCCTCCCAAGTGCTGGGATTACAGGCGTGTGCCACCACCGCCCGGTACCATACACCTTTAATCTCAAACAATGAAGGTAAAGTTTGCAAAATGATGCAGCCATGTTTGAAAGTGATATCTAATAGAGAGAGGGGCAGACAAGGTGACAAACCAGAGAAAGATCTAACAGAATGAGCCAAAGATAGGATATGCCCAACTCTCAAGAAAACAACACAGGAAAGAGAGGAGGAGAGGGAGACAGAGAGAGGGAAGTGGCGGAGAGCGAGCAAGCGAGCGGGCGGGCTAACAGTTTTACTGGAACAGTCTTACAGACAGGGGGCAGCTGAAGGCAGGCTGAGCCAGAGAATGAAAAGGAGCCAGATGGTTATAAAAGGTTGCCAGAGTTAGTCTGAGGCCCAGCAGAACAGCTCAGAGAGAAGCCAGTTTGAATCAGTCAGCTTGGAGAGGAGTTTGGATCAGTACTGCTGGATTGAACTAGTCAGCCAGTGTCCAGAAAGAACTAGAAAGAGTGAGCTTATTTAAGCCTCCAAGATGACAATTCATCTGGTGAATAAAAGTTATGATTACAGGGGCTGCAGAGATTGAGGTTAAGAGCATTGACTGCTCTTCCAGAGGTCCTGAGTTCAATTCCCAGCAACAACATGGTGGCTTACAACCATCTGGGATGGGATCCAATGCCAGAAGAGAGTGACAGTGTACTCATATAAAGATAAAATAAGGGGGGGCTGGAGAGATGGCTCAGCGGTGAAGTGCTCTTCCGAAGGTCCTGAGTTCAAATCCCAGCAACCACATGGTGGCTCACAACCATCCGTGATGAGATCTGAACCCCTCTTCTGGGGTGTCTGATGACAGCTACAGTATACTTACATATAATAAATAAATCTTTAAAAAAAAGATTAAATAAAATAAAGTTATGGTTACAGCTGGGTGTGGTGGGAGATACCAGATCATAGTGCTTCGGAGGAAGAGCCAGCCTGGTCTACGAGTTCCAGGACTCCTGTTAACTCTCTGGGTTACCAGGTCTCTCATTACCAAGATTCTATTATTCTCTATCCCATGTAAAAAGAATTTCCGCCGGGCGGTGGTGGCGCACGCCTTTAATCCCAGCACTTGGGAGGCAGAGGCAGGCGGATTTCTGAGTTCAAGCCCAGTCTGGTCTACAGAGTGAGTTCCAGGATAGCCAGGGCTACACAGAGAAACCCTGTCTCGAAAAACAAAACAACAACAAAACAAAACAAAACAAAAACAAAAAACAAAAAAAGAATTTCCAAGAACTGTTCTTTTCTCCCTGCCCCTGCTGAAGGTTGACACTGTGGCACACACACCCCGACGGACACTATCACTGAGCTACATCCCTATGTAGACATGGCTGTTGSAGTGTTTATGTTCTCACTACAGAAGAAAAGATGTTGGGTGCTCTGTTTTGTTTTGTTCTGCACCCCTCCCCCAGCTCTGTAGCCCTGGCTACACAGCAGTCCTGTATGTATGCAGTCCCAGTAGTCCCGGGGCTTGCTCTGTAGACCAGGCTGGTCTGCCTGTCTCTGCCGAGTGCTAGGACTAAAGGCATGCAACAGCACTGCCCAACTAAAGGGTACTGTACCAAGTGAAATTTCCACACAAAGTCAAACAGGCCGATGAGAGCTGAGTCTGAACCCCAGAACCAAGTAAAAAGGATGGACGCAGTGGCACACTTGTGCCCCAGCGCTCGGGAGGCAGAGACAGGTCAGTCACTGAGTCTGTCTCAACCAGTCTAGGCTACCTGGCGAGTGCTAGGCCAAAGAGACCCAGAGTCCAAAACAAAAAAAACAAAAACCAAGGTAGAAGGCGCCCGAGGAACGACGCCGAGGTTGACCCCGGCCCTTCCGTGCACACCCACTCACATGTACACACACAGTCAATCAGTCTCCATAAATAATATCTCGTCACTTCTAAGAGTCACAC
This sequence comes from Apodemus speciosus, assembly GCA_002335545.1. Lineage (NCBI taxonomy): Eukaryota > Metazoa > Chordata > Mammalia > Rodentia > Muridae > Apodemus > Apodemus speciosus. The sequence continues at coordinate 205,062 of BDUI01000159.1, forward strand.
AGTTAACACTGCCCAACCAAAGACTGGGAATGAATAATTACTTTTGATTAAAGACCTTTCAAGTTTTTACTAATGAACTTCAGTAGAATAATTACCTGCCCTAGTTTGACTAGACACCCAAGGGAAACATCCTAACTCAATGAAGTGACTGTCATTGGAGTCTGCTGTAACTGTGCAACACCTGACCCTATCTAAGACTGCAATGCTCAACAGATTAGAACAAAGGATTTTGTGTGTGCATGTGTGTATGTGTGTGTTCACAGGTTGGTGCTGTGCATACTCAAGTCAGAGCTGACTTCCCAGAGACGGTTCTCTCCTAACACCATGTGGGTTCCCAGGATGGAGCTCAGGCGATCAGGAGTGGCAGTCAGTGCCTTTGTGCACTGAGCCATCTCAGAGCCCCAATATAGGCAATAACAGCAGAAAAAAAGTGCCAAGCTCTCCAACTCAAACAAAAGTGTCAATTGGTGAGAACTAGAAAGTGGTTATTTCAAAAGGGCAGGAGGCTGGCTCTCGGCACTCGCCTTTGATCTCAGCACTCAGACTGAGACAGGAGGAGCGCTAGGCTGGGTGGACTGGAGAAGCCCACAGCTCACTGCTTCCGGCCTGAGCCGGAATCTGCGGCCTTCAGCTCCCTACAGTGACTGGCTCTCAGTTAACACTGAACATCAACCTGTGGCTGAGCTCCACACTGACGAGCTTGCTCAGGGGTCAGCTAGTGCTGTCTGGATTTAAGGATTAGCAGTTGTTTAGGAGCATCAATGTGTTTGAACAACACAGTTCAGGAGCTGTAGGTATGGAGCCTGTAGCAAGGCCTATCCTGCCCTCAGAGCCCCTCCTCGCTCTCCAGACTAGCTGTAACAAAAGCCACAGCCTCAGGCCTCACTTCGACCTGTCACTTCTGATGAATGAATACACCCTGATGCTTGGCAGTGTGAAGTGGTGCTTTTTATTGAACAATTCAAAACACATTAACTCTAACTGAATATAAGACCAACAGCTTTCTCCTTGGTCTTCAAGAACAATGTTATAAATTTAATTATTCTTAAAAAGGTTTTAGTTTTTTTATAAAAGACTTCTCAGAAAAAGGAGAAGTCAACATTCGCTGCCTGTGTGAGGATGTGATTCACAGACCACGAGCCCTTAACTTAGGTTTTACTTTCTATTACCCAGAAGCAGGACAGCTGCAAGCCAGACACAAGCCTGGTCCACATGGGGATGTGTAGCAATGGGGAAATCTGAGTCCTCTTTCTGCTAGCCCCCACTTCTGCAACCTTAGATGAATCAACGTGACACAATTTCTAGCAAAGTGGTAAGGCAATGAGCCTGGAGTTCAAATCCCAAGTCCAGAATATATTAGCCTAGATAAATCACATAAGAGCAATTAGCTTGCTGCTCCAGCTGTGTAAGGGGTGTGTGTGTGTGTGTGTGTGTGTGTGTGTGTGTGTGTGTCAAAGGCACTGACTGGATCAAGTGTTCTACACTCATTATGATTATCCACTGCACAGGGCCATTACTGCTAGAAACAGGTAATGGGAAGGAAAGCCATCACATGACAGAGCACCTAAGGGCGGCTGAGATGGCCCAGCAGGTGAGGTATGCTTGCTATGATTCCTGACAGGACCTTTATGATAGGGAAGAACAACTCCCTCTTTTATGGTGTCCTCTGAACTCCACAGCACACAATACCATTCATGCGACCACACCCCACCACACACACACACACACGCCCAAAAAACATTTCAACAAATGTAATTAAAAAAAAAAAAAATGTCGGGCTGGAGAGATGGCTCAGCAGTAAAGAGCACTGACTGTTCTTCCAGAGGTCCTGAGTTCAATTCCCAGCAACCACATGGTGGCTCACAGCCACCTGTAATGGGATCCGATGCCCTCTTCTGGGGTGTCTGAAGACAGCTACAGTGTACTCACATACATAAAAATAGATAAATACATCTTTAAAATGTACAGCCACATACCTGTAACGGCAACAGTTGGGAGGCAGAGGCAGGATAGCTAAAAGTCTGCACCCTAGCCAGGCGGTGGTGGCGCACGCCTTTAATCCCAGCACTTGGGAGGCAGAGGCAGGTGGATCTTGGGAGTTCGAGGCCAGTCTGGTCTCCAAAGTGAGTTCCAGGACAGCCAGAGCTACACAGAGAAACCCTGTCTCGAAAAACCAAAAAWAAAAAAAAAAAAAAAAAAAAAAAGTTTGCGTCCAGCTGGTCTACACGTAAGGAGTTTGGACCTGATGCTGAAACCTTGTCTTAAAAAAAGAGCAGCTGGGCCTGGTGGCCCATACCTTTAATCCCAGCACTCAGGTGGCAGAAAGCAGGTGATTTCTATGACTTCCATGCAATGAAGGGCTACATAATGAGGTCCTGGCCCAGTCCCAGCACCCACAAGCTGACTTACAATAATCTATAATTACGGTGCCAGGGGATACTGATGCCCCTCTTCAAACACCAGGGCCACACGTGCTGCACAGACATCAAACTGGCAAAAACCCACATATGTACAAATTTGCTAGAGACACAGGCACCCACTCTGCCAAGGAGGGGTAGGTTTGGGGGACCCAAAAAGAAAGAGGCCAAAACGCACAACCACACTGAAAACGTGGAGGTCTACTATAGCAAAAAAGGAGGTGCCACTTCTAATAACAGAGCATCTCAGTTATTGTAAAGTGTTTCTCCCTGACTCGATTTTGTGATTCTTTTATTCCACTACGGTGGGAAGATGACAATAAGATACACCTTTGAAGCCTGCGGGTTTGGGACGCGCGCCGTGGAGAGGGATCCACGAGGAACGCAAGCTGCAGAGAAAAACCTCAGACACGGTGCTGAAAGGAAAAACCTTCCAGCAGCCTGGCCGGCCTCTCCGACGACACCAGCTACTGCCATCGCTTCCCCGCTATTCTGGGCCCGCGACCCCCTCCCCCCGCCTCCCACGTGTGCCCAGAGCAGCTGTTCCTGCACTGAGCCGCATTAGGATGGGACTCGATCTGAGTGACCTTGCATCAGCCCCATCCCTTCTCCGGGCCTCAGTTTCTCCACCTGTACTAGACTACATCCTGTAAGTCAACTCCCTGATCCCCATCCTGGTAACCTGAGCCACCATCACTGGGAGTATCTTCCCCTCAGGAGAGCGCTCCCACCGACAACGCCGGAGCCGGTTGTCACCTGCAAGAGAGACCGGCGGCGCTCCTCGGGAGCGGCTGGAATAGAGCAACCTGGTGGTAGCCCTGGTTCCCGAGCAGTGGCGTGATCCGCGCAGCCTGACAGCTGCGCGCTCCCACCGTTGTCGCCTCAGGGACCAGCAACGCCGGGTCGGCGCATAAGCGAGGCCGAGGCTGCGGCCTAGCGCCCCGCGCGGTCCGCCCCCTCGGCCACCCGCACCACGCGCGTCCCCAGCGGCCATCCTGGGCTTTCGCCCGAGCCAGGGCAGGCCTTGGCTTGCCACAGTGGCTAACAGGCCGGCTCCGGATACTCACCGTAAATGGGCCGGAGGCGCCGGTCGTTAGGGTCCTGCACATGGCCCCGCGTCGCCATGATGACAAGCGCAGAACCGCAGTGCGCACGCGCTGGGCAGGCCCCCGGGAAGGGGCCGTTAAAGGGCCAGCGTCGATCTCGCCACTGTATCGCGATAGTGGAGCGGAGCGAGGCGGAGTGCGCCTGCGTAGAAGAGAAGGCTGGCCTCCCCTTTAATTGGCGCTGTGGTTTGATTTTGCCTGAGGAATCATCCGGACCCCAGGGGCAGCTGTCKCAGTAAAGAYTGTTTCTGGGGAGAGGGAGAGGCGTGGAAAGCGAGAGTGCGTTTTAATGCTACTGACTAGGTCTAGAAGAACCAGTTGGTTTTGGCCTTGATTGTGGAGCAACCAGGAACTTGTTGCGTGTGAGCCCTGGGAAAGTGCTTGCCCAACAGTGAAACTCTAGAAAAAGCTTACGAGCCCTCCTCCACCCCTTCCCTGAACTCAATTCTGTGCGTGTCTTTTAAGTAGATTGTTTTTCATACTCACACGGCGCTAGACGTTATTATTACCTTTATTTATTACCTTTTGTTACCTTTCTTTACTCTCACAGCACAGGATTACAGAGTCCTAATTAGGCGGCCAGAGTGACAAGAAGCTAAAGGTACACTTTTTTTTTTTTTTTTTT
>BDUI01000159.1:250436-261746 GCA_002335545.1 Apodemus speciosus
GCCAGCCTGGTCTACAGAGTGAGTTCCAGGATAGCCAGGGCTACACAGAGAAACCCTGTCTCGAAAAACAAAAAACAAACAAACAAAAATCTCACATCTTTATTTCCATGCATGGTCATGGAGGTAAGGAAAGCAAAGCCATGGAGGGCTTTGCCCTTTTCTCCCCAGTGGTGCTAGGGGTGGAACCCAGAACCTCACACTTGATCGGCTGGTGCTTTAACTCATTGGCTCTCACCAGACTCAATGAGGAGTCTGGGTTTGCCTGATGGTGCCACCTCCTCCTCTCCCGAGTTCCCATGTCAGCCTGCTGATTCCTGATCTTTGTTTGCAGTGGGAGGAGTGAAGGCGGTCGGAGCTCTCGGGTCACCCCTGCAGCTGCTAGCTACCACAGCAGAGCAGCAAAGGTAACTGGGGTCCTGCAGTGATGCTCAGGGCAGATGTAGACATGGCCGGGACTGGTGGGGTTATGAATTCAGAGAACGTGCTGGCCACACACCCTATAGGGTAGGGTCCATTCCTTGGCTTTTTTTYAAGGGAAGCTCTCTGGGAATCAGGCAGTTCTAACATGTCTGTTCTCTCACTACTTCATCTTGTGTTATCCAACAGGCAAAGCCCCCAAAGCAGCAGGGAGCAGGGGATGCAGAGGAGGAAGAGGAGGAGTAATGGTGACTATTGGGGGGGCTCTTGCAGCCCACCCCTATGCATAGCAGTACATGCTGGTGCAGTGTCCAACTGCCTCTCAGGCTCAGTGGGCAGGAGAGATGCCAGATCGTAATTTTTCCTAGGTTATGGCCATTTTGTGTCTTTGAGATTGTGCTGTGGTGTTCGGGTTTGAGGGAGGGCTAGCTGGGAGGCCCAAGCTGCACTGTTGAGCAGCAGTGAAACCAGTGCATCTGTGGCCCTTGTGGCCCATAAGGGCTCCATCCTTAGAGATGTCGTCACCACTGCTTCTTGGTGCTTTGTGGTCCTGGTGGACAGAAAGGAGGGTTCTGGGAATCCCAGAGACCCCCATGAAGCAGTTCTCTCCCGGTGGGGCCTAAGCTTGGGTTTGCAGCATGGTAGGAACGAGTTGAGCGGCAGGTACTTGGACCAGAGGTCACTGTGGTGCTTGCGGCTCACTCASCCTCCACTCCGTTCCTGATGGGGAATGTACTGCTTTGTTTGTGCCGCCCCYACCAGGGCCCCTCCTGCCCTCACGAGGACTGAGGCCCCGGCCCTTGCCCCTTTTATTTTACTGTTCGAATGATCTATTTCCTTGTAATAGAAATAAAGTTTGTATTTAGAGCTCAGCTGAAGCTTGTGATTTTCTCTATAGAGATGGAGGAGAGTGTGCATGGTCTCACTGTGTAGCCTAGGCTGGCCTTGAACTTACAATCTTCCTGCCTCAGCCTCTAGAATGCAGGCACAGTTGACACTGAGCTTTTTGTTGGATGCCCCAGCTTGAGTTCCTTCTCTGAGTGCTCAGAATTCAAGGGGTCATGCTTTTGCTTTCCTAAGATGTTCGTGTAGACCAGGGTGGCCTTGAGATCTTGACTCCTGCATGCCCTCCAAATTACAACTTGGGAGGGAGCTCAGAGGTTTACTGCAGCTGTGGGAATACTTGGGGCCTAGAGAGTTGTCTCTGACAAGAGAGAAAATGGAGGGTTCTTAGTAGTCTTAATCCTGGGCCAGCCATGGGGGTGCACACTTGTAGCCACTAGAAGACTGAGGAAGATCAAATCACAAACTCCTGAACCCCGGAAGGAGCCATGCCTCTGGAGGACAGCCAATCCTGCTTCAGCACTCGTCAGGGATTAACATGAAAGAGCCACCATGTCCTTCAGATGGTGCAGAGACTGAYTGCATGGTTTACAGAAGGCCGTTCTGCTGAGTCTCCTCTCAGCAGAGCCAGGACACTGAGAATTATTCTGTCCCTAAATGAGACATACTGTAGTCAAGATATGCCACTTAGATACCAGGCTCACCAAGGGCAGCTAGCTTAGAAAACCTTCCTCAGGAGCCAGAGGGCGTGGCTTCTGCTGTCACTGACTTACTCTTGGGACTTCAAAGAGGTGGCAGAGAGGGTTCAGGGCATCTTGGGTCTTTCCCTGGTGAGGATGGAGCACAGGCTACCACCAGGAAGGAGAACTCTCAACCCACAGGACACCGTATGGATCGGACATGGTAAAACGACACTGGATCAGCTTGCGGGCTGTCCTAAGTGGCTGTGGAGACAGTTAAAAATTCACATGCAACTAAAGACAGATAAGTGTAATGAAGTTAATGTCCCTGTGTTCTCAGGAGTCTGCACTTTAATCTCTTAGCCATTCTGCTGTTCGCAGCTGTGGTTCCAGGCCATTCCGTTGACACTGTTCTTGTTCAGTCATATGTACTTCAGTGTCTGTCATTCCCTCTGCATTCTCAGAGTTGTTCAAATGTATTTTTAAATTAGTGTATATTAATTGTAAGAAATGGGTTTCAGTATGACTTTTTCATACATAAAACAYGGAATTTTGTGTGGGGCTGAGTCGACGTCTCACAGTTTAATAGACCAGACTGGGCCTGCCCCTGTGGGCCCTTGCCTTGCTGGGGCTGGCACCGGTGCTCATGGCCTGCCATATGATGAACTCTGATCCTAGTCACGGCCTGCTTTCTCTGTCTAGGTGGTGGTGTGAGAGGCAGTGTCTCATGCCCGCACAGGCGCCTTGAGCTCTTCCTTTTCCTCCTCAGCATACTACCATGCCTCGCCCCATCTGAACTCAGCCCTTCCCTGGTGCCAGGGACGTGACTGTCCCGGTGGTTTTGTGTGCCGGGTCAGAAGGTGTCTTTCACTTTCTAGGTGACAAGTCTGAAGCCATTCTGACACAGGGCTGATTTCCTCCCCTCCAGCTTCACTCTCCAGGATTGGAAGTTGGTGTAACTAGAGAGCGCCCCTGCTGGTGATGGGTGTCTGCTTATCCTTTGGATCATAACTTTTTTTTCATCCTTAAACTGTTTTTGTTTGTTTGGTATTTTTCCAGACAGGGTTTCTCTGTGTAGCTCCGGCTGTCCTGGAACTCACTCTGTAGACCAGGCTGGVCTYGAACTCAGAAATCCGCCTGCCTCTGCCTCCYAAGTGCTGGGATTAAAGGCGTGTGCCACCACCGACTGGCCCCTTAAACTGTTTTGATGCTAATCTTCAGAGCCTGTCTGCTCATGTTTATTGTTTTTTGTTTGTTTTGTTTTTCTGATTTAATTGAATGCTTACTTTTGCTGGGGTTTGGATATGGTGTCTCTGTTGTCCATTTCCAGTGTAGACTTTCTCCTTCATGTCAGGACAGACAAGCAGCCTTCACTGCGGCACTCAGCTGGCACTTCCCACAGACACTCCAGAAGCCTGTACTTACAGCTTCTTCCTCAAGGTCACTTCGAAGTCCCCCGGTCCCCAAACCTGCTTGAAATCCCGTTGTTCTGTCCTGGTACACAGGCCCTCCAATTCCATGCTGCCTTTTGGAGACAGGGTCTGTGTAGCCCTATCTGCAGCACAGGCTGAGGAGCCTTCTTAATGTGCTCTATAAGGAGATCACGGTGCTGTGAAGCGCGGAGTCCTTAATGAACTGAGCAACGAGTGAGTTGCAGCTTGTGCTGTTTGAGCAACTGGGTAAGGAAGGAGAGCTGTTTGGTTGGGTCCCTTCAGTCCCTRTGATGAAGATGTATTTATTTAGGAGTCTGGGTGAGAATGACCATGGAGCAGCGGGAAAGGACAAGCAAGTCAGGAATGAGGTTGGAGTCCCCGAGAGAAGCTCCCTGGGGTGGCTGGTTGCTGATCAAGCAGGTCTAGAAGGACTGTTTGAGAACAGCCAAACTCATCTATGGTGACAGCTGGCTCTGGAAAACCCCCATGTCGGGCTCTAGAGCACAGACTAGCTGTCAGGACAGAGTGGGTGGCACTCTGGAAAAGGAGGAAGGTAGTTCAAAAGCTAATGGAGTGCAGAGAGTGCTAATGTTAATTCCTTGGCACTTGTGACACTTGGGTGTCAGAGCCCTCTAACAGTGCCAGCCTGTGAGCTTGCTCAGCAAGAGGAGATGATCACACGCTCTTAGGTCAATCAGTCAGATGAAGGTTATTTATTGGTGTGACTTTTTCTTGTAGTGAGCTTCCTTTACACAGCATAGTGTAAATAGCATCAGACTGAATGGGAAGTCTGTTAATGCAATCATAAATAATTATAATAAATATACATCAAGTAACTTTACAGCACACATTGTTCAGGGCCAAGGTTGGGATCTGTCTGGACCTCAGTGTGCTCTCTAGGAGAAGCAGCTGAGTTAGCAGCAGATATCTCACTCACAGCTGTCATCTAATCAAGGAATGGGCCAACAGATGCTTCCAGAACCCTCCTGGGGAGGTAGCTGACAGAATCCCAAGTCCATTCATGGGAAGAGGACTGAAGGGAACCAAGGATTTGAAGGTACAGGAATGAAAACCCACTGTAAAATTCAGAGGCTCCTGCCTTTTGGAGAATGGAGTCAGGATCCTTGAGGTCGCTGGGGTGGCCCCAAGCAGCGACCACGAGCTTCTGCGAGCAGGGCTTGCCCTGGGCACTCACTTCCTTACAGCCCAGTGACTGGCGTGGCCTGCACACTGAGCTGGGGGTATCATCCTCAGGTGGGGCTGGGTGGGGTGTTTTCTGAAATGGTCCTCAATGCATTTCCTAAGCATAACAGGGAGGAGACGGTGCTGGCTTGCCAGTCCTAAAGCTTGCACGCCTTCCAAGCAGGCCAGGTGCTGTGGAGAGAGGGGCATACCCTCCTCACTCTCCTCAGAACTTGTGTGTGCACAATATCATACAATAGCCACAGCGCTGCCATTCCGTGACAACTGGTGAGGCCCAAATGCCAGTGTCCAACAGTTGGCATGTGCTGTTCTTGAACAAAGTACCATTGGACAAAGACTTATTTGGGGCACAAATGCACTGGGGTAGTGGGTGAGCCTGCAGGAAGCCCAGCCCTGGCACACATGTTGGTTGTAAAGGGTGTCGGGCAGGCCAGCCAGGGCACAGGGGAATCCCCTGTGGTCTATGCCTGGGTCACTGATGCAGCCCTGATTGGGCAGAGCACCTCAGACAGTCTTTAGCCACGGGCTGTAAACCTTTCCTGGGCTCCTTACAGCACTGGTGAGGAGGGCCCGTCTGAGCACAGAGAGGGGTAGGCTTGGATCATGTTCTCTCCTGTGCAGTCAGCTGGAGAAAGGCCCACACAGCGCTATCCCTCTAGACCACTGTCTCTCAACTCCAGCCACCAGGATGTACCCAGCCTGTCTGTGAACTAAGGCCTGGAGTAGCCCCTGGGTGTCCGCTGCTGAGGTATCCTCAGATGACAGTCCAGGGGTCTGAAAGAGACAGGTGGCAGATAGGGCTGCCTGGATGGGAGGAGACAAGGGGCCTCTGTGGTATGTCCTAAAAACAAAACAAAACAAAAAACAAAAACAAAAAAACAAAACAAACAAAAACAACAAGTCCAAGGCCAGGAACACATGGTAAAGCAGGAAGGTTAACACATGAGTTCCCCATGTCTCTTGAATGTTTGAGCACTAGCTCAACCACTTCAAGATAGAGAGCCCTGCAGAGGCTGCCTCTGGGAGAGATACCAGCTCAGGGCAGGAGGGCAGGCCCGAGGACTGCTCACACGTGTGTGGAGACACTCTGTAGAGAGAACAGGATACTTTGTATGGCTGAGGTCATCTCACCCTCAGCTTTCCATGAGTGGCTCCTTGACGAGTAGCCACCTGACCCTGTGGCATCAGCATCTGGTAGCCACCAAGAACAACAGTGTCCAGGAAGATCAAATTAGACATAAACTGTCTGGGAACTAAACTATCCTACAAATGTACCACAAACAGGCAGCAAAGGAACAGACCCTCACAAAACGGACACATACAAAAAGTGTCTTCCAGGTGGCCCTGGGACACGGAGGAAAGTTCAGAAAGCAATGTCGCCAGCTCTTCACTTGGGCCCTGGAGGGATGTGCCTGGACTGGCAAGCTTCCCAAGCCGGCAGAATGGTGCCTTGGTGACAGCCTACTCTTCGGCTCGCTCCCATCAGCCACTGAGGGGGTCTTCACGGTAGTGAATGGCACAGCGCAGCTTCTCCAGCATGGTCTCCAGGGAGGAGTACTGCGGAAGCTTGATCATGAACATGCAGGTCTCCACCCGGATGTAGCGGGAGTCGGGGGGACCTGCCGAAGACACAAGACCAACTTTACAGGGCTGGAGACTGGCTTCTGCTTCAGGCTGGCCTCTTGTTTATCTAGCAAACGGTCTGTGTGCCTATGTGTACAGGTATACTCTGCATGCATGGTCTGCATGTTTGCAGGACAGAAGGAGCAGGCTACCTTCCCACTCTGAGGATACTCAAGCAGGCTGGACTGGCTCCAGTCAGTCTATCTCTGCTTCTCCAGGGCTGAGACCACAAGTATGCCACCATGCCTGGCTTAAAAAGAGACTAACAGGGCAGAGGTATTGGAGGCGCACACCTTTAATCCCAGCACTTAGGAGGCAGAGGCCAGCCTGATCTACATAATGAGTCCCAGGACTGCCAGAGAAACCCAGTCTCACAAACACACACACACAAATTATTTTGTATGTGTGTGTGCGAGTGTGTGTGTGTAGTGTGCTACATATGTAGAGGTCCAACTTGCAGTAGTCAGCTCTCTCTACCACATGGGTCCCAGGGATAGAATTTAAATGTTTGGTCCCTTGGCCAGTCTGTCCATCCATCCTTCCTTCCTTCCTTTTCCAAAATGTGGGTTCCATGGGTCAAACTCATACTGTCCTCAGTATAGTGGTAAAAATCCCCACATGTCACACTAGGGCTTGATTCTCCTATACCTATAATCCTAGCACTTGGAAGGTAGAGCCTTGAGGATCAGAAGTTCAAGGTCATCCTCAACTACATAGTGAGTTTGAGGCCAGCCTAGGATACATTTGATGCTATCAAAAAACTGAAACACAAATTATCTTTCTGTATTTGAAAGGTAAGAATCTGGGATGTGTGTGTGTGTGTGGGGGGGGGCGGGGAAACCAGAAAAAGGGAAATGAAATGTAAATAAAGAATATATCCAATAAAAAAAAAAAGAATCTGGGATGTATCTTGGAGGTCTCCGGCCTCCCTGGCTCACAGGAGTTCCTGTATTTAATTTCTAGAACTGCAGAACTGAACATAAAATGGTAAGCAGCCGGGCAGTGGTAGCGCACACCTTTAATCCCAGCACTTGGGAGGCAGAGGCAGGTGGATTTCTGAGTTCGAAGCCAGCCTGGTTTACAGAGTTGAGTTCAGGATAGCCAGGACTACACAGAGAAGCCCTGTCTCGAAAAAAAAAGAAAGAAAAAAGAAAATGGTAAGCAATGTCCAAGCTGTGGCTCCTTGGCTTCTTTTAAATGTTGACACAGCATCAGGGCTCACCCAGCCTCCCCTTTCACAGCTGGGCCCTGGCGTGTGGGGGCCTTGCCACTGATCCCCACGATGACCTAAGGGTCCCACCTGCAACAGGAGCTGGGAAGGGCAATACCTGCTGTGCCGTCTGGAGGGGCAATCTTCATGGGGTATGGCGGCACATGGGCTGTGTCAGGGCCCCCGTCCTTGCAGGGGCAGGTGAAGGGGATGCGCTCCTGGTTGCAGGCAAACTTGATGAACTTGCACAGTTCCTCCTGGGTGAACATCTCCAGAGCGCCCCAGAAAAGCTCGATATGTTGGTCTGTCTCCATCAGTCCCACCTGGTACATGGTGTGGGCCTGGGGAAGAAAGGCCCGGGTGTGAGCAGGCCTGGCCTGATCCTGGGCAGAGCTGCCTGTGGACCAGAGCACAGGGCAGCTGTGGGAGGGCGGGCTGCTGAGACAGTCCTGAAGCGCTGCCTACCTTCAGGAACTCTAGGTTGATGTACGGGAGGCCACAGGTACGCAATTCCATCTCCAGCGGGCTGAGGGTGGTGAGCAACTGCAGGGGGATGATGGAGCCCAGGCCAGCACGCACAGCTGTCACGCACTCCATGTTCTGTAGCTCACGCAGCCGCAGGCTCCGGATGGCTGCCGCGTAGATATCCTTGTTCTCCCAACTGCTGGGTGGAGGACCACCAGTGAGGCAAGGGGAGAGCAGTGCTAGCTCATCCACCAGACGGTCCAGCCTGGCTTCCTGGGTCACCCACTCCTTCAGAGCTGTTACTGCTGCAGCAATGGCTCTCACCCTTCCTAACGCTGAAACCCTTTAATACAGTTCCTCTTGTTGTGGTGACCCCCAACCATAACATTAATTTTGTTGCTACTCCATTAACTGTAAATGTGCTATTGTTATGAATTGTAATATAAATACCTGTGTTTTCTGATGGTCTTAGATGACCCCGTGAAAGGGTCCTCTGACCCGACAGAGGTCTCAACCCACATGCTGAGAACCATTGCCTTAAGGGGAGCCTTTAGTTAAAGATCATCTTTTTTTCTGGCTTGTGTCCTAGATCTGACCTTACACCCTCCCCAGGGAACACCCCCTCACTAGTGAGGTCCAGCCCTTTCAAGTCCCACACTCACGCCACAGGGATGTGCCGGCCACGGCTGCACAGCTCCACCTCCTCGCCAGTCATGGTCAGGTAGGTGAACCGGCAGCAGGGCTTGGGGCCGTCAGGGCTCTCCGTGGCCAGGTGCTGGGAGGCAATCTCGGCACACAAGGCCTCCAGCTCGCTCTCATCGTTGATCTGGGGGACACAGGCAGGTGAGGCTGACAGCCGCTCTGCTGCCGAGGTCCCCAGGTAGTGGAACTGTCCCTCAACCGGCAAACACTGGCATGCTCCTGGGCCCACAACAGGCCCTGACAGGGCTGTGCCTGCACTCTAGAGCAGGCTCATGGAGCCCACAGCCCAGGCTGTCAGGAGGTGGGGGAGGAAGTGTGTCACTTGAGCCCATCCAGGCCCAGTGTCTCCCTCTCTGCTTTCAGATCAGGGTGTTTGTTTTTGTTTGGTTTTTCAAGACAGGGTTTCTCTGTATAGCCCTGGCTGTCCTAGAACTCACTCTGTAGACCAGGCTGGCCTTGAACTCAGAAATCTGCCTGCCTCTGCCTCCCAAGTGCTAGGGTTACAAGCGTTTGCCACCACACCCAGTAGTCAGATCAGGGTGTAAGTCTCAACTACTGGTCTACTGCTGTGCCGTGCCTGTCTGATTCCTGCTACAGCAATAATGGACTAAACCTTTGAAACTGCAAGTCCCCAATTAAATGATCTGATTTGCCTCAGTTCATGTTGTTCCAAGAGGGCAAAGGAAAGGCAAGAATGCCACACCTTCAGGTCTCYGCTGTCTGCATGGGCCCCACGCTCACCTCTTGCTCCCTCTCTGAAGTCCTCCAACAGCTCAACACTGAAGCCCAAACATACATACACATGCCCTCTCCTTGGCTGCCTGGAACATTTCAATTGTATTGTATACTTGGTTCTGGACATGGTAAAAGCATCCCGTGGGGTGGCGGCAGCAGCACCTGCTTCTGTCAGTTACATAGGATGGCAGAGGCTCAGCCCCCTGAGACAAGCCTTCTGTGGAGGAACCCAGGCCTYTTCCCTGGAAGCTTGGGTTCTCATGGAGGACCGGCCCAGATGACCCTGGGGCCCTGTTGTCACTCACACTCTCAAACTTCTTGACATAATTGTAGGTGAGGATGTCTGCTTCCTGCAGGTCCTGGTCAGGGTCAAGAGGCTCGCCAACCAGCGTCTTCCAGAAGGAGGGCAGCAGGTCGAGGGGGAGAGGCACATCTGCACGAATGGCGATCCCCAGCAGCTGGCCTAAGAAGTGTAGCAGCTGCTCCTCCCCATAGGTGATGGGGCTTGGTGTCAGGATGTACTTGCCCTGCAAGAGTGAGGCCAGGTCACCTCCGAGCATGTGCCCAGCAGGAGGGAAGCTGCAGCGAGGACTCATCCAGTTCTCATGCTTGTTCAGCTGGGCAGAAATGTGTGTGGGGAGGGGCAGGACCACACAGCCCCTGAGCACAGCCCCCCCCCCTCACCTTGTTCTTGTTGACTGCAGAGCTGGGGCACAGGAGGAGCAGCGACAGTGAGGAGCTCTGCAGCTCTTTGCACACCTGCCACAGGAAGTGACGGAAGGAGCCGCCTGCAGAGCACACAGACAGGCAGGTGTCAGCACGGACCAAGAGTTACCTGGAGAGCACTGTCTCCATACAGCCGTCCGTGTGTGAGCCCACAAGGGCAGCTCACTCGCCAGCTCCTACAGTGCATGGAAAGAAACCTCGCCCGTTTGAGCATGGAGGCCCGAGGCTGAGTCTGCTGAGATGCTGACCCCAGCTCTCCATAAAGGAACCTGTGCCCAGGCTTAACTGTCTCCTGACACATGGGAGGTGGGGCAGGGGAGGACTGGAACCTGAAGGATGAGAAGTAAAGAGGGGGTGCTTCTGTCCGGTGTCGCCTCCCACCATCTCTCAGAATTAGCCCTGGTTAGTGAATGCACATGAGGATGGCCAGAGTGGCTGCCTGRCAGAGACAGCTGGGACCCCTCTGTCCCTCCTGTTCAGAACGCTTCTGCTGGCATCCAAGATCACGAGGCTACAGGCAACTTAGGGCACTGTAGGCTGGGTGTGGGCCCTGGGCAGCCCAGGCTGGGGTAGATTGTCAAGCTGAGAGGCAGGACCTGGTTTAGGCTGGAGCCCGGAGCCAGCAGGGCCCAGCACAGAGCTGCCGCTGCCTGGCTGGGGTAAGAACTGGTCTTCAGCGAGCACGGAGCCTGCGCCTGGCACCTGGGGATGCAGCTGCTCATGGCAGCAGGGCTGTATACTGGGTTCCCAGACTAAGGCTGCTTGTATGCCCAAGGGCAGAACAGAGGGAAATGAGGGTGCAGAAGACATTCTTCACCCACTTACAACAGGAAAAATTCCTGAATGGTTGGGACCAAAGTGATTGGCAGGGTCAAGGGACATCTGAGCTCATCTTCCTTGTTGCCACTGAGCATCATGACGCCAGGTGCCACTTTAGTGGAAGGATCCCAGTGTCCCTCTGGGCTCTGGGACAGAACAGCTGCTCAGCTGAGCTTCTCAATGGGAAAGGCTTGTGGGCGGCTGTTCAATGTCAGCAATCGTAGTACAAGTGTGCCTTTAAGAGGGTGTGGTTCCCCACACCTGGAATGGTAGCTGGTGGTAGGACTAGTCAGTGGAGGCCAGTCTGACTTCTGTAGCCCCGGACAATGAGGAAGACATTTCCTATTGAGCACTGAGCCTAAGACCTCACAAGGAGCTTCTGACTGAGCCCCACTGCAGCGCTCTCTAGTCCCCCAGCCTCTACACCCCGCCCCCTACCAGAAGTTCCCTGCCC